>JAUEPT010000044.1:0-377810 GCA_030435635.1 Armillaria borealis | reverse complement strand
GCCTGATGTTGAGTTCAATTCTCGTGTGGTTCATAGTAGTTGGATAATGATATTTTTTACCGAACGACCAGACTTTGACTGTTGAACGATTGATTTTTTTTTCACTGGACAAGTTACAATGTCTGTGCACTGAATGTCGCTCAAAAATATTGTTACCGTATCGTCACCTACTTTACACAGAAACTATAACTCGGTTGATGCATTTCTCCACCTAACACTTTATCAAGGAGGCACTTGTCCAACAGCATCTTGCAGAGCCTCAAGCTGAGAAAGAAATTCATCAGCAATGTCTAGACGCGCGGTGTAGGCTGCACGATAGCCGCTCCTGAAAGCCTCGTATACTTGTTCCCCTCGCCGTGCTACAGGAAATATGGATCATTCGCAATGTGCGCATCGACAAGCTCGTCAACGGTATCCATTTCCGCATCTTGCAGCCAGGTATTAATGCGAGTCAGCGGACCAAAAATCGACGTACAAACCTGATTGAAGTCAATGACATAGAACGTAAACCCAGAGAAACCCATTCCCGCCGAGTACAAACTCAATATCACGCCCATCGTAGCCTCCACAGGTGTGAATGCGTCCAAGCATGTGTCCCATGGCTTCGGCAACAATTTCGGCGCCTGGAAGCTCATCAGCAATGCCTTCTTGGAACTGGCAAGCTGGCGGTAGCGTGTCACGTCAAGAAAGAAGTGGGACGTGTTGATGAACCGAGATGGTCTGCTTTCCGTATAATCCTTTCCGAAGTAGAGTCGAAACAAGAATGGGCCCTTGGCAGGTGCGCCAGCGGGGTAGAATTGTGAACGAATACGAGCAGCCACTTCCGTAGATAGAGCCTGGACGCGATCCATTGCATACACAGGCCGCTTGAATGCAGCGAACGAGGCAGATGCCACAAGGGGACGGAGACCACCTGTTCGAGGAGAGTGGTATGCCAGGGCACGAAATTCTGAGCATCTTTGTACGCAAGTGGGCGAGGCAGAGAAAAAACATGTCGGAACCGCAAGTTTTGTAGATTTGTTCAAGGGCCTCAACTCGGCCTGGAGTTGGGCTGCATTCGAATCCAACTGGACCTCTTTAAAGGCGACAAGAGAAGCCAGGACAATGTACACGGACCCAAAGCTACCACTTCCTATTAGCAGCGGTGACGAATCCATCGCGGTAAGGGACGACAAGGGTTGACAAAGGGGTTCACTGAGTATTTCTGACAAGCCCTCGGCAGCGGGCGGAGTCTCCGCATTTTGCGGCTTCGATGCCGCGTTGACTCGGAAATCAACCTTTCGCTCGTCGGTGGACGATGGCAATGTTAATAGTCAAAACTCCAATTACTTACATGAAACGCCGCTAGAAATCTCCCATGAACGATCATTCCGTTTTCTCGTAGTGCTCAGCCGACTCTTCGTCCCCTTTTCCCAAAGCCTCTCTTCCAGTAAGCTCACCCGAACAAAGTTGCCTTTGACGCCAACATCATCATCTCATGGTTTCGAACAGTGCAATGGGATTACCTGCACGAAGATCGTTCTCCTGCTGTGTCGGTCGCTGACTTGGTGTACCCGCTCCCAGGTACAAAGATGGAGTCCTCGAAGAGAGCGTCCATTTCTTCTAGTCGACGCCCGCTGGTTTCCTATGCATAACTGTTAGTAGGTGACTTGAACATGGTAGACGAGTAGCGACGTACAGGGTAGAAAGCCCAGATACACAAGGCACTGACCTTGTCAGTAAGATCAGTAGACGGTATGCCGAGCACTACTTGGTATGGCTGCAGATAGCAAACACCAGGTCTAATATTGCGATGAGGATACCTGCGAGAATATGCAGGTGGCAACGTACAATATCTATAGAAACGTCATTAAATGCGCTGCGAATAAGAGTAGGAGCTCTACTTCCAGCCGATGCACTAAATGCTTTAGGCGTAACTTCGGCAATGAAGCTAGAAAGGATATTAAGTAAACAGGATCTGAAAGAACAGTTCGCGCTCACAAGTTTGAAAGCCACGAAGAAGAGCTCGTCAGCGCGTTGCCTTTGCACGTGTCCGTGTCGAACTGAATGATACAGTGAGTATGATACCACATTCAAGAAGGAGACGCACTAAATTTCGACCGGGTATGCCCATGATAGCGGTCCGATGCAGGAACTAAAAGAAATTAAAGATCCAGGTCCTGGAAAATACTGTTAGGACCGTTTTGCTGAAGCGTGAGTGGAAATCATACGTTACTGTGGAAAGAGTCGCACGTGAGATGGAACGAGATCATACAAGAAGACACGTACTAATAAAAATCTAGATGACGCAGGATTGTCAGATGTGTCAAGCATGGAAACACAAGAACTCACATAATGGGCCTAGAAAAAATGGGTTTATACACCTCAATGTCTGCAGGTTTGATAGAGAAGGAATACACGTACCGCGTCACTAACGAGTAGTCAGATCCGGACTCAAAATAGGATACGGAAGAACTCACTTAGGAACAGACCCAGGATACCGAGCCATCAGGACACAGCCAACGACGAAAGCCATCCCGAAGCGATGTTCCCTACATAAGCGGTCTTCGTCGCCCAAAGTGATCCACCCAGAGCACACAGCAAGCTTCTCCGATAAGGGCTATAACACTGTTGATGGACTGAAAGAGGAGAATGCGCGTCGAAGAAAACCCCATCTAGTAAGGAAGGATCAGGCGGAGAGATAACTGGAGGCAAGTTGTGGTTCTACCGTCGTGAAGATCTAGAAACATGATAAATGGCCGGAAGTTGTATGACAGGTAAATACATATGCCTCACAGTCGTCGAGTAGTACTGAATTACACTAACACCCGTCATCTGAACGGAGAACTGCAGAATGTACCCCAGGCTTAACCGCCGGAAATTGCTAGGAACGGTGAATAGCTCAGACCACCTGTCCCAGATCAGCCAATAACTTGACGCATACAGGGAAGACGTCATACGTAGACTCGCCGATGTCTTGTGCCTTATGTATATCAGCTCTGATGTCCTCCATCTGCGCGGTAACGAACGGGTCGTTCACATCTCCATGGGCGTGCAGGCGTGCCAAACAGAGCTTGGCTACAAATCATGAGTGATGAAAGCATGAATGTATCAGTTCTTTCTACCTTCTTCCATGCGACCCTTCTCGGCAAGCCATCGAGGACTGGATACACG
This sequence comes from Armillaria borealis, assembly GCA_030435635.1. NCBI lineage: Eukaryota > Fungi > Basidiomycota > Agaricomycetes > Agaricales > Physalacriaceae > Armillaria > Armillaria borealis. The sequence goes on along the minus strand of JAUEPT010000044.1, from coordinate 374,657 downwards.
TTCTCGTGTGTGAACGACAAGATGACGACGACTGCCACTCACGATTCGGGGAAGAGCATTATAAACGCAACCAAGGAATAGCTGGGATGATCTACGTCGTATACCGCATGAGTTGATGGAGTATAAGACAACGAAAGTCGTCTCACTTGAATTCCTAAAGGGATCCTCCATTCTGACTGTGTACCCGGAAGTCCTTGGGCGGTTCCATAAGTCTACGATCGTTAGAGAGGGTAGGCACTGATGAAGGTAGCCTTACCACCCAAGAAGCAACGAACGCTATACGGGCGTCATAACTACGTGATCAAGACAATGAACAAATGCCATACCTCCGATTCCCAGCATGAACTACGGAAAAGTGAGTCTATACATTCCAGTATCCATAAATCCGCTCACCTGTTGCAAAGTGGTGAGCCGACCTCGAATACTAGGGTGAGCAATCTCAGCCTACACAAAGTCGGTCAGTGCCATACTAAGCAAACAAGACAACCGCACTACCTGATATAGCGGCGCCAAGTCCGACATGATTCCAGAGCCAAAGCCTAGCAAGGTTAAAATCTCCATCACGACGCAAATGAGATTATCAGGACGTACCAGCAAAGAACCGACCGGCCAGCATCATATCCATGTTGGGAGCTGAGGTTTGAAGGGCCCCGCCAAGACTAAAAGACCTCGGCTTAGCGTCGTAGAAGCAACATCAAAGAACAGAAGCTGACATATATATAAGGCCGCCGAGAAGAATGGTCTTGCGACGTCCGAGTATGTCTGCGGCATATGCGACGGGGAACATGCCGAAGAAGCTAATCACAGTTTGAATGTTCAATCCGATATAGTGCTAAGAGCACGTACCACCCCAACTAGTGAAAATGGCGAATGATAGCAGACAGACCGACATGGTCAAGGTTAGATACGAACCGAATATACTCGTTATGAGACCCTTCAACCTTCATTCCCAATCGCGAACCCATCGTATCCTTGACCGCATTAGAAAACACAATCGACGAAGGACCGAACGCATACAGCAAAGTCCGTTGCCGCCAACACTCCCGCGATGACACCGAGGTCGTATCCAAAGATAATACTCCGACCTTGGACGGATGAGCACCTCGACCATACGTAGAGGAGAATAGACTCACTAGCGAATAGGCCGCAAAGCCAAGTATACCACTTTGGTGAGAGCGTGATCATGTTCGTTAAAAATGAGGGGAATATGATCTCAGTGAAAAATATTCTACACATGTTTTTGTAGACTTTCCGGGATGAGGCGGTCCGCTTAGTTGTTGAGGTGGATCATGAGAACACGAACGTCCCTGCGTGTGGGGTGATTGTGGGGATGTCAGCAACATTTTCCCGCGGTTTGTCCGACCACCGGTTGCTACAGTCGTTGGGATCCCGGCGTAGAACCACAAGGAGATATCAATCCCCTAGTAATGGTGGTGTTTAGGTCTCGTGCTTTGATGCGATAACTGAGACTTTGAGCTCGAACGAAACAGAGACCGACTTGGCGTCCGCAGCTCTGCGTGCATGTGGACGTTAAGGGCTAGTTTGGCAACACCCAGGGTAGAGAGGTCTGGAAAACATGTCAACGACTTCATAGATCTTTCAGCCAAAAATGTGTTCTAACGTCTCAGGTAACGTCAAAACAACGGAGAACAAACAGATACCAAGTTACGGGAAGAATTATACACCACCGGCACCATCATTCTAAGCCAACTTGAACACTAACACTAGATAAACGACCCGTGTTAGAGAGCGCTCTAGACCAAATCAAAGAGCTTACCTTGGAACGAATGCTTCTTCAGAACATAGCTACCCTCCCAATCTACCTCCTTCTGAACGGTACTAACTTTCTCACCCTCGAACCCATTGGTATCACCCAAGTGCGGACTCCAGACTTCATAGACTTTCACCTTCTTCTCTCCTACCGGTTGCGCGAAGATGATCGACACCGTAAAGTCTTCACTTTCGTGCCTATTGACCACTGCGACTCGAACTTCCTTACTCTCTTCTACATACACCGCGCTAACATCGATGTACTTGGTCAACTTGGCCGCATCGGGCATATGGGTGTCTAGTTGTTTGATCCACGTCGGAACGGTAGGACCTGTATACACAGGCGAGTTTACATGCACCGCGAGAGAAGCTCCCCGCATGAGATTAGTAAAGAGGTGAAGAGGGTAGTATGTCGTCTGGAAATGACGTAAGACTAGAAGAAGTTCTAACAGTGCAACTAACCTGCTTGAAGAGCCCTTGCGGAGATGTGATGATCTACGATAACGAGACATTCAACGATACGGAATGTAGCTTGGCACTAAACCTACAGGAGAAATGACATTGACAGACCTATAGAGCAGTCAATTATCAGCTCGTTGCGAGGGGCAGCATGGAGGTCTTACTGTGCGATACATGCAATCTTCACGATGTCCGCTTTCCGGACGAATACATTCAACCATGACGCAACGGCGATGGCATCAGAAAGGTCGTAATGCTCTTCGGCGCCCTTCTCTCCAGGAGCTAGACAGGGATCGTATCAGCGGAAAACAGGACGAAACGGGGCGGCTTACCGCGAACTGGATCCCTAGCGTAGTCATGAGCAACCAGGTCAAATAAGGGCGTTGACTATTCTTACCAGACGTTCCATTCATCAAAGCAGCTGATATACAATGATCAGTCAAGCAATTTGAACAGAAGAGAGCCAAGCTTACACAGTTAAGTCCTTCTCCAACCCTGCCTCGATCTTGGCAAGATCGATGAGAGACCGAGTGATATCTAGCGCCTTCTCTGCAGCTGCAGCTATGCCGGGGGATCAGTAATAGCCATGGCATGCCAAACACCGCACGCACGACCAATCGCATTAACTGCATGTTTGCCTTCGCTGACAGTGTATACTGCAAATCTGCGTTTTAGCGAGAGTGAATTGAAACAAATACCAGATACTCACTATGTATGGAATGGAAATCAACGACAGGAGCTAATTTGCGAAGTGTTACACGATCCCAGTCTGCATATCCGGTTTCTGAATCAACGCATGAGTACATCCATATCTGCAAAACAACACAGTACAGTACCGCCACAAGAAACGAGTTTGATCGTAGGATCCAGAAGCTTGAGAGCCTTTGCCCACTGGTATGCCTTCTTGGCATAGTCCTGCGACTCCTGCTGACCGACTGTGACAGTCGCGTAAGTTAATGGTCTAGTTAGGCAAGACGATACTTGCTTTGCCACGGGCCCCAGACCTCATTGCCTGAACAAGAGATGATCAAAAACGTGAAATGAAGGAAGTCTGTCGGAAGCTTACCGAGCGCCCAGTATTTTACATTGTGAGGTTCCTCATGGCCGTTCTTACGCCTTAGATTGGCGTAGTAAGTGTTGGCTGAGCTGTTTGTTGTGGGTTAGAAGACAGAAAGAGGTGAGAATTATAATTAAACCCACCTGTTACAATATTCGAGCCACGCTAGAGCATCCTCTAATGTTCCCGTTCCCATATTGAGGCAGATAAAGGGCTCTGTCCCGAGCTCATGACAGAAATCGATAAACTCGTCAGTTCCGAATAGATTGCTCTCTTCCGACAACCACGCCAGTTCGGGACGGCGCGGTCTCTGTTCCTTGGGTCCGACACCATCTTGCCATCGGTAACTACTCACAAAGTTCCTGGAATGCGCGATCAACGAGAGAAACACGGTTAACAGCAAAGTCAGTCGCATACCCTCCAGGATATCTGACGATGGGAATCTTGAGGTCCTTCAACACGGCCATAACGTCGCTTCTGAAGCCTGTTTTAAAATCAGCGAGACCGTGCTGATTGTCGGGTTCATAGATCCCGCCGTAGATGCATCGTCCCATATGCTCAGTGAAACCAGAGTATATGCGAGGGTCTACAACCGAGATAACACGCTCGATATCGATACGGATCGATGCCATGGGAGGTGAAGAAGCCAAGATGAAGCCGGGGATAAAGAACGATGGTTGGTACTGCCGGCCCGCGTATTCCGACGGTGGAAAATTCCCGTCGAGTGTGTCGTGTGATCATTGCTAGAAGTATTAGGTCGAGCACCTGATAGTCGCGTTACAGGGACAAACTGGTAGAAGATATGAGCCCAGAAGCATGTGTACACTGATCCTAGAAGATGTCTTTGTATTTACTGCTGAGATTTGTTAGAAAGCAAATATTTTGAAAGAAAAAACATATGCACAAACGAAAATACATCGCATCATATCGAGACGGCATACCGTGATATGATTCTCCAGTAGGTTCCCGTCCGCTAGCATATGACCCAAAGAAACTCCTTCGACTGGCCATTTCTTCTCTACTTGCGAAATTGGAACGACACCAGAGTCGACAGCCGTTGGTATTTGCCTTGTAAAATACTCTCCGCGGGGCGTGATAGAATGGGGCATGTGCATGGCTGAAATATATCCATAGTATCCCAATTGAATAAGCGAAATGGCAGTAATCACCTCCAATATCATCTGAAGATTGCTCACTGACGCTTTCTTCAGGGATTCAGACGCGACATATAGCTGACATTGTGGTAGTTCAGAGCAGAGACAGTGATTCCTCAATTCAGTAGTACAAATGAGAAAGCTGGAGGTCGAGAAGATGCCAGTGGATCGGCATCATGGTACGTGCCCAAGTTGTTCACGTGCTCGTGTGTCGTGTGGCTGCCACTCGGCAAATGCCATACAGTAACGGCAAGACTCGGCAGCTCCCCAGGCAGGCGGCGACTGAATTGGGGCCCTGGCAACTTGAACTTGAACAACGCTCGCGCTTTTTCAATGTATTCTCTCAAGTTCGGGGCTTGCAATGCGGCTCGAGTGCTTCTCCTCGTAATCCTCATCTTCAGTCTTACGATCTCTTGAATCAACCTGAAAGCTAGAAAGGGGAGCATCCTAAATATTATATTTCGCTGTTCGGTAGTAAGTTAAAAACGAAGATCAAAACGACAACAAGCCTCCTGTCGCCTCCTCCCAATCATCGGCCGTCACACTATCTTTGGTTTCGCCTCATCTGGTTTATTCTATCCTCGACCTCCTTACCCACTCCTTCTGGGCTATAACCCGTAACGGTGCTTTGATAATTTTCTCAGATGCCAATGTGTGATCTGCGCCCCATTATTCGATTTAAAAACATCTTCACCCAAGCAATGGACTCGGTTACTCACCGAAACCACGATCATGCAGAATAATCATCACCGGAACGGCAAATACAGGTAACCTTCCCAGACGATTCATTTCGAGCAGCACCAGGAGGATAAGTACACTTACAGTTTCTCTGCAACCGCCACGAGTTTCTCCTCGTTGATTAATCCGTCATACCCAGGCTTGAGGGTCACTAACGCTACAGGCAACTCCCCCGCTTGCTCGTCAGCTACGCCAACCACGGCTGCTTCCAATACACCCGGTTCGGTGTACAGCGCGTTCTCGACGAAAATGGAATCCTATGAATTTGCTTATTACTGAGAGATGTATAACGTACTCCAATGTCACTCACAACGTTATAACCACCTCTGATGATGATATCTTTGATCCTGTCTGTGATGTAAACGTAACCGTCCTCATCCACTCGTCCCAGATCACCGGTCATCAGCCATCCGTCTTTAGTAATGGCCTATATCAAAGCTTAGTCGTCACGGGCATTGTAAATAAGGGATCCCACCTGATCAGTAGCAGCTGAGCGTCGCCCAAAATGTAAGCCTGCGTACCGGTGAGATAAAGGATCTTTGACCAACCTTGGTCGCCATAATACCCTTTCATCACATTCGGACCGCGAACCCAAATCTCTCCCACTGCTCCAGGCGGAACCTTGACGCCATCTTTCATTATCAGAATCTCATTGACAGGAAACACCAAACCGCTGCAATCAAAATAACTTAAATGCAAGGGAAACAGAACAGACAGACCCACCAGCTATCTGGCCGCGCGTCGTAATCCGGTCCACCTGGGAGTGGATCAGGCCTTTGCTGTTTACAAAAGAATGTCCTCACCGAAGCCTGCCGTGCTGGCATTTGTCTCGGTTTGACCGTATACTTGGAAACTGCGAGATAAACCAGTGTCAGTGCAGATTACTGGAGGGACTGGTATGCACTCACATGGTGGCAAGAGGAAAATCCTCCTTAAACCTTTGAAGGCGAGACGCAGCAATGGGTGTACCTCCATACATGATGCGTTTCATCGATGTTCTGGATATCGTGCTCTCAGCGAACTCTCTAATCATCGAGGGCATGCTGCGACAAGGTTGATTAATGTGGACAAAGAAAATAATAAACACGAACCCGCTCAGCTGAGTGATATTTTCCGTTCTACACAGTCTAGGATAACACATCAATCAGTCACCACAAGCCATACTGAATAATACGTGTGTAATTACTCCGCGGCTGCAAGTATTGAGTAGGAATGAGAGCTTGAAACACTAGCAAAGTCGATTCTTGCCTTCATGTACATCCCATGCGCGTGTTAGAACAACCTTATCTCCTGGAAGGGTGCTCATTATCTGAGAACGGGTGAATATTACGTTGTTTCAATGCCAACTTCCGGTCTTACAGTCGGGATAATTGAAGAGGGCAGTGACAGCGTCCTTAGAATGAGCAGACCTTCCTGAGGACCCGCATTAGGTGTCGGAACGAACGGCTCGCCCCGTCGAAGACAGTCTCTCCCTATCAATGAACCCACCTAGTACGATCCATAAGGTCAATGAAATGCTTCGCAGAAAGAAGGACATACATTGAATGCGGGAGTTAATAATGCGCGTTGCGAGCTCAAGACACCCTCTCAAACAAGCGAAGAAATTGATGAACAGTCCGACCGATCCAACGAAGCCTACGTACTTGGTAATCCAGTGGTCCCCGACGTAAAAGTAATTGCCGCGTTATCTTCTGGTAAGATTTGAGGATCATGGCTCAGCACATCCCCGGGATCTCTGTGGTATCCGGAGAAGACTGCGCTCCAAACGTCCATACCTTCCCAGTGACCCTTGCCCTCGTGATCCTCGAGTACAAGGTATCCTGATGCACCAGATGCGAACCTAAGTTCAGCACCTATCGGTTCGACCACGTCGGCTCGCTCAGGGTCGAGGATGATCAGTGTGCACTTTGTGAGTGTGATACAGTGTCGGAGCGGCTCCAATGGCAGTAACCTTTTGGTAGGATCAGAACGCGAATGATGAAAGCATACGGAAGCTGATATTACGTGTTCACGAGAGCGGTGACAGCCCCCAGAAGATCTGTGTTATGTTGGGATCTCATTAGTTACAATGAAACGAGATGGAACGCACGGCAAGCCCAAAATACAACCAAGTAGTTGGAACAGTTTCGAGAACAGATGGCTATTCGATCACCTGCACCGAGAGTGAGTAGCTGGTGGTGCCGAAAACAATAGAGTACCTTTACCTTTCTTAACACCGTACAAATCTCTGAAGATGGCCGCACATTTGACTGCCTTCTCTAGTGTCTCCCCGAAAGTGTAACGCTCTCCCTCGTATACTACACAGATTTTGTCGGCGTGCTCTTTGGTCGACTGCAAAAAGAGGTGTCGCAGGGATGGCCAGAGATTCTTCCAGACTTTCAGAACCCGGCCGTCGATGATCTATAAGACATTCAGACCATCAAAGAGAAGAGAACAGTTAACCCTGAGCACTGACGCGAGTTTCGATTTCAAGCAAACTTCCCGATCCTGTGAGTAGTCTATCGGCTACTCGAATTAGCATGCGGATGTTCTGGCATTTCTTCAGTCAGCTCACCTTCGTCAATCGAACAGCGCGGGGTCCATGTTTCAACGTCCGTCATGATGGATGAATGGTACCATTTGGCCATGAGCCCGAGGCATTATATATGAAGCCCGTGAGAAGAACCTCTACGTCGTCCGAAGATAATGGGAATTTTGTCATGATCCCCAGCATCATTTCGAGTCCTGGAACCAACCTGGAACTGCGTCGAATGCAGCGCAGCCCCAGTCCCTTCGAGAAACGAGTAATGGGCGTAGAAGTCGATTATATGGCGCGATTATGGAGCCACGACCGACACTCCCTTTGATCATTTAGTCGAATGCAAGGTAAAAATGTCCGACCAGCGTGTTCAGGGCATCAGGTCCAGCTCTATAGATCCAACTGGTCGCCTCGAGCAAGCCTAGATATGATAGAGATGACAAAGAGAGGATGTGATGGTACTTGAAATCGGCTTGCTTGATGTAGGGACATTCCATGAACGACTCCGGAAGCTTTTTTTACATCTGCAACGTGCTACGGGTACTGGTGAAAATATAAGAGAGTCGGAGGACATAGACCAGCAGTTATTTCGAGCAACGAAGCAGCATAACACAAGCATAATAGGGCTTATGTGATATATGTAGCGATCGAAAACGCGGATTTGAGGATTGTAAAAAATGGGCGCAGTCGGAGTGAGAAGCAAAAAGTCATTACCTTGGTCTACCCCCAGTCACATAGACCTGAGACGCGGTCCCTCGATTCAATGAGCAAGCGTCGATTGTAGAGGGACCTGTAAAACTGAGTTTAAATTTAGCACAAAGTCGTTTCGACCTCGGGAGTTTAGTGTCCAAATATGGATTTGAGTGATCAAATTCAATCTGGGCAATTACTGCGCGTCGCGTCGCGCCCTGGCTTCATCTCCTTACTTGCTCTATTGTTCTCATGCTTCATGGGCGACAACCCTGAGGTGTTCCCTCGCTTTCGGGACACATTCAGGCTTGATGGGCATGCTCACAATGACCCTCAAGCTACAACCTCGTCGTCTTTATCTGACATCACTGGCTGCCGCCAACAACTGCTTCTCAACAGCAGACCAGCGTTTTTTCCCTTAGCGGAAGCAGCAAAATCCATTGTCTCGGGAAAACATACCTGAGTAATTTGCGGCCGTCTGAGTGGAAAATCGAACAGTTATAGAAATACGCTCCAGAACGGTGTTGATAAGAAGCAGTAAAGCAATGACCATTGACAAGGGACCTTCATAAGATGCCGGCCTTCAGCTGCTTTTCATGTGGAATTTCTGCTATAACAGCAACGTAGTATGCTGGACGATAGAAACGACACAAAACGATGTGTTTCTCAATAGGAAAAGGTAGAATATAGTCAAGGTGAACACGGCCTTCTTCCAGGCTATCCTTTGCACCAATTCATCATGAGAGGCATTTATAACCTGAGATGATGCTTCAGAGACAGTAGATACACCGGAACTAGAGCCTTCCATCAATCCAAGCGACGAACGACGCGAGATAGCATGGAAGAAGAACGACAAGACAGGTTTGATCACTCAAATCCATATTTGGACACTAAATTAAAAAGGAAAGCCCGAAGGCTCCCGAGGTCGAAACGACTTTGTGCTAAATTTAAACTCAGTTTTACAGGTCCCTCTACAATCGACGCTTGCTCATTGAATCGAGGGACCGCGTCTCAGGTCTATTTCTATTGGTACTACACAGGGTTCGCCGGAAATCATTTCGAATAGGTCGCGCCAAGAGTCCAGAATGGCATCAATAGCTCTCCAGCCCTCGAACGAGGCAGCCCAGACGAACTACTTACTACCCCCAAAGGACTCACCCGCTATGCTGGACGTTATTCAGAGCGATTCTCATCACCACCAATTCCCCGTATGCCCAGTAGCGCGCCAGTCCGTTCCTCAGCACAATAGCTACCCGTACGAAATTCGCTCCAATGGCCTTAAACTACGATATTCAAGGCACGAAACCACGCCAGGGACACAACAGCATCGATAATCGGACGAAATCTGTGAGCGTTGGGCTGCATACACGCCCAGAAACCCTACCAGGAGCTTGGCTATCGAGTGTGTATGATATGCATGGAGGAGATAGAGCTCGACGACAGTAGTGGCGGCGTGTTCAAGTGCCAGAGAAACTTGTTTGGGTGTACATTAGTGGCGCTGGCCCCTAACGTGCGCATGAAAGGCTGGTATTGGGAGTAACGACACGAGACTACGAGCGGGAAGGCAGGAGAAGGGGTTCGCACGCCAATGGCCAACGACGACGACAATGGCGCTTTTTTGGGCCTAAAATCACCACCCAGTGGCGCGATGGATGCCCTAAGCAAATGGCAACATCTCCGCCGACGGAGTCCCTGCTGCTGCCCCCCCTCATCCAAGACCAAGATTAGACGCTCGGTCTCCATAGCATCAACAACACTTTTACATCGGAGAAGTTGTCACGTTCCATCATGGGTATTGTATCTTGATCTCGAGCCGCACGAAAGCCTTCGATGAGGTGCTAAGCTTTTGGTCAAGCTAGCCAAATAGTCAACATTGGTAAGTGGTAACGAATTATAGATTCCGGCGTCAGACTCTTACCAGTTGGTGATAGGTGATGCCATAACCCTGCCAGTGGTATACATTACGAGGAAACATGCGCAGTTAAACACTCCAGATATAATCTGGGTAAGTTTACGCTCAATTCATTGTTATCGCTTACCTTCGGTCTAGGTTTCTTTGTTGTTCATGTATCGCCCACAAAATACTTGAGGAGGACTCGACTTGCCACGGTTGCGATGGCCCCCGCTTTATCAAGAAAGTATTGGGCTGCATACACGTCCAGAAACCCTATCAGTACGTTAGGTATATATGGTGTGTAACAGGTATCTATGTGCAGAATGGTATATGGATGTTTGTTGAACTATACAACGTGGTTTCCCAAGACCAAGGTGCCTGTGCATATCCGAAAACACTGCCCATCTACATACAACAATATCCAGCAAGGTTACCTCGGCCCGGCACGCGGCGAGCACTTGTTTCAAATTGGTTGTATTGATTAAGTACCTTCTTGATTGCCTCTATTAAACACTATTACCGTTGAATGTAAGGGACCACGGCACTAAGTATCCTGTCTGATAATGCGGGTTACACCTCATCTATGCTATTCTTTCATCAACCTCTTCGCCCACTCCTTCTGAGCTATAGCCCGTAATGGCGCCTTGATAATCTTCCCAGAAGACGTGTGATCTGTGTCCAAATTCCTTTTCAAAAACATGTTCGTTTCAACGCCAAGGCGAGTACCCACCAAAACCACTATCATACAGAATAATCATCACTGGAACGGCATATTTGGGTAACCTTTTCAAGATGGATTACTTTGAGAGCCGGAAGAAGCGCAGGGAAGGTGCACTCACTGTTTCTCGGCAGTCGCCATGAGCCCTTCCTCATCGATTAATCCATCGTACCCAGGTCTGAGGGAAGCCAACGCTACAGGCACCTCCCCCAGGTACTCATCAGGTACGCCAACTACTGCCACTTCCAATACACCCGGTTCGGTGTATAAAGCGTTCTCAACAAAAATAGAATTCTGTAGATTCACTCATTATTGAGGGACATATAACGTACTTCGTTAGCACTCACAACGTTATTCCCGCCGCGAACGATGATATCTTCGATCCTATCGTGAACGTAAACATACCCGTATTCGTCCATTCGTCCCAGGTCACCGGTCATTAAGCATCCATCATTAGTAAGGACCTATATCAAAGCTCAGTCAGTACCTGCCAAGTATTTGCAAGTACGATATCCATGAATGACCTTATCAGTAGCAGCTGACGCGTCATAGTCGTAAGTCTATCCGCAGCGAAATAAAAACGATCTTGAAACCAACCGCTATCACCATAATAACCTTTCATTACATTCGGACCGCGAACCCAAATCTCTCCCACCACTCCAGGTGCAACTTTGACACCATCTTTCATTATCAGAATCTCATTGACAGGCGATACAAAACCGCTGCAATTGAATCAGTTCAAGAGCAGAAGACATAAAACCGATAGAGTCACCAACTATCTGGCTTCGCAGCAAAATCCGATCCAGCTAGCAGCCGATCAGATGCTATCGTTCGAGTTGAAGGAATATTCTCACCGAAGCCTACTGCGTTGCCGGCATTCTCAGTAAGACCATACACTTGTATGCTACAAGAAAATCCGTGTCAGTGCCAATTCCTGGACGCTTGGGAGGCATTTCACAATGTGGCAAGGGGAAATGCTTGCTTCAATCTATAGAAGTGAGCCGTTGCCATGGAAGTACCTCCATATGCAATGGTTCTTATCGAGATCTCGGATAATGGGCTATCAACAAGCTCTCTAACGATAGAGGAAGTACTATAGCACGGTTAGCCGAGGCGGACCAAGGATAGACAAGCACGGACCTGCTCAGCCGGGTGATGTTTTCCGTTTTGTACAATCTAGAATAATCGAACAATTAATAGTGCCGCATCAAATGAAACGAGTTATATTTACTCTACGGCTGTAGGGATTGAGTAAGATTCATCATGAAAACGCCAATGAAGCTGATCCTTGCCTTCATGGACATTCCATGTCCGCGTTAGAACAAGCTTTAATCCTTGCGAAGTGCCAAACATCTGATGACGGGTATATACCAATTTATTCTGGCATTAACTTAAGTCTTACCGCTGTGTTGAATGCAGTAGCGTTGCTTAGCGCCCTTGGAATCAGCGTGCCTTCCTGGGGACCCGCAATAGGTACCGGAGGGAATGGTTCGCCTCGTCGAAGACAGTCTCTCCCTGCCAGCGAAATAACCTAGTAAGATTCATGAATCAACTACACATCCTATAGAAAGTAAGACCATACATTGAAAATGGGAGTCAAGAATGCACGCTGTGAGCTCAAAACACCCTCTTAAACATGCGAAGAAATTGATTAGTAGTGCGACAGGTCCAACAAAGCCTACATACTTGGTAGGCCAGTGGTCCCCGACGTAAAGGTAACTGTCGCGTCATCCTCCGGTGAGATTTGAGGATCATCACTCAACACGTCCCCAGGATCTCCATTATATCTGGAGAAGACAGTCTTCCAGACATCCATACCCTGCCAATGGCCCTTTCCCTCGTGCTCCTCGAGTACGATATATCCTGACGTCCCAGATGCGAGCCTTAGCTCATCGGCAATTGTTTCGATCATGTCGGCTCGCTCAGGGTCGAGGACGATCAGCGTGCATCTCGTGAGCGTGATACAGTATCTTAGCAACTCTAAAGGCTGCGATCTAAAGGTAGGATCAGAATGTAACGATGTAAAGCATGTGCAAGTGGATCTTACGGGTCGATAAGAGCAGTCACGGCTCCCAGAAGATCTGCTATAGGATCGAGTCCTCGGTTTTGTATGAGTAATGAGATGCAACGCACGGCAAGCCCAAAATACTACCAAGTAGGTGGGACAATTTCGGGAGCAGGTGGAAACTCGATCCCCTGCACCGAAAGTGAGTAGGTGGACTTGGAGGCACTGAACAAGATGCCCTTAACTTTCTTAACGCCGTAAACATCTCTGAAGATGGCCGCGCATCTGACTGCCTTCTCTAGTATCTCCCGGAAGGTGTAACGCTCTTTCTCGTATACTACATATGTTTTATCGGCGTGCTGTTTAGTCGAGTGCAGAAGGAATAGTCGCAGGGATGGCCAGAGATTCTTCCAGGCTTTCAGAACCCTCCCTCCAATGACCTATATCACATTTAGACCTTGTAAGAGTACATATCGAGTCCGAGCACTCACACGAGTTTCAATTTCAAGCAAGCTTCCTGTTCGTGTGAGTATTCTATCGGCTATTTTTTCTCTTAGATCAGCATGCCGATGTTCTGAATTTTGTGAGTAAGCTCGCCTTCCTCGATAGAACAGCACGGGGTCCATGTTTGAGTGTCCGCCATGAATGAGAGGCAATCATCTGAGGAGCGCCATCGAGTACTTATATGAGACCGGAAATTGAGAAAAGCCGTTCGGGTGGTCAGACGGCGTCGACGTGGCGCGTTTCTAGTGGAACAAGTACACCGTACCTTAGCTACAACAATGGCCTAGTAATGCTTGCGCTTAGCGCATTCACTGCGGCGTGCCTCTCAGTCGTTATGACTTCAGCACAGTTATCCGCCCGGAGAGAATCGTACTGACAAGATGAACGCAGACCAAACATGGACTGGAGTGTACCGTGCTTCCCTTGCTGAAGAAGACTCCTTGGTCTCAAGTAAGTGCACGCAAGTTCACGTGTTGGGACACTTGCTCTGTGGTATTCTGGACTCTGGAGCTCCCACCAGCCAACGGAGCTCCGGCATCCACCCCTGTTATACGTCCTGGACTCGGTTAAACGCCACTGGCCGTTCCATCCACACGAAAATCCGACGAAGGACCGAGTTCTAGGGTACATGCTAAGCAGAAGGATCGTCCAACGAGTCTGAGGAGGTGGTGGTGAGGGGATAAATTGAAATACGAAGATAACAGACGTCGTCCGTGGCCAAGTCATAGAAGCGAGGTGAGAAGCGGTGGATGTTGATCAAGCGAACGAATGACTGACACGGCAACTATCGCGTAGCTTGTCCTTGGCGTATACGAATAATCCACCAACGAATCCGATTGGAAGTCCTTGGTCCAATTTAGGCTCTGGATATTGTGGGGATTAATCTGGATGTTGTCCTGTGGCGAGGACGCATACAAACCCAGAGATCATTTCTGTCATTGGATCGTGTCGTGGCGTTGGTGAAATAAAGCAAAATGGACTCAACGTGTAATTCTCACGGTCCTGTCAGTGCTCACGTGTTCGTATGGCGGGCCACCCGGCCCGCAGGTCCACACCTTTTTCTTGGACTCTTTATTTTCAAGTCAATGCAAAGGCTTCTGATTTCCTCACTAAAAATTGCTACCACCCGACCACAACTAGCTGGATTCATAGCCTCTTCTTAACAGGCGCTAGCTACTGCCTCTGTCATCCCAAAACTTAAAGAGGAGCCTGAGGCGACAGTCCTTGCACCTAGCTCTCTTGCATGGGCCGTCGAGGAAGAGAATAGAGTCAGATATATATCTGGTGGCTGTCATCCCGCACAGGTAGGCGATAACTATGCGGGCGGATGGTACACCACAACTGGCCAACTAGGATGGGGGAATACTCAACTGTCTGGCTCGCGTGCGACAAGCAAGCAAACACGTGCGTGCGAACATTGTATGTGAGCTTACGAGTAATGCCATGCGCAGTGATGTGGCCCTCAATATCATGACTGGTACTGTCTAAACAATGGCATCGTGTCACTTCTGTGCTGATACCTACTTAGATAAGGCAACACAAGCGCCAGAACTCCGCGAACTCGAGTTTATTCAGCATTTGCGCCGCCAAAATCCTGGCCCGTCGTTCACCTTACCGACTCGTTCTACATCGACGGACCTCGCGGAAAGACACCTATGCATCGTGACCGAAATGGCGCTACGCAATCTCCTCTCTCTCGCCGAGCAGTCATTTGCTGAGTACATAATACCAGAACACGGTACAAACACGTCAGTACGGGATGTCCTCTCTGCGCTGGACTATGTTCATAACGTTTGCAACATCATACATACGGGGCCCTTTGTTCTTCATTCTCGTGTCCTTTCCAACGTTTGCGTAGACGTCAAAATCACCAATGTCATGATGACAGCCTCGCATGAGGAGATGCCCAAAGAGGGTTTGGGTGCTTTAATCCCCGCCCAGCTGCACACGTTTCCAGCATCCACAGATAACGATACACCGGTCACGGTGACAAAAAGTATCCAAATTGTACCTGATCTCAATGACCCCGAGGTGTGGCTTTCGTTTAGCTTCAAACTGACTAGACTTTGGTGTTGGTTAGTGGATTAGTTATCCTGCCATTTTTTGACCACGCTAACATATATTCGGAAGCTTGTTACGCAGACAAAACCGACAAACACTTTACCCAAGAGGTTTGTCCCGTCGGTATACGTCCCCCAGAGGTGGCTCTGCGTGCTGGCTGGGGTAAACCGGTTGATATAGAGCACCGGTTGCATGGTAGGGCCGTCCTTTTGTTCTCCCACTTGAAAAAACTAACTTTGTCTAGTTGTATAGCATGCTTGTCGGGAAGCCTCTGTTTCCCATTCGGTGTGATCCTTCTGTTTCTCCCCGCCTACCAGCTGCAGGCCCTGGGTGAATTCCCAGCGAGCCTTCGTAATCGCAGCCGAATAAGCAAAGCATGGTTTAATGATGACGGTGGGTTCGATTTTCCGTATCGCGTCTAGTCATGCTCATCTTGTACAGGATCCCTTCGACGTAAAGATGTATTCCCCAAGAAGTCTTTTGAAGCTTTGATGGAGGAGCAGAGCGGTGGTGCTCTGACATTGTCGTCAGATTGTCTGCATTTTATGCGTAGGATGTTAACTCTTGAGACGGACGAACGTGCGAGTATTGAGGAGCTGTTGAGGCATCAATGGCTGAATTGAATATTTGCTGTGCGTGCTACACCCTTCTCCCCAGGAGCAATATTCAATTAGGGAATGTAATACATATGTAGTAATACGAAGCATCGCTGATCAGCCCGACGAGTCCGAAGACAAGGGTGGTATCGCAGGAGGTATATTGAAGTACGAAGGGAACAGACGTCGCAAACTTTGATTCAAAATCAAAGGAGGACATTCTCTGGCTCCACAGGCTGCTGCTGTATGAGACTGTTTCTCGTTCGGTCCCTCTTGAATTCACCCCACCATCACCACGTAGTCTCGCATTGTTCAACTTATGTCTCTGTTAGCCTCAGTCCATATGAAACTCCCTGTGTACTCCAACAGTCACCAAGACCAGACGGAATCCATGACCAGCCCCAATCTGCTCGCCCGTGAAACTCCTACAGCCCGCGCTGCAACAGCCAGTGGACGAACACCCGATAGAACTATTGTTGAAATCCAGCAAGTTCGCGTTGCCAAACGACACCAAGCAGCAGTTCAAGGACTGATAGACTCCGCCTGGAGAGAGGCCAGCATGCGATTCTTACCAAGTACGCCTATTTTGATATACCAGCCGGCATCTGTCTGAATAGTAACTGTACAGGTGAACTTGCTAAGACGAAGGCGCTAGTGGACCAAGACGCAGAACGATGCCAAGCGCGACCGATATTCACTAGAACTCATTCCAGGAAGGTGGGTAGATTCATCTCCTTGCAGAATCCTTTCTCTCATCTCGTCTAGACACGAAAATAAAGAAAAGATGAAATATGTGGTGCTTTGGTAGACCCCGCAAAGTATTCGTCTTAGGTCCCGATTTTTGTGTATCTTACTCCGTCCCGAAGACTTCTTGCATTGTTCTCGAAGCAACCCTACCGACTTTCCGGTGCTGGGCCTGAGATTCAATCAGATGTAAAATACGAAAATTAGAGTGTCAGGTTTGCACACAGCCTCCTACCCAAGTGCCGATCAAGCTGGCAGTCAACCAAAAATCAAAACCATGAGGGGTAGTACTGTACCAAGAAGCCATATAGAGACGTGAAGCGCGGACACTCGCAACCACACGTTCTTTCACCATGCTTAGTACCATATGAGCATGTCGTTGGTTCTACAGGGGCGGGGTAAGTATCCTGGCAGACAGTCAGGGTCGAAAGTCTCATGTTAGGCATGGCAAGGATGCTGTGAAAAGTTGAGCCATGTCGACTAGGTGGTGTCGTGGTGGATGAACCCACCGGTGCTTCGGGTATGCACCTAGTTGAATTGAACATCCCCGGATCCTCGCCACGCCTGGCGCTCTGCTGACGAGATCACCGTTCGGTGAGGAGGTACGATTTTGAGGACCGTTTAACGTTTAGGCCTGGTGTCGCCGGTCCTATTGTAAATTCCGGATGAAATACAATTAAGTTCAATTCTCGCAATGGAAATTAGAGAACAGATACTGACATTAGTAGTGCTGTTCTCCAGTTTTGATCCTTCGTCATTTGTCAGGCAGCGCCGCGGGGTTCGACCACAATTGAAGTGAGCGCGTACTACCATCTACCTACCTACAAGATATTGTGCTGTTTGGATGACGCGACGCATTCACCTTTATAATAAATGGATCGGATACGATTCGAGTCTTGATTGAAGGGCACAATTTACAGCTTGGACTTTGCTTCACCTACTTTGCCACCATCCTTCGTCCTCCGTACCCACTCTTCTCTTGCTATTACCCGTAACTGGGCTTTGATGATCTTGCCAGAGGGTGTATGATCTGCCCGGTTTTTAGATTGAGCACTTCAGAATATGTAGAAACTCACCAAACTCCCCATCCTTCAAAACAATCATTACCGGGACGGCGAACTTTGGTAATCTACTCGTATGCTAAGAAGCGGCAAATCAAACTTGGAGGATACCACTCACAGCTTCCTCGCAGTGGCCAAAAGTTTCTTCTCGTTGATACTCCCTCGATATCCCGGCTTGAGGGTGACCAATGCGGTGACCAGCTCTCCCAATCGTTTATCAGGTACGCCTACCGCAGCGGCTTCTAGAACGCCTGGTTCGGTGTACAATGCGTTCTCCACGGAAACAGAGTCCTGCACACCGTTGGCTCGTTACTCTGAGATATAGTAAGCTACTCACAACGTTCTCTCCACCGCGAATGATGATATCCTTAATCCGATCTTTAATGTATACGTACCCTTCTTCGTCGACGCAGCCAAGATCTCCAGTCATTACCCATCCATCTTTAGTCAGAACCTGTATCGATGAGCCCTGGAGCACATGCAGGTAAGTTATCCCTCGCCTACCTTGTCAGTAGCCACTGTAGAAACTCGTCGTAAGCTCGCCAATCCAAGGGCACAGAACGCGCTGGAACAAACCTTGGTCTCCGTAGTACCCCTTCATCATATTCGGTCCACGAAGCCATATCTCGCCCACCGCACCCGTGGTAGCCCTGACATTATCCTTCATTACCAAAATCTCGTTTACAGGCGTCACGAAACCACTGGACTCGTATTTAAACTGATGTAAGCTTCCAAAACACGATTAACTGACCAGCTACCCGGTTTGGCCGCATAATCTGGTCCATCTAGTACAACAAATCAGGTTTCTAGAAAGATTATTTGAGAAGAGGATTCCTCACAAAAACCAACTGATGTCGCATTAGTTTCAGTGAGACCATAGACTTGTCCGCTATTAAAACTTGAATCATTACTGAGTATAGGGACGGGGGAGTGAGAGCGCACATTGATGCAAGTGGAAAGGCTTCTTTCGACTTGCGAAGAAGAGACGGTGCGACCGGGGCCCCTCCGAATGTGATCATTTCTACAGGAAACCCAGACAATGGGCTATCAGCCAGGTCGGTTATAGTCGATGGAACACTGCGTAATAGTCAGCTGGAACTGAGAGGTAGAGACATTGACGTACCCGGCCAAAGAGACTACATCCTCTTCCTTACACAATCTGTGGTCGAATCGTTTAATATGCTTCCTTCCACCTCAAAATACAGAAGATTTACCTTATGGCTGCGAAAACCAATTTTAAAAAGACAGCCAAAACAGCGATGAAACTAGCAATCACCTTCTTCTACGTTCCATTTTCGCATTAAGATAACCTTCACTCCATGAAAGGCGCCGGAAAGCTGAGGATATATCAACTGCTGTCCACTCGGGCAGTGAATTCTGCCTTACAGTCGCGCTGGTTCCAGTGATGTGGAACAACGGTGTTGGAAGTAGGATACCAACCTGCGTGCCTGACACGGGCGAAGAAGGGACCGGCACACCTCGCCGAATATAGTCTCTTCCGATGGCAGAGGCTGTCTGAGAAAACGCTCATGAGAACAAGTAAACCGCACAGAAGATACACCACACGTTAAACAGGCCTGTCAGAAAAGCACGCTGTGTACTCAGAACACCCTCTATAATGCATAAATGAATCGATTGACCTTGGACATATAAATCAAAAAAGCGTACTTGGTAGACCAGTGGTTCCTGACGTAAAGATAATCGTCGCATTATCCTCTGGTATAATGTGAGGATCATCACGTAGTATTTCTTCTGGATCTTTAAGGTAGTTTGGGAATACTTTGCTCCAAACATCCATGCCTTCCCAGTGGCCTTTTCCCTCGTGATCCTCAAGGACGAGGTACCCAGACGCGCCTGACGCGTGCTTTAGATCAGCAGCTATGGGTTCAATCCGCTCAGCTCGCTCGGGGTCAAGAATGATCAAAGAACATTTTGTAAGCGTGATACAATGCCTGAGGGGTTCCGATGGAAGCCACCTATTAGGTGGATCAGGACGCGAAGCACCAGAAGTGAAGGCTAATCTTACGCATTCACGAGAGCAGTCACAGCGCCCAGAAGGTCTGTATTGCGGGATTCAGTGTCTCATTTTCGTCGAGGCATAATCAGGAAACGTACGGCAAGCCCAAAATACAATGTAGTAACTGGGAAATTTTCGAGAGCAAATAACGACGCGATCACCTGTATTAGAGGTGAATGAACTGGTGGTACCGAAAAGCGACTGGACTTCCTTACCCTTCTTGACACCGTAAGCATCTCTAAAGATGGCCGCGCATTTCGCAGCCATCTCTAGCATCTCCTGGAAGGTGTAACGCTCTTTTTCGTATATCACACATGTTTTGTGGGCGTGCTCCTTGGACGAATGCAAGAAGAATGCTCGTATAGAGGGCCAGAGATTCTTCCAGACTTTCAATGCTCTCCCATTGACAACCTGTATCGCATTCAAACCATGCGCAGGTGCACTGAAATGCTAGCGGCTCACGCGAGTTTCAATTTCGAGCGGACTTCCTGGTGCTGTGAGTATTTTATCGGCTAGGAATATAATATCCATTTCAGCATGCAGATACCCTAGCAAGGTGGGCGTACCTTCCCCTACAGAGCAGCGGGGGGTCCAGAGCATTGCATCTGTCATGGATGCAAGACGAGACCGGTTATTGAGTAGCCGAAATCGACGGATCAGCAGACCAACCTTCTTTTGTGGTCCGAGTCTGCGTTAATATAATTATTGGACTACTTAGTACCGTTGGGATTACTGGTTCGATGGCGATGGGTCATCAACGGGCCTCGCAAACCACCTGAAGCACTGCTTTCTCGTCATCCCGCTCTGCTTTGCGGGCATACTGATGGAGATTATGGGGAGAAACGGGCATATCATCGCGTACTACTGTACACCGTACACTAGGCTCCATTGACTTTTCGATAGTCCAGGGTTCAAGTAACTGAATTTTCAATTTTACGATCATAGGACACGAGGTCACGTGTGATGCCGATTCCCCACCAGCAAGTCCGACGAGTGTCCGACGCGTCCAAGACGCGCCTAACTGCGCGTTAATTTAATAATCAGACGCGCTCACACTTCGGGCTCATTTCGATCTTGTGCTTTGATCCAGTCCAAATGTCCCAGAATTCTACCAGAATTCTGTCATTTGTCCAGGTCTGAACATTCATTCCCATGTCAGATGTGGACGTTTCCGAAACCAAAGAAAATTGCTCTTTGACACCGCTTGTAATTTTCCTTGAACCTGGATTTGTCTCCACTTTGTCTCCGGATTGTTCGAGTTCACAATCCCCATGCATCGAAGTGAGAATTTGAAGTTCAATGCTGATTACACGGGCGAAGACCTTGTGCTCGCTGGGACGATCATCGCGTTAGGAGTAGCAAACTCTAATATTGTAAATGCATACGAGCATCGAGAGGGAAGATATCTCGAGACGGTATCTATAGCTGATGGCCCACTGTGATAGGTCCCGACATAGGGTCCAGTCTCGCTCAGCGGCAATCAAGGAACAATCTGATGCGGTGGCAAAAGCGAGTCCGTTTCATCTGCGGCGAATCTCAAAATCCTCGATCAGAAAAACGTCGTAGCCTCCCTGCCGGCTCCCCAATGGCGCATAACAAAAAGATGGTATGTACAGTACTGTAAGGTAGAAAGTATACATGTGTTTCATGCGCGGTATTTGAGAGGCTCGGTCAAGGTGGGATACAATAGGGACATGAGATACGGGTCACTTGGCATCGAAACTCGCAGTGCTAGCAGCCTCATCATGATGGCGACGGTTCTTTGGGAGGAAACCTTAAGCCCCTCTTCAGTGGTAAAAAGTTGAAACTCACTAACACCAAGTTCATAATCTGCCAAAACTTCAATCTCGGTTTCTCGCTTGATTACAATGTGTTGTGGTTTCTGAAATGAGGGAGTGAGAAAGAAGTGTAACATATACCGCGTAGGACTTACCGAACTATTTCCAGAAGTGAGGCCGGGAAGAGTTCGCCGTTCCACAGATGTTGCGTCCATGCTCACGGCCGCCATGAAAGATTCACCATCCTGCTGCCCTCGTATTTTGAAACGCGCATTTAGGCTAAAAAGAACTGTCAGCTACTTAACCAATGAGATTGGCAAATGTGACCGACGTTGCCAAAAAAGAGTTCGTGTACACTTTAAAAACTCGTTAGTAGCGAAGGAAAACATAGTAGCAAGAGACATACAGCGACCCAGAATAATATAGAATGTTATATACAGGAATGTGTCTGGGCACACCAAGACCTATCGATGAAGAATTGGTTGTTGACCTTGAAGCTAGAGAACAAGTGCATACCAATATGAGTGACGTTATCGCACATATGCTATTCGTAATTGAGTGCCCGTATAGCAAGTCTCATCGATTGAACGACCTACCTAGTAAGTAGGCCGCTGTTGAGAGAAAAAAGAATAAGTTGGTTCATCATCGCGTCGGTTCTGAAGCGTAACTAAGTAAGATGGAAGTTAAACGTTAAACACTCGAAGTGTCGCACCTTCTGAATCCGGACTTTGACCGCTGAAGTAAATAGATAAGTGATATGGTGATGCACATATCGCCTGCCGCCCCGACAGCATTCATAGATCGTGAAAGGTCCTGTATGCTTCTATTCAGTTAATTCAGATGATTCGGGCAATACTACACGGACTGTAAGTTTAGACGGAATTTCTGCCACGAGCTTGACGGACCACCTGCGAAGCGTTTCAGCTACAAGCCATATTGTGAACATATTGCACTCACCCTCGAACAAAGTATGCTGTGTAGGCAAGGAGTATGAGACGAAGTCTAAGGGTATCAAAAAGCTCTGACCGATAGTAACTCCGAATTCTCCTAAAACAAGTGACCCCTAGCGAAATACTATTCAGCCGGGTGCTGGTCGACGACGGATTCGAAGCACGTACGAGGAATAACGTTATGGGTATATTCTTGCGACTCACTATCGATGTAGTCAGGATTGAAAGCGTCAAGAGGGGAAGAAAGGCTTTACAAATATAGACTCGGTATGTGAAAAATCTACAAAGAAAACTCAGAAACAGGAAACGCGGGAAGAGAATGAACACATACGATTGTACTAGTAGCGCAATGAAGCCCTGTAGACATGTTGATATCAGAATGTGGGGTACGTTTGTAAATTTACATACGGAGGGGGCAACTTGAGCCTGTAATAGAGTATAAATCGATTGCAATGCTAGACATAAGTATACGAGATCATACCAATAAACTCCTGCGATGCTAATATCAGTACGATAAAAACCAAGTTCAGCACCAAGTGCGCTCACCACTCAACGACTCCGAGGTTGGCGGGGTCAAAATAATGAACGACTAGGTACTCATATAGAGTATGTGTAACAAACACTTGCTGCACGGTGTCGAGGAGACTGGAAGTACGATTAGAAATGGTGAATATTCCACAGAGAAGTTATCCATACAAGACTATCACGACCTGCAAAACATGAGTTCTTCTTGCAACGCGTTCGATCACAACCTGGCGCTCACCATGACTTTCAGCCTCGGGTCATCCGTCTTCCTGTACATCTGCGTGGGGATTGGTAGAGGTGCTGGCTGAGAAGCACGTATACGCACACTGAAGTACTAAGAACGGGACCACCCTCGTGAGAAAATGCGGGGGAAATTCGAGCAAACCTCATACCTCGTATGTCTGCATACAAGATACACCCCATAGCCTAGACATTGCGATGATCAAATGAGAGACTGCTCGAATAGCGGATACATACACTCCAGCCAAGCTTCGTCACCATCCAACAAATCAGCATTTACTTCCGAAAAGAAGTGCGTATGAAGCTCACATGGTGCCAATCATCAATGCGCCCATCTATACATCATCGTTAGCAAGAAGTAGATGTCTGACACGCGAATCCCTGACCGTGGTGTGTAGAGCAGGAACCTCTACTGGGGAGCTCATCGCAGGACTGTAGGCGAGAGGTGGAAGAGCTTGGGAGGTAAAAGGCAATGCGCCACCGCCAGGACCGGTATTTCATTGTTCGTATTACATGACTTTATTCCTCGGGCACGCGTCAGGAAGCTTCGACCGTGGAAAGTTTCGAAATGGTCTCGCTTGGAAATTACGAGCAATCATAACGAAACGAGGCGATTCTTGACAGGATCCAGCGGTATTCGCATTGATCTGTGTTTGCGCTCGTATTGGGTCGGAATCAGTATAATACTGGGGTATAATTTTAATCCCGTGCCCTTTGCCTGTGCCGCCGAGATGCGTTAGCCCCGAATCTCAGTCACCCTGCACTGCGGGCGAGGAGGTGGCGTGGCATCCATATGGGTGGGGGAGGACCTTGAACGGGTGCTCATTTAACCCGTCAAATGATTCTAGGAGAAATCAGCAAATCTGCTAACTTTTTTTGCTGGAAAGCAACATACAAAAGATGACAAAAGTACCCAACAACACGGACCCGGCCAGGGCCAAGCTGTCACTATCGGCAAATGGCGCTAATGATGTCACCATTTTCCTTATGCGGAGATCGGCCCGGCTACCGTGGTGTTGGTGTTGGTGTTGGTGGCCTGGACCTGGCCCTGGTTCCGTTCAACGCACCACTGCTTTCAAAGTTCAAACAGTTCTGCTTCGACGTAGTGCCAGTGATTTGTTGGCACGCCACCCCCTTGGGGAGGAACCCGGTGAGCTTACACGTGCGCAGGAGACACCGTTGCCATGGTCTAACAGTGATCCTCCGTCCCTTTTGGACACGAAGAGTATTTCGTGCGTATCCAACTCAGTGGTCAGGAACCACTTCATTCCACGCTTCATTTTAATGACCGATTGATTCTAGATGACTGGATTGCCGACTTCTGTTATCGCCGGTTTACCTCCAAACCGACCCGGCGGGCGAATTTTCTGATCTCCTAATCTAACCTAGTATCGAGGAAAAACGTCTAACGAGACCCTTTCAAGGGAGAAACCATGAGTACGTCTTGCTATCCGGGGACGAAAATTCTATCAGACGGAATTCACCATTTTTCAATTTGATACCGGACTAGAGGTCTCTCGGTCGATAAAGGAGACTTTATAAAACTTTAAGACGGTGGCATCCAGCTTCGGTACCTCTTAGCTGTCCTAACGAAATGGACGCCCCTCTTCTCATTTCACTTGTTCTCTTTGTTTACTTGGTCTATGCCTATTGTCGCAAGCAACGCGCTCTCTTGCCTCCTGGTCCTCCTGGTCTTCCGTTTCTCGGTAATGCTCTCGACATGGCCGTAAAGTACCCTTGGTTAAAATATGCTGAATGGGGTCGCCAGTATGGTAGGTTTTCCAGCAAACACATTACTTGGTGCTCATTTTCTTCAAGGCGATGTTATCTACCTCAATGCGGTGGGGCAGTCGATTATTGTGCTCAACTCAGCCAAAGCAGTTTTTGCTCTGCTTGATCAACGCGGCGGCATCTACTCAGATCGGCCGCGTCTAGTGATGGGCGGAGAGCTGTAAGCGAATCTTTGAGTGTACGAGACATTTCTGACACCTGTAAACTACACAGCGCCGGATACGTCCACAGTGTACCCCTCTGCCCTTACGGCACGCGCTTACGGGAGTACAGAAAACTTATTCTTGAAGTAGTCGGACCCCGGAAGGTGCAGCAATGGCGGCCCATCGAGGAAGAGAAAACAAGGATATTTCTCGGAGCCCTCCTTGAATCCCCGGAAAAATTCCGCGACCATATCCGACAGTAAGGTTTGGTGGTTAACGCAATGGGTTTAACACTGAAGTCATCTGTAGTCATATCGCCTCCATAACTTTTCTCATATCACATGGGTACGACGTTAGACCTGAGGATGATCCACTTGTCGAGCTTGCCGACCGTGGTGATCAAGGGTTTTCGGAGTCTACGACTGCGGGCGCTTTTCTAGTGGATTCCTTCCCTATCAGTAAGTCTAGTCAAATCCATCTCCTTGAATGATTCAACGATGACGTCGATTCGCAAGTGCTATATCTTCCGCGATGGTTAGGCTTCAATTGGATGAAGAAGGCTGAAAAGTTCCACAGAGATATGGAGGAACTTCGAGATATACCTTACAACTCTGTCAAGGAGCAAGTGGTTAGTACTGTCGCATATCTTTGTCGTGACGTCAGAGTGACCGACTGAACGCCATTCAATTAAGATCAAAGGGACGGCCATACCTTCCTTTACCGCCAATCTCATACAGCGATATAAAAATCCATCACCGTACCAGGAAGACGTTAACAAATGGGTCACGACTGGATTCTATTCTGGTGAGTTCTCCGCGCTGTCCTCGGCGCAGGCGTCACAAACTTACCACATCTCCAAATATAGCCGGTGCCGACACAGTAAGCAGACACTATCCGTCTTTTCAACTGTAACTAATCAGCAAATGGCTGTAGACAGTATCATCCCTAGGCTCATTCTTCCTGTATATGACGCTTTTCCCAGACAAGCAGAAGAAAGCACAGGAAGAGATATCGCGCGTAGTCGGGTCCGCACGATTGCCTGATTTCAATGATCGCGAAAGCTTGCCTTACGTTGACTCCTTGCTGAAGGAAGTTCATCGATTGAACCCGGTTGGACCTCTAGCAGTACCGCACAAGTCGACCAAAGATGACTCTTACAACGTACGTTTGAACGGTACATTACCTTCTGTTCACACTCTGACGAACCCATTTAGGGCTACTTGATCCCCTCCGGCTCTGTAGTGCTGCCTAACACATGGTACGTACCTCCA
Organism: Armillaria borealis; assembly: GCA_030435635.1. Lineage (NCBI taxonomy): Eukaryota > Fungi > Basidiomycota > Agaricomycetes > Agaricales > Physalacriaceae > Armillaria > Armillaria borealis. The sequence continues at coordinate 347,973 of JAUEPT010000044.1, read as the reverse complement.
ATCAAGAAGTTCTTAATTTCGGCTGACGATTTTCCCCTAGGGCCGTAATGCATGATCCAGACACTTATCCGTCTCCCTTTGAATTCCTTCCCGAACGATATTTGGAGCCCCAAAATGAAACCAAGGGCATCAATCCAGATCCTCGCAAATTCGCTTTCGGATACGGTCGCAGGTCAGACCTATTCATGGCTCCAGAATACTAGGAGATTTATTAACAAATCCGTTTATAGAATTTGTCCCGGGCAACTTCTCGCAGACGATGAGTTCTATATCACTGTTGCTGCTGTCCTCTCTGTGTTCGATGTTCTTCCGGAGTCCGATAAGGAACGAGTCAGGCTTCCTGATTGGTCTCGGAGTGAGGGATACCTCTCATCTACCATTTCGTGCGTTTTATATGTTATTCAGCGTTCTTCTTTCCTCACGAGTCATGATAGGCATCCCGATCCTTTTAATTGTCGCATTGTACCGCGTTCGCGTGAGACCGAGCTACTGATCCGCGCGAGCGACCCTTCAAGACTGTAAATCATATTGCTTTCTGTATTTTTCCGTTTGAACAGTGTTGCTTGCTAATATTTCGTTCGTTGTATTGCTAATTAGTTACCTGCCTATACCCGGTCCTTGAGACCATATAATTCGATGTTCAATATATTACTAGTTGTTGGAAGGGAACGATTAATTATTAGGCGTACCACCTTTTGAACACGTCGTTTTCATTATCAACGGTGATGGACGCGCGGAATTCATGCTGATCAGATGCCCCGCAAGAAACCTCTGTCTTATGATCATCGGATCTTGAGTGGTGGCATGAACAGTACCATCCCTCCAGAGGTCCTCGCTCCCTCATCCTATCTCTTCATCATTAAAACGGACGTCCGTCAGGCGAACTAAATAAAATCTCCTTAAAGACCGAATGAACTTGACACTGCTAAGCAGGAAGCACCGAACATAGAGCACAGTGGCGCATTACCGCGCGACGTCTTCAGTGTTCCTTTCCCACTGATGCCTGCTAGTTCACACTCCACACTCGATCGCGAATCGAACAAACCTTAAAAGTTTCCGGCATCTAAGCCTCCCTGAATGAGTGAAAGGCCGAGAAGAACCTTCACCGGGCCAATGGCAAGTAAGTGATACTGGAACATAATTTCCTCATTCACGTGGGAAAGATATTCCAGTCGGACCGAGGGTTAACGTTCATGTTCAAGTGAATGGTGATGGTGGCCATAGATTCTCGAACGTTCAAACAACAAGGAAGAGGCTTCCCTGGACCGCTGTGCGAGTCCAATGTTGGGGTGGCATGTTAGTGCCGTTAAGCGCCCTGTCTCATTATGAAGAAGTCATATACCACGGCTCCGAAATGTCAAGTAAGAGTGTCGCCGCCGGGATAGAAAACCCTCAGCAACTTCCGACGCGCCAATGTACCCCGACAGTGTTATCGAAGCAACGGTGTGAATTTTGGTGAGCCTCGGACTCCAGGCCGACCGATGAGAATGCCTTGCGTAAAATTTTGTTGGCGTCAGAAAGCTTTCCAGAGCTGTATATATAGGACAGTCCCGGATAGGCCTAACGTTCTCAAAAAAAAAAAAAAAGATACGAGGTCCAGGTTGTTGGAAGTATTCAGCGAATTCGAGATTAAATGAGAGCGATTTTGAATCGTGTACTTCGACTCAACCCATAGGGTAAAGGTACAAGTATGACTCATCGACGCTAGGGCAGTGCCAAGGAAGTGTTGTCAAAGTGAATTTGTAAAAGGTGATGACCAGAAGCTGGATCGATTCATCAAAGAAATGGATTTAAACGGTTCGTAGCGGTGGCGAAAATGCGCCGGAACAAAGAAGAGCCCTGTTGATTCTTCAGTGCAGATTTCGGATCCGCACCTGCTGTTCAGCTTAAGAAGCCAATCATGGCATATCGTTCCGCTGAATTTCTCCGAGGGACAATTACACGTCCCACGCTTGGGGGAACAATATTGAGCATCCTGTATATAGGACGTATGGCTAAGCCACGCTGCCCGCCATAATGCTGATACGCGACGGGGGTGTTTCGCGTGTATTACTTACCAGTCAAGCACAGGGTGTTGACGGCCTCGGTTACCTTTGTGTCTCGGAGACCGCCGCTGCGCATTAAAATGTCGCCGACGTGTTTCTTCATGCCCTCGCTATCGCCTGCGAAATGCAAGAGAATCTTGGACAGTGGGAAACAATGTCGTTAGCATCTCGCGGAACATCACTGATCCTGTCTGTACATGCAAGGTTGACATCCGAGACGCTCGAACAAATTGTGAAGTGCAGTCGCGGACCCTTTCCACTCAGTCTTTCGACGTCGTTTCCCCGTTACACGTATACTTTCTGGAAAGGCCTCAACACCGTGCTAGCTGGGTCCCAATCAGTACTCGATATGATGATTTACGCGAATCAAGGATATGTCGACTGCAGGTCTGACAGATGTCACGTCGACTTTGGACATTGCTGTTAGAGGTTCTGCAGGGCGGCTGAGTACGACAAATTGCTCTGAAGTCAGCGGATGAACCTTTCGCAAAAGTCTATAAATGGGATCGGATATGTCGCACTCATCGAAACCGACAAGGTCGGGTACAGCTTCCAGGGGATGAAGAAGTCACCAAAATGGAACAAGGTCGAACCTGACGACTAACGTTAGTGGCCCTTGTGCGGTAGTCAAGCAATCCCAGTGCGTACACGACGTCGATGATCTTGCTCGCGTTGGTGTATTCGACACAGTCCAAGAGGAAAGATGTCGCAAGACGACTGCGCACACAAACACAGTCAAGCAATTTTCTATTAGAGTGCTCTCTCGATCCATTACTCGCGATCCGCGGCATGAACGCGATTATCGTTCCAAAGCGTGCCCACGTTAATGTCGGGCAAAGCTCGTCGGGTGGCTGGAGGTGATCCCGTAATACCCTACATCCGTCAATGTCTAAAAAGGCGCAGCCAGTCATAGGCTGCTTCAGTTCCGAGTCCGATTTGCAGTGTCCTGATGACAGTGAATACCCGTCGTCTGTCAAGGGCTGTCTCTAGTATGGTGACGATGAGCATTTCCTTCGCTATGAGTGAGCTTGTTTCGAGAATGGGTGCATAGAAGGCTGGAATCCATCACGAAGAGATGCTTTAAAGTCTTGGATGAGTTTACCGAATGATGGTGGTCAGGTTATGTACACGGCCTGGCCGCCCTCTCGGACAAACCATATTCCAGAGCTTCTATCGTGCAACCGAGAGCTGGGCAACGAAGTTTGTCGATGTAGTTAGCAAGGCTTTGACTTGTCAAGCGTGCTTGAACTGATAATACTGGCTAACTCCTTGAAGACTTGGTGGTGTCCGTGAAGACTTGATGGTATGCTCGACACGGTGATTTTCGTATTTCTTGAGGATGTGGTGCAGGCAAGTCGTTGAGACATAAACATTGTACCTAGAGCGTTCGGCGTTCGACCGTGGTATGAAACCGAAGGAGAGCAATAAACTCACCAGTGCTTTCCAGCGGGTTCGTCAGTCGAAGCTTCTTGATGTCTTCGAGCGAGGTGATCTTGAACTCTCGCCAACGCCGCTGACGCGGTCTTTCGCGCAAAGTTAAGGTTTAATGAAAAATGTAATGAAATTGAAAACGAGCGTCATAAGTAGAGAGCTACTCAAAATCAAATCCCTTAGAGGCCAGCTCAAGAAAGAAAATACACGTTGTCATGACATCGACGAAGAGACCTCAGACCAATCTGATGTCTGTAAATAAGGTCAGAGACCGACTTTGGTTACGCAAAATGGATAAAATGACGTACTCTTGCCTCAATTACGCCGAGCCAATCTTTTCGTAAGTGTACCTCGAGTTTACATCGATCATCGACATAGAGGCAAAGGGATCCGGGTTGTTGAGATACAACGCACTCGCTGGGCGCCAAGCATCCACACTGAGATCGCAGTATTTCGCGGGCTCGCTGTTGTCATCAACAGTTTGAGCAGACTTTGGAAAACGAAGGCGGTCAGAATCGATTGCACTGCAATTCGAAGAGAACATACCACGCCTGGCTTGATCGTACTAGGACCGATCTTCTCGCGGACAAAAGAGAGTGCCTTCTCGGAGAGTGTAGCGTTCGCTGCGCCAAGAGGGTGTGAGTGATCATCGTTATAGTTCCCTAGAACAATCGGAGTGTCCGGGTAGGTCTTGACTGTGATAGAGCAGAAGCAGTTGCCTTTGATGTGCTTAGGAGGACCGACATATCGAGGCGTGCATGGTTTGTGACGGGAGCAGTAAAAGGTATGCTCCGCCAACCACCTACGCTTCTTGAGGGGAGCCACGTTTACGGTGCTTGATAACACAAAGAATCTGATGCCATGAACGTGCTGCTCATTCAAAAGCCAGGCCTGGAAATCCTCGATAGATGCCCATTCTCTTCCGTAGAGGCAGCCATAGTACTTCTTGTCGTGGTCGAATCCTCTGCGGCCTTTGTCTAGGACTTGTTTGACGTCATGTTTCGACATTTTTGGAAGACTAGGAGGACATATCGAACACGGTGGATTTGCGGAACAGCAAGAAATAGCAGCTCTGAGGACGTCTGCGGGTGGCATTGTATTTGAGCTGAAGGCAGTAAATTCTGTGTGGAATTGGCAAAGAACGTGGTTGGTCGGGTTGAGCGGGTTATTTAGCGAGCTTCAAGCTACGCGGCGAGGTAGGAGAAAGGGCGACGAGGTGATGAAGAAACCGTCTCAATGTCTATCGCTTATATACGCGCATGTAGAGGAGATTACGGCAGTCGTGAGGATTTGCTGGTACCCGGAGCTGAATCGAAAATCCATTGTTGACTTGTGCCCATCGCATTTACACGCTAAGTACAAGGAAGGGTCAGAGCAAGAATAGAGATGCCATGTGAGATAACGTACGCGGTACAATGACAGAAATCTCACCCACGCGACTGCGCTACAAGAGGAATCAGAGGAAGAATGCATAGATACCATATGCGGTAACGTGCGCGGCACAATGACAGCAACTGGGCGCAGCCAAACCACTATTAGCAGCAAGTCCAGTCCGGTCGTCTAAGCAGTTCCACCAGCACGTAGCGAATCGACGACTACATCGATCTATTGGTGCCGCCGACACCTTCACGCAAGATAAGTATACGATTGCTTGCAAAAGATTAGGCGTGAATTTAAGAACCAAAGTTGTTGAAAAATATCAGTATCAAGTGGGTTCCCCGTAGAGCTTTCGATACAGCCTGCAGTCGTAGAGAATTACGAGCATCACACATTACGGAGCCGGGAGGGGAAAGGGGAGGTATTGCCTAGTATTGCTGCCTAGTAGTGACAGCGGTAAACTGGAAGGGACCGTGGGAACTTGATATCGGGTTGATACATCCGTCGGTAAGATGCCACGGCCCGGTGATCCCGGGCCGCTGTTCTTCCTTCCTTCCAGCTCTTTCCTCCTCTCGAGTGTCCAATACATCCAGGTGAGTGCTAATCCTGATTTTGACATTCACTGATCTCATACTAATGACTTTAAAACATAAAGAAGTCACCGAGAGTAGAAAACAAGTCAATTGACTGTCATCCAGGCGTGAGCACCCTCCCCACAAATTAGACCGTTCAGCTGACCATCACGCGGGTCAGATGTTTTACTGAACTCCAGTAGCAACTTATCCGCAGCTATCCTGCTTCCACCACAATGAACGCCAAAAGGTGGAATCCATGCTGTTCCCTGGAAGAAGGTTCGCTTATGGATTGACGCATTTCGCGTGCTAACATGAATTTTTCAGCGGACCGAATACTCACAGCACCGGGAAGTATACTCGAGATTGAAACTCGCGTAAGTATAGCCCAGGTAGCTGCAGAACGACGCCTGAGTTCTGCGATTTAGGTCATTGATGGCAGGGTCTCGAAGGTGTGGAAGAACCTCTGGCCATCGATAAGAGCGTTCTTCTTGCAGTCGGCAAACGAACACCCCGAAAAGACTTATGTAGTATTTGAGAAAGAACGCTATACCTTCCAGGAGATACTCGACGAAGCAGTTAAATGCGCTGCCATTTTCAGAGATGTTTACAGAATTAAGAAGGGTGCGTGAACGCGACTCGATGAGCTGCATTAAGGCTCACTTCAAGCTTATATGCAGGTGATCGCGTAGTCATCTGCTCTCGAAATTTCCCGAGTTACTATATAGTGTTCTGGGCTTGCCGTACGTCAATATTTTGAGCTTCTAAGAGGTGTCCTCAAGTCCCACCCCAGATCTTCTTGGAGCTGTCACCGCACTTGTGAACGCGTAGGACCTGCTGTTATATGTCCAGATAGTTTCCTAATTCATATGCACGATAGGTGGCTACCACTCGAGACACTTCGACACTGTATCACGCTCACAAATTGCTCGTTGATAATTCTAGACCCTGAGCGAGCTGATAAGATCGGACCAATTGCTACTGATCTTAAGCACGCATCGGGTACGTCAGGATACCTCGTCATTCAAGACCATGAGGGCAAAGGGTTTTGGGAGGGCATGGACGCCTGGAGCACAATGCGTTCCAGGTATGACATGGATCCCAAAGGAATACTGCAAGACGATCCTCAAGTGTCACCTGACGATGACGCGATGATCATCTTTACGTCGGGAACTACTGGTCTTCCAAGTAGGTCTTATCGAGTTGTCTGTACATGAGCTAGTAAATCTTACCGTTTATCACAGAAGGTGCTCTAAGCACGCAGCGCGCACTCCTAAGCACCCTTTTCAGTGTATGGTTTCAATCTGTGGACTATCGTCTCGTCTTCACGTATGTTCGATAGAGAGCTGCTATGGCCGGAAGGGACGTTATTCGACGAGGCGTACCATATCCTTCTCCACCAGTTTCAAGTACGCAGCAGCAGAGTATACTGCTTCCCACGCCTCTGTTCCATGTTACCGGAATCAGGACGAGCGTAAGTCGATCTTTCGTCTTCGTCCCTGAGATACTGATAAGCTAACGCTGATGCATCTTCAGTTTACTGGGACTTCTCAAGGAATAAAGCTGGTTTTGATGCGGAAATGGAATGTGGAAGATGGTAGGGATTGTTTCTATCACCGTCTTATTCGTCATTCCAATGCTTCCTTTTTCCTCAGCTATCAAGTAAATCATTTTTGCTCATCCTCGAAAGTTGTTAACGCAATTTTCTGTCTTAGATTGTGCAGAGCAGAAAACGTAACCTTCTTGGGCGGGTCCGTATCTGTCCTTTAGTTATGGCATCCTCTAACCAGTCCACAGCGTACCCTCAACTGTAAGCGACCTCGCTTACAGCACCCCATCCGGGCTATCTATAAAAAGTATCACGTTCGGTGGTGCTCCGGTAGCGCCGTCTCTGGTCAAGAGATCAAAGCAAGCCTTTCCCCATGCAGTGTTGTACGTGGTCAAACTAATTCTTTCTGCATATAGTCTGACCAGTTTCGCTGTAGCAGACAGGCATACGGTCTCACTGAGACCAACGCCGCTTCTGTAGGAGTCGGTGAGGAAAATATCTCTCAACCTCTTTAATCCAAATGCCAATTTTATTATAGTTGGACCTGACTATGCCGCCAAGCTGGATAGCTGGTGACCCCTCCTCTCCGATTTTCTTGTTGCGAACTCACTAAATTTACAGTGGATTTATACTACCTCCCAACGACATTTTAATCATGAAAGATGGTGTCAAGGCTGTCCCAAGAGAGGCAGGTGAGATATGGCTACGTGGCCCGAACATAATGAAAGGGTACTTTGGGGATCCAGGTCGGTTTATACGTTCGCTATCCGATTTGTCGAGTACACCAGCTTACGATCGAACCACCCTAGCCGCCACAGATAAGGTAGGCGAGGCAGGTATTGCTCGTGCACCCTCAAGATCTTATCTCCCAAGAAGGTTCTCACAAAGGATGGGTGGTTCAAGACTGGTGATCTAGGCTGCATCGACGAAGACGGTTACGTCTATATCAAAGACAGAATCAAGGACATCATTATTCGTGGCGGAGAGAACGTTGTGAGTACCACATGATCGTGAATACCTTCAATCAATAACGATAGATGTGAAGGATTCCACTTCCGTAGAGAATGCCCTGTACACCGAGCCGGGCGTGTTGGAAGCGGCAGCGGTAGGCGTACCTGACGAACGGCTTGGAGAGTTGGTGACTGCGCTGGTTACTATCAAGCCTGGATATCACGGAAAGGTCGACGAGAAGAAACTTTTGGCGATTGCAGAAAAGTTGTAAGTGTTTCATCCGTTTCATCTCAGCTCAATTATACGAGGCTAATCCATGGATAGGTTACCAAAGTTTGCTGTTCCGGTAATGATCATTTTGCACGATGGAGACTTTGGTATGTCTTTTTTGATGCTATATCAACATACGTGTAATATTGATGAACGTAATAAGACCATACACCTTCTGGAAAGCTCATCAAGACACAACTGCGAAAGATAGCTCAGCAGGAGTGGGCACGGACTCGGAGATCAAGGCGGGATTTCGATGCGGGGAAATCCAAGTTATAGGTGTACTTACTCACGCACAAAATTTCAAAGCTTTGGCGGGTTAGAAGACTCCATGGGTTTATTATTAATTGACAGTGCGACCAGCAGAGCGAATTTAGCATTAACATTGTGTGACAGAATCATCCCAATGTGCGACGAGAACGAGGACGTTGTAAAGGGCGTACGAGCTGATCCAGCCGGCGTTCGATCTTGGATGGGCGCCAAGACTACGGTCATCACGTCCCCAAGCTGCTATATGTACATTTGGGTTTGACATTCATGTTTTGTTTACACCTCGTTCGCAGTTGAGAAGAAGTAATTTTGGGTATGAATTCCTACACATCACACACCAGCACATTGCAGTACATAAATTAGAGCGGGTTTCCATCATGGTGTCAGCTCAAAGAACATACTCTACCAGTTACGCAGGGAGGCTCGTACCGTGGTTCATCCCTGAGGGAAAATTAGCTCTAATAAGGCACATGAATCACCATGACTGACACTCATTCGACCCATTGTTGAATACTTCTTTAGATATCACGACCGCTGACACCTGTTCTTGCATCCCGTCCGCAGGGGATGTGCCTTCTGTTGATTCAAAGGTGATATCCTCCATCGTAGTGGTCGTGATGCTTATATCAGTCCGAGATGTATAAGTATCTCGTCCACCTATAATATGGAATCGCGAGTTCAGCACCATGTAAATGGTATTAGCATACAGCTTGGGAATGATGAAGGCTGTTGTCCCGTCCAGTGCCTGATGAGGGAAGGAAAAGAAGAGGACAAGGTTGACCAGGGCAGCAACAGCTGAATGCATGTGAGCAACGATGGCGGATCATGGTAGGGAGTGAATACCTGTCATAGTTCCCGTTTCGATAATGAGACGAATTAGCTTGGTGACTAGAATTTGGGTCTGATAGACACCGGTATCGCTGCGCATAAGCTACGAGACGATATGAACATCGTTGAAGATAGCTGAAGGAGGAAGAGCTCACGTAGTAAGTCATGCAGATAGCGATGAGAATATCACACAAGGCAGCGGCTCCGCCCCACAACTACGCACGGATTAGCATAATGAACGTCGGGATGCTAAGTCAATTAATTACTCCAACGGCAATAGACAACCGCGTGGTATGGGTGTCAGTGATGTTCCCTGTTTGAAAACAGTAGGCCCCTGTAATTATAGCGGCCACGGAGCTCGTCAAGGACACCTGTAAAAGATGAGCTAGACTGCCACAGAGGAAGATCGTGACAACGAACAAAGCTGATGAATATAGGGACGGTTCGTGATCTTGACAATACAAAGATTCGGTATGCATAAAATAGCTGTCCAACAGCAGCAACTGTGCGTATTATAAATAATGGAAAGCAGACAGACGATGGAGGCTACACAAACCGATAGTGCCCATGATAGGGTTAGTTAGCCAATCAAAATGCATTCCAGTCAGGGCATCGATATCGCCGAAGCCATACCCAAACTCTGCAAAGGCGTCATGGGTAACGAGCATCGTCTGAGCAAACTCGACAACGTAGATTCCATAGACAAGGCATTTTGTAGATTGTCTGTCTTTCGGAAATGCTAGATAGTACAGATCTAACGGGAATGCATCAGGAACGGATGGACTGGAGAGTGACTCGGAGCGACACACAAAGTTGCACAGAAAGTGTCCCGAAGAGTCCCCAGTGTAAGAGATAGGCAATGATCTGACATTATCGTGTTAGCAACTGAATGGACCAAACGCGCAATTTGGCAAACCAGAGGTCCGGACCTTAAATGAGATAATTTAGTACATATCACTGCTTGATTCCACGATTACTATAACTTACAGTTGTTCTATGGGGTAACCTGCGGGGACGGGGTGCATGTTGTGTCTGTGGTTGTTCTACCGGACCTGAAGCTAAGGGAGAGAACCTGTACATATATACTAAGCACCCACGCGAGAGATTTGAAAGAAGGTTCATCAGTAATACTCGGTGCATCAACCCACCCGGGTTGATGATCGTGATTCCGTTTCACCAGCTCAGAAGAAATCTCTGAACCAAGTTAGAGCGGGAGCGGTGCTGGCGCAGTATAATAATAACTTGAACCACCTCGCCATGCTATACAGGTATGGCTAGGCATTATCCATTTTCTTCTCTCGTGCTTCGGAAGCAGATTTTTATGCCGCAGGTTCTTCCATCATCAGGAATATTCTCAACCTTTCATAGCGTCCAATAATTTTGCTGGTGCGAAGAAGTCACCCGAATGCGCCGTCATCGAAATTCGAATAAGTAATTGGGACATGTCTTCCAATGAGCCGCCCCCTCAGTAATCGTACTCAACTGAGAACGATACAAAAGGCGTAGGATTGGCCCCTAGAGCGCTCAATCGTGCCTAAAGATAATGCGCTGTGTCACGATGAGATGAGATGAAGAATGACGGGAGGCGTGGGAAAGAAACGGTCCGAAATAGCGGACCCTCGAACTTCAACTCAACTCTGTTCGTTGTTCCCGTCCCGTGTCATGGGCCCGAGCTCCGCTGCTGATGGCGCACTGTTTCTCGAAATTGTGTGCTGCATTGCACTTGCTCGGTGCTTACGTTTTGTTGTTTCCATGGGCCCAAGTTCTGCTGCTCCTGCTGCAGCGCTTTTTCTCTTGGATGGCGGCATGCTTGACTCAGTGTTTGCGTTTTGTTGGTTCCGTTCCATAGGCCCTGCCGTTCCTGCCGTTCCTGCTGTCGTGCTGTTCTTCGAAATCGTGTGCTGCAACATTGCGCGTCCTTGGTGCTTGCGTTTGGTTTCGGTCATTCTCGCCCTGCCAGTTTGTCGGTCGTCTACGTTGCTCATGGTCCGTGCGTATAACACTTTAAATCCGTGAGACGTCCTTGGCTGGCAACTAAGTATCACAACTAGTGGCGGCACAGAATCCCGGCGTTCCTTTTTGGGACCTTGTCCGGTTATATCGCAACTAATGCGTTATAACAAAATTTTCTACGAAAACAAGCTAACATCGCGTATGAGCTGATATTTCAGCATTCATGGTCGCCGTGCGCTGACATTTTTCAGGTTTTGTGAGCATCGCGCTGGAATGGAGGGACAAAACTCTAATCGATGGTGCGTGATCCCGGGGCGATCCCTTGGATGGTACTGATCGTGTTTGCAGGTTTTGACATGGATGGCAAAGACTCGGACGAGATGTGGATGGCAGGCTCTCGAGGATGAGGTCACAGGCTTCTAGCTTGAGGCGGCGTCGACGTTGAAGGCGACGGGCCGATGACAGCCGCCAAAACCCTTTACCCAGCTATCACACTGCCACGACATTCCAAAAGAAAGACGGCGATGAAGTGAAGGTCGAAGCGGCGCTGAAAACGACTCCGAGTCGGACGATGACGACGAATGGCTCATGCCCGCGAAGAGTCGACCCTCCTCTGGATCTTACCGTGCTCGCTGTCGCTGACGACTAGCAGTACGCACTAATACACACTCAGCATCATCCGGGACCTCGTCACCCAAGATGCTCGACAGCATCACACGCATTGGGAGGAAGAAGAGGAGACCTTTGATTGGGAACTCGATTTGGAATCAGATTCTGAGTGTTGCCTCATTCGTCCCGTTCGCCTCTCGACCTGCCCCAGCATCCACTGCCCCTCTCGCTGCCCCGTCTCGCATTTATAACGCTGCCTGAACTCATCGCCCAGTACGGTTTTGCTGAGAGCAGACCGCCGCCGGCGCCTTCCCTGTGTATGCAGATCGGGAAAGGCACCCCCTTCGACCCAGCTCGTCGTGGGCGCCACGAACTATTATTCTTTTCTCGTTTACAGCCACACAACCCTATGCGGCACACCCATCCGACTACTTTGCGGACCGCCTGGTACATACGGCTCAATCAGGGGCAAAGCAAAGAGTATCGCCGGCATATGTAGGCTTCTTTATTCCCCATCACTATACTTTGGCTGTATGACGGTCTGCGCTTCGCCTGTGATCGATGTCTTATTTGCCCTTTCTGTGTACACCCTGCGTCAGATTATGTCTGTTCCAGGGCCCCATTCTGCGGATAATTGAAACCTTGCTTGGTCCTTTTACTGTCTTAGTGTCATGCATCCGTTCATATTTAACAAGCTTCTCTGTATGTTGGATATAGTGAGAAAATACAATTTTAATAATGCACGCGCGAGATAAACAGGGCAGTTGCCACATTTTTCATAGCGCACTTCCATATTTTGCTAAAACTGATGTTTGAAAAAAAAGAATTGGGGACACGGCTTCCGGCCGCTACTGGATAAGGTATCAGTGCTCTCGTTCTTGTAGGGTAATTTTCCATCGTGTGCGCTCCTCATCGCACAATATTGATGTCGAAATTACCTCGTTCTGCCTGTTGTCAGTCGGCGACAGAATGCGTAGGCAAATATCCAAGACCGCCAGCCTTCAACCACGGCAACTGAGCCGAGTCCAGAACTATTTCGACCATGAATCATCAACGGTCACATCAATTTAATTATCATGATCCCGCACCAAGGTTATGTCCGTACAGTTATGAACCCGAACCTGAAACTCAGTCAACGTGGGTGGCACAACAACAGATGCAGCTCGCTATGCAGAACCGTTATCCATCTGCCACAACAGGCCTCCATTTCAGCATTTTTCTTCCTCCAGACATGCAATGCTATAAGGAAACGAAGCCTTATGGAAAATGAGCGACGGAAGAGGCATATATGAAGCGTCTGAATAATGGTCCTTGTAGAAGCCGAAATCATTCGGTAGTCTACCGTAACTGGGCCATGGAGATGACTTGAATGATGGCTATTAGCAAAAACGGAGTGATACGATCAGAAAGACCGATTTACTCAGTCGTAAAGGGCGTGGGTAGACAACAAGAGTACAAACGAGGAGGGTAGGGGGAGGTGAAAACACAAAAGGCCAACCGAATGAAAGACCAACGTCTTCAAGGATGAAGGGCGTCGACGAAGAAATGTCTCTGAGGCAAAAAAAATACTAGGCAGAGTCGGATTCCACAGACTCGAAATGCTCGGGGCGGTTAGAGGTGTTGCTCAAAGGCTGAGGCTACGAGCAAGGCCGCTACCACGACTTGGGCTTCCGGGAAAAAATTAGACGTGCTAGGACGCGGATTGGATTGAACAAGGTACTTGGCTATGTGGAAGAGGTGGCATGTCGAACTCGAACCAAGCATACAATCTCCTAGGTCTGGAACGACTCGGTACGGATGATGGATGCCAGGACGGAAACAATAATTCAAAATCCGGGTGGATTTCTTCGTGGAGACGATATGGAGCTGTCACGCGAAACGCTCTAGCGAGCGGGCTTACAGTAAGTTCAAGCAGAAAGCGTACGGTAACCGAGGTCGTCGTTTATTGACGGGAATCAAGCACCGTTTCTGCTTCTGTCCTTTAGGCATCAAAGATAAAAGAGGTCATTCCATTGCGCTTGTGCACGCAGTCCTCCAGTTCAGATTTCGCGCCCACATCTCCGTCTCTTTCTCCCTGCGCGACTCTTTTGTTCACCAACATCGGAAGCTCATCCCATCCAAGCGTTACCAACGCTGGAGCACCGGTGCCTTCAATACTCGTTACAACAAGTCATCAGGGCTCGAATTTTTTGTGTGAAATGGAGCGTTGTGATAAGCGGTGACGTCAGTTTGAACTGTGGAAGAGAGTACTGAACGTGAGGCTCAGGACTGCGGGCGAGAGCAAGATTTGGGTTTACAGGGAAGTGCTACAGCTGGCATCATGGAAGTTGAGGCGACATAATAAAAGGACTCAAAGAGGTGTGAAATGGAGGAACCTCCAGACCCAAAGGACCACCAGGGAGGCGATAACTTGAGTAACATGGCCGGCAGCTGTACTGTAACTCAGCCTCAGCCTGGCCCTGAGAGGCCCTGAGTAACTGTCTCCAAAGATGCTTTGCATATGCCGCATCCAGCTCAACGTTTAACATTGAGTTAACATTGAGGCACCGTTAGAAGTCTTTCGCAATGTTGACACTCATCGTTGCGGCGAGCGAAGACGTGACCATGATGCAGTTCTTTCGGAAAAGAGATGAGGAGCTAGGGCACGGGCTGACACGGCCAAGTCTGGGAAAGGATGATGCCCGTACAATATATAAAGCCGAAATGTCTTCAGGTAAATGACCCCTTAGCTCAGTGGTAGAGCGTGTGATTCCAGCCTGAAGTTGAACCAATGTTCTTGAATCCACAAGGTCAAGCGTTCAACTCGCTTAGGGGTCAATATTTTTAGTCTTTTTGTAGGCCTTTATGCTCTCTTACTGATTTCGGAGATATAATAATGCAGGAATTGAGTACTTTGAATCGTGGAAGAGGGGATGGAGACGTATTGATAATTCGATCGGTGATCGGTGATGACCGGAGAGTCCGGCCCCGGGACTCACGTGATCCTTCTGCGACCAACTTCAAGTTCGTTGGCTACAACCCCAGGGATCCTGGATCGTAGTATCGTTTCACGTTAATCCCTTACTTCAAGTTCCCTGCGGCGAAGCGATAAAGGATCGTCGAATAAACATGGAAGTTGGACCTGGATTATCACCAGTCATTCCCTTATTTCTTCTGGGCCCATCGCGTCGGTGCAAATTTCAATGTTCCCCGGACCCTGGCCCCACCTTGTGCTCATCACGGCCTTGCTTCCAGTTACGGTCGGACTGGCGCACCGAGAGGTTTATATACTTTTAATAACGGCGCCTAATGCCATCAATACGAATGCCCACGCTGCAGCCACCTGGTTTCCCACGGAGAAAAATTTCCGTATATAAGGTTCGGCTTCCTTCGACAGCACCTCGATTCCTCGTCTTCGCTAGCTAGATGATCTTGGAAAAGACACAACCCGACGAATGGCTCTCATCTCCATCACTGCAGGTCAAGTCCGCTTTCTCAGTTCCGGTTTTCAAAGACGTCGGCCAGTATATACTGAAAAGCGAGCCATTCGGATTAGGATGGATCGCTCAGTGTTCCATTAACGTCGACATCATCGGTGGCAAACGTATTCCACTGCAATCTCGGGCAGCTTTCAACTTCTACATTCTGCCAAGCTCATCTAAACTTGCCTCTCTTGGGGACCTGTCGTTCCGTGCTTCATTTGGGTCCATCTTCAAGAAGACTGAAATCGTGAAGGTGATCGAGAGTCTGACTACGGAAGCCTTCCTCATGAGGGTTAACTTAGCAGAATCAGATTTGAAATGGAACGTCTCCCTCGAAATCGAAGTCACATTCCCTTTTCGACTACATCCCGCTCTTACGTCCTGGACGAGGGTGTCTAAAGTTTTAACGTCCACTCTACAACGCGACGGGAAACTACCTATTGATCTCAAGTTTATCATATGCACGCGCATGTCACCTCGTGGACACGTTGGCTATCCGAAGGCGATTTTCGCGAGCAGTGCCCTCTTGAAAGGGTACACGCCGTTCGTGGACAAATGTACGCAAACAATTATTGTGAAGGGGACGTTACTGATACTTGCTGCTGTCAGACATTAATAGTACGGGTGTGAAGGCGGTTAACCTCGATTTGGATGACTGCGAATCGGCGATATGGGGTGCATATGACTATGACGCGGATAGTGATTTTGATGAGGACGATGGTGATAAGGATACGATGGACATCGATGCTGCACTGGTGCCGCATACGACAGGTAACTTCTCCTTCTGCCCGGCGCGTAATTACTGACTCTCGGAATTGTCATGGTCAGAATTCAATTATCCCAACCGTCAACTAGCATATGATGAGCGGATTTCATCAGTCCATCCTTCACAAGGCCCGTCTTCATACCCACCGGAGTCACCACCACGAACAGTATCGCCATCTCTGTCTATGGTTGACACTCTTGACCCGCCAGCAGAAGAAGACATAGCCGAGCCTCTTGATAGGCCGTTGTCAGTTTTAACAGACTACGGAGACCAAAACCATGAAGCAGAAGTACAAGGGGCAGAGCGCTTTGGGTCTGTCTGGCATGTCAATGACGCCGCGTATAGGACGTGCGTCGCTTTCATTGGATTCATGATCCATTCTGATTGCATATACTAGTTGGAAAGCCCTTCTGGCGTATTTGTACACTCGCGAAATCTCCTTTGCCTCTCTCAAGTCCAATGAAACGTCCCCGAATCGCAACAACGGATGCATGCTCGCCCAAATCAATGTATCGCTTGGCTGTGAAGGTGAGCATTCCACAAATACAAGCTTATTTATCTCTTTTGATTTACCCTACAGGCTAATCTTGACGGACCTTCAAGAGTTGGCATTCGAAAATCTTCGTTCGCAGTTGACGCCGAATAACATCATCGCCGAAGTCTTCTCACAATTCAGTGGCCAGTACGTGATCGTTCGCTTTACGGCCTGTTTCTTAATAATGACCCCCTTAGGCACCCTAAAATACTTGATATGGAGGTCAAGTATTTGGTCGACAACTTCGCTGACCCTCTTGTATACCCCCAATGGCAAAAGAAAATGGCGGAGGTCGGCCGCGGCGAGTGTCCTCATGGAACAGAGGTCATGAACCGGGTCATGCTTCTGACTTTATTGAAGGGGCAAAACACGACGTAGGTCCAATCTCGTAGCACCTCGCCATCTTACCGGTACACAAATTGGTATTGAGTTATTATTCCTGTACATTTTATACTTCGGATGTTTTGCTCTAATCGTACTTGTGCAGTCAACAGCGGGGGCGTTGGCGACAGTTTTGCGAAAGAGTCTGTTAAACTTCGCATTCGTGCTTAGCCTTTCCGCAACACGATCTCTTGTGGCTTATCCGTTTTTGCATTAGTGATGTGAATATTAAATACTACCTTGTTCCTAATGCTCTCGGGGAGACGCCTGGTACGAAGCACGGCGAAAACTCGCGGTACAAGCAGCCAATTAATGTTTCCTGTGGATGCATTCCAAAGCGGTCACTATAAGTACCTTCAAGTCTTTCAATTGTAAGCGTGTGACCGGCAAAGAAACATTGATATTGATATGGCTTTCTTCATTGATCTTACACTTATAGTTCCTATTGTTTTCGCCGATCTCCGTTTGAGGTTCAACCTGTGGCGCACAGTCGACAATCAATATGCCACCATCACTTTTGTTCCCTTCGAACTCTCAAGTCTCTTACAAACACCCCACCCACTTTTCCACCCATGTCGACAACACACCTAGCCGCGTACAACGACGTTTTCAACGGGGAACCCCGACCCGCCAACCCGGAGCTTATTATCTCTAGCGAGAGCAGCTTATGGCGGCGGTTCAAGCGTGGAGAACTCTTCGAATTCGACTGTTCTCAGCGGCACGTTAAGCTGGAGGGCATAGCGTTCTCCGACGTAGACCAGATGGTGCATCTGCTCTTTTGTCTCAAGTCATTCAAGGGACTCTCCATCATCCGAGTGAAGTTTACCACCAATCCTGATTCTAACAGCGTGCGATATCACCGCGGAGGGATCGAGCACCTCTGCGTGGACTCCAGGGACTGTGACATCGCTCGCCCTAGCCTGATCAGAATTCTTCAATGCTTGCCGTCCCTCACTTCACTAGAGTTCTTTAATGTCGTCTTTCCACCAGTCTACACCGTCTCGTACTCGGACGACTGGGACACGCTCCCACTCTCGCACCGCGCCAAACCAAAGACGCTCACTATCAGCACTGTCGAACCCATCAATTTCCGGGCCACTCTCACATGCATCCACGACACACTCAACCTCCAGGACCTTCGCGTGCTCCAACTCAAAGTGAATTCCTCTGCTTCCAGAGATGACTACAACAGTTGTCGGCAGTTATTCGAACTCTCGGAGCTCCTTGAAGGGAGTGAAAACCTTCAGTCATTGGACATTGGGTTCCAGTTGGAAAGTGAGCTTATCCTTCTTCGTCATGGCTAGCGACTTGACCAGGCATAGAATATCTGGACAAATACCTGACCAAGCCCAACAAACTTGGTTTCCTGCGCGTGAGCATCCACTCTAGGGATTCATGCTCCCAACAGCTCCAGTGGCTCTGCAAGTCGCTTCATGTCAGCTCTAGAAAAGAGAAGGACGTTAGGATACTGCTTGCACGAAGACAATCCCTCAAGGATTTCGAGGATTTCTATGATGATTGGTTTGACGTGGGCACGATGATGACGGCAAGAATAGAGATTCCGTTCCCGGTGCAAGGCGAGGCAAGGGAAGTGATCAAAGGTTACCTAACAAGGGGATCCAAGAAGAGCCGCTATGTGCATGACCAGGACCACTTGGGGTGGTTCTCGAAGTTTGACATTCAGGTGTTAGTTCATTCCTAGTGACGTTCGTCATATAAATTCATTGTCGAATTCGATATCATGTAAAACAAGCACGCGGCTACATCGTTGCAAGCTCGTCATGACTATGGAAATCACTAAAAGAACATTTAACCTCGACTCTCAGTATTAAAGTTGAACATACCTACAGCATGCTCACTTTGGCTGTACAGCTTTGGGTCTGACACCCAGTCTGCTGTACCTCCCCAAGGTTTCCACGAGTCCCTCATCCTACAAACTTTGACCGCGCCAGATCCGTATCTCCACCTGCGCAATAGATGACTGCTCGTGGTCTTCGTTTGGGCAGTGAAGGTCGTAGAGGACCTTCTACCAAGTGACGAATAGTCGTTGTCCGCACTTGGAGGCAGTAGACTCTCGCAAGTCTAGATAGATGAAGTTGACGTCGGTTTTTTCAGTGATCTTCGCCAGGGAAAAGGGAAAGGGGGTCTCGGAGATGCATCAGACGTAGGCACACCTGATGAGCTTGGTCGCCATCGACAGAGAATCAAAAGTCAAGACCTCGATGGCTTTGCACTCAGTGCACGTCGAACCGGGTGATCTCGGCCTCCTCCTCGAGAGCGCTGGTGGTACAGCAAATGGTGTGACAGTGTCGAATCTTCTGTCCTAAGAGTGCGAGGGCAATGACGACAATGGCATCCTTGCTTGGCCTTTCGTCATCTTGTTCCGTCCTGCTCTCATCTGATGAGATCTCCTTCGCTTCTTTCCAGGAGTGCACAGTCCGACCTACCGTCGCATCCGCAAGTGCTCTGACGCGACATTCAGTGGTGAGCCAGTACAACGATGGCCATGTAGGCGACTGAGGGGCAGAATGTAACACTGCTTTGTCATTCGATGTATAGCGGCTTGCTGGTCTGTGCATCCTTACTGTTTTCCCACTTTTATCCATATACACCGATATCAAAATGGCGACTGTATATATGCGAGCTCAGCGCTGTGATATCGGTGAACGACAATGACTTACCTTGACTAGGGCTGAGCAGATAATCACTCCAGAGCCCACCCGGACCTCGTTGCCCGCATCCGACTCCCGACTGCTGCTTTCAGAGATCCGCTTGTCTCTCCAACATCCCTCTCTCTTTCTGTATCCCCAAGACTGTTCCCTGGTGCAGTCAACCTCCGTCTGCGCCGCCTTCCTCTCGCACACCCTTCACATTCCCGGAGGGACGTCTTCTCTGTTTCCGCAGAGCCCGCGCATGCGCCGCTCTCTACCTCTCTTCCGCATACGTGCCACGTCCACCCATCCCGACTGTGCACCCGCGCCGACTACAGTCGAGCCCGCTAGTTTCAAGACCCTTGCAACGGTAAGAGTGCAATACAACCCTAACTGGTGCACATCGCGTTAGCTATAGACCATCAGCATTGTATTCGTACAATATAAGTATCATCCTTACCTTTGGATCCTCGCTTGAAGTCCGTCTCGAGATGGACAGAAAGACCTCGATCCCGACGTGAAGCACATGCTCTAAACTCGCCAGCTCGAGTGCCGAGGATATCAATGAGATGGTTCTGTATTTGTGTTTTAGATCGGTCATATTTGGAGGAATCAACAGACTCACTCAGCAGCGGTAATTACTCACCACACTCATCTCATGCAGGCACGACGACCTAAATCCATTCTGGACCTAATTCGACACCCGTCGAGGCACGGGCAACTGAGGAAAGCATTGACGCCTATCGTCGCACCAGGCCGAATCCTGGATGCACAAGGAGGGCAGATGGGATTGGACTATGCCGGTGTCCCGGGCAATCCTAACCGAGGCTGGGCGAGCTTGAGGGCGTGAGAGCCGACGTTGAAAATGAGGAGAGTCCAATTCGAGACTCCCTTCCATCAATAGGTCTGTATCGTTGTCTGTCTACGAGAGACTAAGGCTGCGTCGCATTTGGGTGGGGAATCGGCATTACACGTGACGAGTCGCGTTCGCATCGGAAATTGAAAATTCGGCGCCTTGAACCTGAACTATCGAAAGGTCCCAGTGTACAGTGTACAGTAGTACGCGATGACATGCCCGTTGCTCCCCATAATCCCCATCAGTATGTCTGCAAGGCAGAACGGGATGACGAGAAAGCAGTGCTTCAGGTAGTTTGCGAGGCCCGTTGATGACCTATCGCCATCGAGCTAATCCTAGTGATACTAGTCCAATAATTACATTATAGTCTGCTGATCCATCGAATTCGGCTTCTCGATAACCGGTCTTGTTTTACATCCATGACAGATACATCGCCCTGGACCCCGTGCTGCTCTGTAGAGGAAGGTACGTCCACCCTGCCAGGGTGTCTGCATGCTGATTCAAATATTGCATTTCCTAGCCGATGCAATACTCACAGCACCAGGAAGTCCGCTCGAAATTGAAACTCGGGTGAGCCGCTAGCATTTCAGTGCACCTGCGCATGGTTTGAATGCGATACAGGTTGTCAATGGGAGAGCATTGAAAGTCTGGAAGAATCTCTGGCCCTCTATACGAGCATTCTTCTTGCGTTCATCAAAAGAGCACGCCCACAAAACGTGCGTGATATACGATCAAGAGCGTTACACCTTCCAGGAAATGCTAGAGATGGCTGTGAAATGCGCGGCCATCTTTAGAGATGTTTACGGTATTACGAAGGGTAAGGAAGTCCAGTCGCTTTTCGGCAGCCGCCAGTTCATTCACCTTTAATACAGGTGATCGCGTCGTCATTTGCTCTCGAAACTTTCCCAGTTACTACATTGTATTTTGGGCTTGCCGTACGTTTCCTGATTATGCCTCGACGAAAATGAGACACTGAATGCCGCAATCCAGACCTTCTGGGCGCTGTGACTGCTCTCGTGAATGCGTAAGATTAGCCTTCGCTTCTGGTGCTTCGCGTCCTGATCCACCTAATAGGTGGCTTCCATCGGAACCCCTCAGGCATTGTATCACGCTTACAAAATGTTCTTTGATTATTCTTGATCCCGAGCGAGCTGAGCGGATTGAGCCCATAGCTGCTGATCTAAAGCGCGCGTCAGGCGCGTCTGGGTACCTCGTCCTTGAGGATCACGAGGGAAAAGGCCACTGGGAAGGCATGGATGTTTGGAGCAAAGTATTCCCAAACTACCTTAAAGATCCAGGAGAAATACTACGTGATGATCCTCACATTATGCCAGAGGATAATGCGACGATTATCTTTACGTCGGGAACCACTGGTCTACCAAGTACGCTTTTTTGATGTATATGTCCAGGGTTAATCGATTCATTTATGCATTATAGAGGGCGTTCTGAGTACACAGCGTGCGTTCCTGACGTATCTGTTTAACGTGCGGTGCATCTTCCGTACGGTGTGCTTGCTCTCATATGCATCATTCCAGTCAGCCTCTGTCATCGGAAGAGACTACATTCGACGAGGCGTGCCGGTCCCTTCTTCGCCCGTGTCAGGCACGCAGGATGGTATCCTACTTTCAGCACCGTTGTTCCATGCCAGTGGATGCTGTACATCTGTAAGGCAGAACTCACGCCCGAGTGAGCAGGAGCTGATCTATCCTTAGCTTTCCGGAATCTTTTATGGAGCGAAGGTCATCTTAATGAGAAAATGGAGCGTAGCAGAAGGTGATCGCTAGTTCCACCACTAGCCTGACCACATTTTTAACATTCGTTTCCGTAGCTGTAAGGTAAGTCTGTCCTTGTACTTCGGAGAAAAACTCCCAATGAGCGAGTTGACGGTAGGCTGTGCAAGGAAGAGAACGTTATCTCTCTGGGAGGGTAGGTCACTATCTCGGCATCATCGCTCCAGCTGACAATTATACAGTGTTCCATCGACTATAGCCGACCTGATTGATAGCCCCTTATCCGGTTTTCCCATAGAAATGATCACACTCGGAGGGGCTCCAGTCGCGCCGTCTCTCCTTCGCAAGTCGAAAGAAGCCTTTCCACGTGCATCAATGTGCGCTCTCACTCCCTCGTCCCTATATTCAATACTGATTAGTATTTTATATAGCGGACAAGCCTATGGCCTAACTGAGACTAATGCGACATCGGTTGGGTTCTGTGAGGAATCCCCCTTCTCAAATAATCTTTCTAGAAACCTGACTTGTTCTACTAGATGGACCGGATTATCTGGCGAAACCGGGTAGCTGGTCAGTTCATCGTGTTTTGGGAGCTCACATCAGGCTAAATACAAGTCCAGTGGTTTCGTAACGCCTGTGAACGAGATTTTGATAATGAAGGGTAATGTCAGGGCTGCCACGGGTGTGGTGGGCGAGATATGGCTTCGTGGACCGAATATGATGTCGGGGTACTACGGAGACCAAGTTTTGTTCCAGCGCGTTCTGTGCCCTTGGACTGGCGAGCTTACGACGAGTTTCTACAGCGGCTACTGACAAGGTAGGCAAAGGATAGTTTACTTGCATGCGCTTTGGGGCTCATCGATACAGGTTCTGACTAAAGATGGATGGGTAATGACTGGAGATCTTGGCTGCGTCGACGAAGAAGGGTACGTATACATTAAGGACCGGATCAAGGATATCATCATCCGCGGTGGCGAGAACGTTGTGAGTAGCCTACTATATCTCGGAGTAACAAGCCAACGGTGCGCAGGACTCTGTTTCCGTAGAGAATGCCCTATACACAGAACCTGGTGTTCTGGAAGCGGCGGCGGTGGGCGTACCCGATGAACGACTAGGCGAGCTGGTGACCGCGCTGGTCACTCTCAAACCAGGATATCGCGGGAGTATCAACGAGAAGAAACTTTTGGCCACTGCGCGGAAGCTGTGAGTGCCATCCTTCAAGTTTGAACTGCGGCTTCTTAGCGTACGAGTAGATTACCAAAGTTCGCCGTCCCGGTAATGATTGTCTTGAAGGATGGGGAGTTTGGTGAGTTCCTACACATTCAAAAGTGCTCAATCTAAACACCGGGCAGATCATACACCCTCCGGCAAGATTATCAAAGCGCAATTGCGCGTAATAGCGAGGGAAGAGTGGGTACGGAGGACGAAGGATTGTGGCAAAGTAGGTGAAACAAAGTCCAAGTTGTAAAGTTGACCCTGCAGTTGACAAGGCTCAAATCGTATTTGCTCCATTTTTTATAAAGGCGAATGAGTCGCCGCGTCATTTAAGAAACAGAATATCCTGTAGGTAGGTAAATGGTGTTACGTGGTACGACTCGGCGCACAGCTTATAGTAGTCTACCGCGCACTTCAATTAGGGTCCAACCCCCCTGGCACTGCTTGATAAAAGGCGAAGGATCAAAAATGTAAACCACGCTAAAATGATATGTCAGTATCTGTTCTCTAATTTTCATTGCGAGAGTTGAACTTGTATTTCATCCAGAATTTAAAACAGGACCGGCGACACCAGGCCTAAACCCACGCCCTCGAAATCGCATCTCCTCATCAAACTGTGATCTCATCAGCAGAGCACGCCAGGCGTAGTGAGGAGTCGGGGATCATGATGTCCGATTCAGCTAGGCACATACCCCTCTGGGGGACGCATACCGACGGATCAAACCTCTTGGGTAAAATGTTCGTCGGTTTTGTCTGCGTAACAAGCTTCCGTGTATATGTCAGCGTGGTCAAAAAATGGCAGGTAATGGCACCACGCACTTGAAAGCCACTTGCTGCCAGGTCATTTGATATACTAATCGACGCAGAGCGTTGGCTTATGTCGGCTTTTCCTCGATTTTCGGCGAGCCCTTTGATATAACGTGTGGCGAGCCAACGCCCTGCTAACGACTGAGTTGTTAGCGAAATTGAAATTAAATAAAAGAGCAGTAGCTTACCTCATTCTCCCCCGATCTTTAAAGTCTATCTGAAGACGAGTGAGATACTTTTGCGAGATGGAACTGGATGGCGAAAGTACGGGAGACAAAGAACGATTTAAGATACTTCGCCCGTGCCAATTCGCCATCCCGGAGCTTCTTATCGCAACTTTGAATCCTCGCTTGAAGTTTGTCTCAAGATGAACAGCGATATTCTCCGGGATATGCGTGTGCGGAGGGTACAGAACTGGACGAGACGAGTAGCATACCCGGCACTGACGTTGGAGAGGTGGTTCGACCAAAACAGGGTGAGTTTTGGCCGCCGCCGACTTCAGCAACCAGAAGAGAACGGCGAGAACAAGACGCTCTTGCCAACATCGATGCACCGAACCACGCAATGTCCAACTGCGATGACGATCCCAACGCGAGGCACATGCTCTAATCAAGTGCCAAGGATATCAAGGAAATGGTTCTGTTTTTCTGTTTTTAGATCGGTCATATTTAGAGGAATCAACGGACTCACCTCGGCAGCGGTAATTACTCGCCACACTCATCTCGTGCGCGCGCGACGACCTAAGCCCATTCTGGACCTAGTTCGACACCCGTCGAGGCGCGGCCATCCCTCCCAATCCGTGAGGAATGCATTGACGCCTAGGCCGAATCCTGGATGCACAAGGAGAGCAGATGGGAGTGGACTATGCCGGTGTCCCCGACAATCCTACCGAGGCGACCTTGAGATTCGTGTGCCGCGTTGGTGGCGAGCTTTGGGGCGTGAGAGCCAACAAGGAGAGTCCATTTCGAGACTCTCCGACGCGTGTCAGCCCTTGGAAGCCTCTCGTCAGCTTGGAAAGTGGCATTGAGAGCGACTTTTGTGACAGCAAAGGGGGCCCTGGAGGTGATAAGTTAGTCGCCGTCAATGGAAAATGAACGGACGGGCCCTTGAATCGCTCCTTCCGGCATCGAACCAGGCTGTTTTCGTCTTCTCCTCGAGAGCACTGGTTATACTGGCGAATCTTCTGAGAATCGGAGACGTTAACGATAGCTTTGCAAACACGTCTGTTGGCTTCGATGGCAATGGCGATGATGATGTTGGCATCCTTGCTTGGCCTTTGCTCATCGGTGAGATTGGCTCTCCTTGCCCTCCTTGTTCCGCCCCTTTCTCCACCTTCACTTCCTTTCAGTATCGTCACTAAGTAAAAATGTAAGTCTTATCCGTAACAGTACTGAAAAAGACTGACCCGAAGAATAAATCAAAACGCCTTCCCTCTGTGGTCGGCATGGCTTTCAGCTACTAAGTATACGGCGTGAGCCCAGCAGCCATAGAAAGCTGCAGATAGATGAACGCCGACGTGAACCAATAAAAACTGCTACGCACGTCCTTCATATAACTGAGCATCGGCAGGCGACCTTGATAGCAAACAAGAGACGGGTTGCAAGGCTCGCCATCGCTGCGAGTAAGAATGAGACTGGTAGCGTCGTGATAGATAAGGTCGGATGGAAACAGGTGACATCGACGCGTCGAAGTAACCATTGAACCAAACAAACAACCTGACGTCAGTTCACAATGATGGCCATCATCTTTCTCGATACCCTTGGTTCTCACTCGGACCACCATCTCTCTGTAATAGCACCGAGAACTATAGCATCAGCTCGCTTTCATTTATTCTTCTTTCGTTTCCGTGCTCGTACTAGACCGAGATCGTTACGATTGCCACAGAAGACTTGAGGTTTCGTTTGAAAATCATCGCAGGCAATATTAGGCGAAAGACGAAGATAAACAGAGTCGGCGTCGTGCCAATGTGGACAACAAACGCGATCCGGTGAGTCTTATACACGCCCAGTTCATGTCTCACGCTCACGATTGCGAAGGTGACCCTGATCTACAGAATATGATTTCATGGAACCTTTACGGTCGTCAGAGGCAGCTTTTCGAGGACCTTGGCCGCGTCTAGAAGGCACTTGGATAACCGCTTCCATTGGACTACCAGTCAGTGCGAGGAGAGGTCTTGATACTGTTCAGCTGAACTTTGAAGTAAGCCAACCTTACGTCTCCTTCCCACTCTGAAGCTGATCCCAGTTCTGTCACAGCGCTTCGCTTCTGAGACTCCAAATGTCTGACAGCATCGAGGTTGTTGGTCTGCCAAGGATTGGCTTTTCGTCGACGAGAGAGACGTGATTACAGGTAAAGAAAGGTGTGTGCTCTATTGTGAAATGTCGACCATTCGATATTCAGTGCTGCCACTGTACATTGAAGATTCAACACTACCATCCAAGAACCCATGAAACCCGAAACCTATCAACAACAGCGATAGCTATGGACCGCAAGCGCTTAGTCGGACATGC
This sequence comes from Armillaria borealis, assembly GCA_030435635.1. Lineage (NCBI taxonomy): Eukaryota > Fungi > Basidiomycota > Agaricomycetes > Agaricales > Physalacriaceae > Armillaria > Armillaria borealis. The sequence continues at coordinate 321,206 of JAUEPT010000044.1, read as the reverse complement.
CTCGGGAGCAGGTGGGGCTCTTGCGTCCAAGGCCAGTTAATCTACGAATAAAGAGGTGAACTCGTCGGCGACGCTACACTCAGCCGTCACGTTGGCCGTTTATTCTGGGCGCTGTGGCCGTCCCGCTAGGTGTCCATGTGAGTAGCAATGTGCCTCAATTACATGTCCGACCTAACGCCAACTTCAAGTAGGCCTCACGTTCTCCGCACACTAGGTGCCTGACGATATGGTTTAGCCCTTCCGAATATGTATTGGAAGACTGCCAGTTATCAGTCATCACCGATTGATGTATCACTTACTTGAACGTTCGGGTATATGAACGAGTATCGTTTCTTGATGCCGACTAGAACCATTGTAGGTTCATGAGCAGAGTGACTGGTGTCGACGCTAATTCTTTGTCTTATCAGGCCTCCAAAATATATGTCCTCCCGAGATAATTGTCTATTTCACCATTTGGTCCATGGTTTCACGGTACGTTCTTCCTCGTCCTCCAATGTATGCATGTAAAGCCAAATCATTCCTGCAGATACAATGAGGCGTGACGAAAGGGTTGCGGCGGGGGATCGTACTGAGGTGCTCCATTCCGTAACGAATATGACTTGAAGGGGCAGAAACCTAAGTATCATGCGTATCATGACCGCGGCGTTATAGCTACTTGCTATACTGGTCAAAACGCCGGCGTGTCAATCTCGGGGGTCAATACAGTAGGATTTTTCCCTTGAACCCAACGGGGCTCGGACCTGCCACGCCCTGCGATAGTCCATCACTTCATCATTTTCTCGCCAAGGGCTTACGGTACCTGTGGAATGATTATCCAGAGCGATGTTGTGGGACTTCCATACTCGTGTCCGCCTTGTTTTCCCTTCGTACCACCGTCTCTGCGGTAATTAGCACCAAGAAACCATGGCTAATGAGAGAGGGTTAGCTTCGTTTTCACTGTTTAGTCCTTTATTTCTGTGCTCATGTCCTCCCCGTAGTCACCGGATGCTGTTCATCCGCGGTTCGTGTGGTCGTCTTTTGAATACTTGGACCAGCGTTAATGTGCTGCATAGAGGCCGAAATTATTACGATCACGCCTACGGAAAAGTCGAAGTTTTGTTTGAAGATCGGTGCTGGCAGCAAGAAGCAAAAAACAGAAGAAATCAAGTTCGATGAAGGGGGCGCCATGCCAAAGTGGACTATAAACATGGACCTGTAAGTCGCAGACGCGTCCAGTTCATCTTGGTAGATGTCTTATCATTGCAGAGGTGACCTCGAACCGCAAACCGTGGTTTCATGGAAACTTTACGGTCGTCGGAGGCTGCGTCTCAAGGTCCTTGGCAGCGTTGAGAAGATACTCGGAGAATTGTTTGAAGGGAGCAGCACGAGTGCGTGTGTTTATTTCTTTGCTCTGATGATTATTGATTCTTTTCTGTAGGTGCCGATATACACCTATCCGACGGAACTTCCGAGATCGCAGTGCTCAAAATATCTGGCTCAAACAATGTCAATGCACTCATGGATGAACTCGTACCGAGCACTAAGAAACCTTCAGAAAACTCCAAGTTTCTAGAGAGCAGCGAAACCCTGGGGACCGTGTTCGAAGCTGCGAAGGGAATGGTCGATACCCTCGCTGGGGTAGGTTATATTTTACAAGTTGATTTATACTGCTTGACGAGAGCCTCTTCCCAAGGTGCACCCCGCGGCTACCGTCGCCTGGGGATTTCTGTCTATTGGATTTAAGGTGGGTGTGAGCGGCATTCCCAATGCACGATATCTTCATGCATAGATGCAGGTCCTAAAAAATCAGCGCGACACGAATCAAGCTGTGCTTGATCTTTATGCGGAGATGATATCGGTGTACGAAGAGGCTAGCAAGAAGGATATCTTACAGCAGCGTGATAGTCTACATGGAACCTATAGTTCCTTGTTCAAGCAGACCATTGAGTGCGCCATGTTCATTGAAGGATACGCAAAGAAGAGTGGAATAGGTAGGTATCTTTTTGAATCAAAACCATCTTATGATATCTCACGACTTTATCAGGGCGTCTTTTCACGATAGACATATCGGGCCAAGCTAAAAAATTCCATCAGGCCTTCGTCGACCTGAAGGACCAGCTGACCAGGGGATTCGCAAGAGAATCAGCCATCGTTACTCTCGGTGTCCAGGAGCTCGTGAACATTCAAAGTGCGCGATTCTTCAGCTGCAGTCCGTTGTAAGCACTGACCTGAGGTCTTTAGTCATGATGTGTCGATTACAAAATCTTGAAGCACCTCAAGAGCTTGGTCCAAAATCGAGATGTATGCAAGGAACGCGTGTAGCGACAATCAACACCATGGTGTCGTGGATCGCCCGGTGTGACGGTGGGATGATGTGGTGCAAAGGATTGGCGGGGACGGGGAAGAGTTCCTTGATGGGAACCCTCCACGACTTACTCACTGCAGACATTGGGGGACGCAGTCGTCTTGCGGCATTCGTTCGCTACGACCACATTCAGTATTCGAATGCCAGCAAGCTAATCACCAGCATTGCATACGCCTTGGGAATGTTCGACGACCGGATCGGGATGGCCATCTCCAGAGTTATCCAGACATCGAGATCGGTGGCGACCATGTCAGACCCGTCCGCTCAGTTTCGGCTTCTACTTCGTGGTCCGCTTGAATCCCTCCCTAATCTTGTTGATGAAGGACCCCTGGTAGTCATCGTCAATGGATTGGATGAGTGCGACGCATCTAATGACTTGTTGGCCGTACTCGCTGAGGGTTTTGGTCCGAAGCTTCCGTTTATGCGCCTCATTATTTCTAGCCGACCGGTTCATCACATAGCCACAGCGTTCAAGGAACGAGACGGCATATGTACACTCCATTTGGATACATCCTCGAAGGATGTAGACCGTGATATCCAGTTCTACTTGGAGCGACAGTTTGCAACTGTAGGTAATCCAGCGTTCCAAGCGAAGTGTCAAGAGCTGGATGCTATCGAAAGGTTGGCAGCACGGGCGAGTGGTTTGTTCATTTGGGCGGCAACCGTCGCGAAATTTGTCCATGTATTCCCAGCGATATCGAGGCTGCAGTCTCTTCTAGCCACGGATATCCCTGGTGACGCCACCGAGGCTCTGGCAACCCTATATCGCACCGCTCTAAACACTCTCGTGTCTGAACTTCCGGGTGCCAATGTGGACGTTAAGAAGTATGTACGCAATGTTCTAGGTGCTGTGTTGGTGGCCGAGATGCCTCTAGGGATGACAGAGGATATCCTTGATAAACTTGTCCTAGACGACGGTAGCCCCCCTTCACATCACATTGTGTCGATGCTAGGAAGTGTACTCAGTCCCGAAACTGAGGACTCACCGATCCGACCCATACACAAATCCCTCGACGACTTCTTGCAGGATCGAAATCGGTGCGGGGATGAATGGTTCGTCGATGTCCCTCTCCACCGCAGGGCAATAGCCAAGCGGTGTCTGGATGCATCACAGTTGTTTCTACAGAAATGGTCTCCCAAAATTGATATGGACATCGCAGCCATACCAGTGTATATATCTGAATATGCATTATTTGGAGCATTTTGGTATCTCAATGCTTTCGACGAGAGTGGCTTAGAACTATTTGATTCCTTTTTCCGCTGCTACTTTCTTCCATGGTTCGACGTGCATCTATGTATCAGATCCGATGATGTCCTTCCACATTTGTCAATGGTGCTGATTTGGTCCAATGTACGTGGTTTGAAAGTGAGCTTTACTGTCCAAATTAATCATTTTGGCCCTAGCAATTTGGCAGCACCGAGTCTCGGACTTTGTTCTACCATGCTTATCTGTTTGCGTACAGAGCATTACAGGACGGAGGGCAGTCCCGTTCGGGACCATCATATATTTCTACTGGTATGGTGTCTCTTTCACCATCCAGTAATATCATTCGCAAGGCCTGGGAGCGGTTGAACATTTCGGATCCTCTTCCCATATCCCCCGACAAAGAACGGCTTCTTTCCCGCACAGAATCAGGCTCGGAATTCCTCATTCCAGACTCTGACAGTCTCATAACCTTAGAACCCACATCAAAGCTCATGACAACTCAGTGGGAGATCAATACAGGACAACAGAAGTTATCGTCAGGGATACCACATACTTCATCCTTTGATCGCCGGAATTTTATCTCTACCCTATGGGGAATTTCAATTGTCGTGTTTAAACGTGAACTTGCGACACCTCCACCACCAACATCAGAATGGATAATGCTACCCATCCCCGACCATGTTCCACAGCGTACTATTGGCAACCCGTTGTGGCGTTATATGGCTGTCTTTGACTCCCGAACTCGAACTCTCGGGGTGTACACGCTATTCTTGTCTCATTTTTCGCCCCGTGATTTCTCGATTGTTCTATATGACAATGGCATTGTCCTTGTGCACAATGTCGGATCTTTCATGAGGATTTCCATCGGCCAAGAGGACAACTTTGCATGGATATCGATTCCGACTAGCAACTGTCATGGCCCGGCTCCAAGTGCCAAGCTGGGCCGGGCCCGCAAAGGGCAAGGGCAAGGGCCCAAGGTTTATCCCGACTTTCGGGCAAACCGAGACCTACGTATTTGTCGAGATGGATCAAAAATTATATTCAGCCATTACGACAACACTATACAACTATATGATGCACGGACGGGCACTGCTCTCTTTGACCCTCTTCACATTGATGGGTGGGTTATCGGCGTCTCTGATGATGGATCAAAAATTGTGTTTCGTAACCGGCATCCTAAAGCGATCAGGATATATGACATGAACTTGGGTGGTAAGGTCATTGCTGTAATAGACAACAGTGCGGTGGAGTACGTACCCATCTCGTTTCTTGGAAGTTCGAAGATTGCCTACATACTTCACCAATGCTTAATCATCCAAAGTTTGGTGACAGGCGACATTCTCTTTCGCCACGGTATTCCCGAGTCTCGCGAGCGGGGGAGGCATTGTATACTGGCTACTCCAGACGGAGCGAGGATTATCACTCATGATTTAGATGAGATATGTATGGTATGGGATGTTGGAGACTTATAGTAATAAGTACGTCAGTTACCACTTTTGAAGGCGTCTATACATTCAATTGACCAAGTGTTCACAAAAATTTGGAGAAATCGCAAGAAATTTATTGGCACCATCTCTTTTTTTGGGAACCTCATGTTGCAGGGAACGAGGCTAGGAAAGGCAGACCGAAGGGAGAAAGACAGAAAGAGAAGCAGAGAAGCTCAGACACAGACACGAACACGCAGATGATTGTCAGATTGCTACAGTACGGAGCTACATAGTTGTGTTTGTACCTATTGACTACGGATGACTTCGGCATATCGCAACACGTCACCTGTCCCTGAACACTCGGTCGAAATGCAGTATACAGTGGAAAGCTGCAACTGACTTGCGACGCACATCGGCAATACAGTCAACCTCCCCTGGGAGCAATAACTCCAACTTAAGATCAGCATATCCAGTTTTGGGGAATAATACAGCAGCTTGTGGTTATTCCAAGTCTTGGGAATTCTCAACAGGTGATTACAACATACACGCGGGGGTACATACCAGTACAACAACATAAATTATCCGAATACGAAAGCTGTTCAGAGCGAATCATCAAACCTAGCATTCCCACCCGCCCATCGTCGCTCGCGCGCGCCTGGAACTTGGTGCCCTCGGAACGGGTATGGTATCGGTATAGACACCATTCTCAATGACGGCTCCTCATCCTCTCGCTTAATCATCAGTCTCCGTCCCCACATTCTTCTTCTCGCGCTCCGAATGCGGTCGGAGGATAACTTGATAATGAACGTAGGTCAGAGTCTGCCGTTCTTCTTCTTCGTCCACGTCGTCGCCTACTCCCACGTTCTCCCTTGCATACCGATTGTCTGAATCGTTGACTCCGATCTAAATCCTAAAGTATACCGCACGAGAGCATATTAGCAAGGCAGACGTGTTGGTAAGCTAAACGACTTGTGAGTGCAGGCAAGAAGAAAAATGTGGGTAATGTTCACCTTAGTCCTCGCCGCTAATGCTTAAGGCAGCTCACATGTACACCAGAGTGTAGGATCACCGGGAAAGAGTATTTGCTTGGTCGTCATCGAGGTAGAATAACGTATCGATAGACTCGACGAGCTCCTTGAATAGGCATGGTGTCTGCAACGGCAAGACCTCCTTAACTCGGCAATTCTATCGTCACTCCCTCCAAGACGTCGACACTTTCCACTTTCCAAGTTTGTGGCTTCGGTAGCATGTATGGTACTAAGAGAAAATATGAGTCTAGTCGCACACGTACGAAAAAAGATCCTCACCGGAAGAAATCAAGCCAAACGTGCTCCTTCTGCAGTTCCACCGGCAGGGCTTTCGTTTTCTCGGTATACGGATAGTGATCCTGAGCCCCGAAGCGACCTATGGTCGTAAAAAGCTGAACATAAACGAGTGCCGGCCAGGATGAATGAAAACTACTACGTACCTGGTCCATCTTCCCTTCGGACACTGACTGATGGATTTATCGCAAAGCAAGATAAGGAGATGTGTTGCACTGAGCAGAATCTATGAGAGTGTTTACTGGACAAAAATCATAAATCACTGTTGATTTGTATGATTCTGTGTGTCCAAATGTGAGAAAGAATTAGTCTGTGTGATGACTGGTGATTGAGTATGATTTTGAGGGGATCTTGGATGATTTGTTATAACTTCCTTGATTTAGTGGGATGCTCTTGAGATACTCAGTAGTATGAGAGTCCTCTGTATTTGTATGACCACTAGATGATGCTGGGGTGTTTGCTGTGTGATTGTGTATGATCCAAATCATTGGGACATTGGGGCCCGCCGAGCCGGAGCAACAATACTGATTGCCTTTTCAAGAATAAGTAAGGCCGGGGAGTGCCGCTACCTTGATGAATATTACGTGTGTACTCGTGTCACTCGTCGAAACCTGTACTACTGTGGTACTAAGTATTCATTTTGTTTGCCAATAACATACAGGTTACATGGAAGAAAGCGGTGAAACAGCGTGCCTTGTCTTGCCTACCCTTAGTATATTCTACCCTGTGCCCACGCCTCGATATTCCCTTCTTCCTATGCACGTAGTGTTCTTCTTCTTCCCCAGCGGCTGCTTGAGACCTTCAAGTTCACAACGTCATGTGAGGAAGCATTAGAGGAGGACAAGCTGATAGCAGTCACTATCCCCTACATGAAGTTTGTGCTGCTCCGAGTCGTCCGTATTGCGGAAGACGGCGTCACACTGCAAGTCGAGCCCATCGTGCGTTCTGGATTAATAGCAAAGGTTCGTTGATGATCTTCTCTTTCGAATATTTTGTATATCATCCACGACCCTTGAGCTTGAATGTTTAACGTTGAATGAACACTGAATGTTTTGCGTTGAAGGCTACTTGTTTTGTGTTGGAGGCTACTGATGCGGGTGACAGTGCTTTCTTCTTGATGTGCGTGCAGGAGCAGCAGATGAAGAGTAAGGACTCTGATGTTCAAACGTTCATGACGAGACGGTGGTCGTTCTGTAACGGTTCTGAGGCTATCTTCATTTTTGTTGGCGATAGAGCTAAAATATTATGAGCTTTAAGTATATAACAAAATGCTGATCCCGTCGACGTACATTGTTTTGATGAGAAAACGGGCGTTGAGGTTGAGGGAAAACCACGTTGCTTGATGCCCAGGTATGGGATGGTTAAGACCTGCATAGCCAGTGAGGTCAATGGGCTGAAGACACAGCTTTAGCGTCATACAAACGAATTAGACAGTTGGCCGTACCTGGGCATTTCACGGATACTCTGTATGTTGAAGGCGGACACGATGCCTTGGCTGGTATAGACGATTCGTCAGATTACAGGAAGAAAGGCGCAAGGACAAATCATACCAGGAGTCCTCTTCCGATGGAATTGGTACAGTACACGATTGAAGCCGTTAGATTTGGGACCAGTGAGCACGATTGAAGTGATAAACGGATCCTTAAGACTTGCAGTGGCACGGAGTCGGGGTCTTCGAAGGATCAGCTGGAAGTGGTGCCGCGCTTGGAAGGATTTAGCGGGGAAAGCGTCCTACGATGACTGCGTCGGTGTCGTGCATACGAGGGTATCGGCCTTCATTTGTCCATACAAATACTTACCCGCATATGGGTACGAAGCTGCCTGAGAATGAGTGAAGATACCCACACTGACTGAATATATATGCTCACTGTAGAGCAGCGGCTCATTGTGTAGTCGGAACTCATTGACCTTTTCGGCCTCCATTTTGGACTTTGCCTCGCATGCTGTATCAAACAAGAAATGCCCTGAAGTCGTGTCATCCATAGCAGTCTCGGTTGTACAAGTATTGCACCCGCGCATTGCTTCTTGCCCAATAGTTCATCATATCGCAACTTGATAGATGTTTTCATGGTGAAGGGGTCCCTATCAGAGATATATGTTCTGGCTATCATTACCAGATGGCCAAGATAAAATGTACCTTTTCTTCTCTTAGAGTCGGTTTCTCTTCTAGATCAGGTCAAGGCATCCCTGTGCTTCGTCACTAAATCCTAGGACCCTGGCGCGGTATTCTGAGATGATTTCGCGCGTCCCTAGTAGAAGGCTATAGTTGATCATATGGGCGCCAGATCTTGTAGACGTCTGCATTGGAGGAAGTGGTGCCGCCGTCGAGGGTGAGAGTCAAAGAAACGTGAGAAGCATGCGAGCTAATGATCACAAACAACCTTGACTTTGTACCACCACCAGTGGCCACCACACGATGGCCGCTGACGCCAATGATGAGCTCAAGAGTCAAGACCATTGACGCTGTTCTCTTTTTATTTTATTTTTTAGTAGAGCGTTGTAAAAATTACATAGCTGTCTGCAATTAACTAAGTTAATCCGGAGAGCTCGCTTGGGTGGGGGGCGTGCCCCTAGGTTGGATCAAGAATAGAGCTGAGACGATAAGGCCAAAAAGGTGCAAAAATACCTGCTAAGTTCGTTACTATACTACACATCTCATGTCGAATCACCCGGAGAAACCAGATGTAAGAGAGGAGGGACTGGAACAAGAGGGAAGGAGAGTGCCTGAGGACCTGTACCTCCACCGCGTCTTAGTAGCTAGTGTACTTGCGGCGGTTAATTAAATGCAGAGTTCAAAAAAAGATAAGGCCAAAAACCGGGGGATCTACACGGGGAAATGCTATTACGCACAATAGTGTGGCTCTGTGCCTTCCACGTGGCCTCTTCCGGCCCGGCACTATACCCACTAAAACCCCGCTCTGGTCCGTCCAGTCCTCCGGCAATGCCTTCTCGTTATCTAGTGTGCCCCTCCATGTTGAGAGGACTGTCTTCTTTTTCAGTGCCTTGGATCCATATCTGCTGCTATTAACCAGAAGTCGGTCTATTGGCAGGCGCTTGTTCATCACATCGATCCACATATTTTGGATTTCATCGTCCGTGTGCCATTTTTCTGGTGTGTCATCTCCTCGTTGAATACGCCTCTGACATCGGATCTTCCATATCATGTGTACAGTTTCCGTCATCAGGATATGGTACAATCGTGTTGCTGCAAGGTCGACTCCTCCCTCAGGCATCTTAATTTGTATCAGTGTCGCTCCTAGCACAACCCCATATGTTGGCATAATCCAATCGTGACCTGTCTTCTCCCATAGCTGTTTCGCTACGCCCCACAGAGAGGCTTGCCCAGCGACAGTGCATTCAAGCAGAATGTGCTCCATAGTCTCCGTCACTCCGCAGCCAGGGCATTCCCCACGTTTAGAGTACTGGGGGCCTAGCCATTCCCAGAATGTCCCTATCCTAAAGGTACACTGCAATGCTTTCCACAGAAAGCCTCGTATTGGTCTCGAGATGTCCTTACTTCGGATCGACTTCCATAGCCTCGATGGCGGGGTTTCAACCCCATTTATTTCCCTTATTGTTGCCATGACACGTCCAACCGCTACCTTAGTAGACGATCTCTCGGTGATCTCCTTCGTGGCTCGTAGGAGTCTATATGCTTGGCTTTGAGTCAGCGTCGATGGCTTTGCTCCATCAACTTGGAATTCGTGGTCGACCTCAACATTGGCTGGGACTGCTTCGTCCTCCTCTAAGAGGGCTCCTTGTCCGGCTAGCTCATCAGCTCCTTCATTTCCTGTGACCCCTGCTATGACATTTCACCCACTGGAAGTACACTGGGGCTTTGCGCTGCCTGAGAGCAGCAATGGTTGCTTTCCATACATCACTATTTGATATCCCTATCCAGTTGCTGTCTTCCCAGCACTTTAGATGGAAGCATAGTTCTTCTATGACATACTTCGAATCTGTTATTGTCATTATGGCTTCGTCTTCCAAGGCGACGCCGTTCTCTTCAGCCGGCCAAAAGTCCCTTGCCAGCTACCCTCTAACTCAAGCCTTCCTCACGTCACGAAAATGGCTCTCTGCTAATTGCCAACATCTACTAATTGACGGCATCTGCTCCAGTCAGTGTCTCCTCCACGACAACCTCTCTTACGGTCCCAGCACTCTTCGCGTCACCCCGCTCTCGACCGAGTATCATCCAGGCTGTCGAGGTCCCTCCTCGCCCACTCACCATCCCGCAGATCCTTCGGTCTCCTGCACCTGTCGTCTTTCAACAGCTCGGTCCGCTGCCTGTATTTCACTTTAGACTTTGTTAATAGACTTTTTGCCGTGACGTACCAAACGAGTGATGAATCGCGAATCGACCTAAAAATTACTCTGCCCTCGTAGTCAAGTCTTCTCCTTCGCCCCACATTGCACTCGCATGCACGTTATCCCTCTACCCCGCGTCGTTCGAGTGAGCGGCAGTAAGGGCGACATAAAACGCAAAGCAAGATAATTATATTGAAGAATAATACTACTAGAGTACAAAAAGTAATAATATAAGTATGAAGTAAACAAAGTTACGAAGAAATTCTCGTGTCTCCCGGGGGAAAGCACGCAAGACTACAAGCAATCAAATCTCCGAACCTCGTACGATCGTAATGTCCCCGTTCCGAAGGTATGGGCCATCGCTTGAATGAGAGGGAGCCTTTTCCGTTTGTGCCTTGGCCGAGTATAGTCGCTCGTTAAGTCGTCCTAACGAGAACGCTGAAGCTTGCTGTTGAGGGTCTGACATGCCTCCAAAGGCTCGCAAAAGTGAATAGCCCTAGGCCTAGGAACTTGGACATTAGCACAGGAAGAGCTGGGGGAGAAGATGGACATATCATAAGCAAGGTTCGCCACGACTCGCCACCGTACACCACTCTGAGGACTTCTATAACCAGTCGCAACGTGGATGGGGAGCGCATTGAGTTCCAATCTTGAAGGTCGACTTTGTGCTTCAGAAATGGTTGACACCATATACCGTCGTATACATAGATGCTAAACCAATTTCAGTCGCACTGAAAGTACGGCAGATATGGATAGCGTCCACACCTCAAATCCAAGTCTGAAGGAACGGTTAGCTCGGCGACGTGCTTTGTAATGCTAACCTCCCGCACAAAGAAACGGTTGCAAGGATACGAAGCCGCAATTGACTGAAGAACGAGGTTTGGTACAGAAGAAGATGGAGATAATGGAGCATACACCTTACTTTCGGGCCTGTGCACGCAATCCGACAATCCTGCGCACCGTGTGATTAACAAAAGACGTTGATGCAGACTCGACAACATACCTGAAACCCGGTCAACATCTCACACCTTGCCCCCAGCAAATGGTCAAGCGACCACAGCATCGAAATGCTTGCTACTTGTACCGTCGAGCTTGCCTAGCTGAGTCACAACCGTGGCCGACAACTATCCTCCCACCCAGCCTCTAAACGACTGCCAGCTTTGTCGTTCCATGTGTTTTGGCCGCAGGAGCACGATACATGATGTCGGTACAAAGCTGGGAGAATGAATGTAATCGGCTAAAGGAGAGGCTATCACAAGGACACTGTACGCGCATAACCTGTACAAATGTCAGCTACCAAAGTCAAGGACTCCACAGAAAAAGACACGCCTTTCTTCCCTCAAAATTCGCCATCCGTGCCATCTTCACGGTGCAAGGAGTCTCCGTCTCTGAAAATAGTGAACCACACCCACGCAGACTTCGGTGCTTGATATGAATCATCCCCTTCAAGCAGATACTGTCAGTCAAGAAAGATTTTTAGATCTCGGATTAAGTGAACAGTGATCAACATACCGAGTAAGACGACACTTCTTGTGCATAGAGAAACCATCCTTCGATGGAAACCCCTACATCCCATTGCCCGTATCTCTGCATCTCGCTCGCCAGAACGTTTTGGCGCAATCCTGATCTCGGCTGAAGCTAGTAGTGTACAGTACTTAGAATATGCGGCAGTGCAAAAAGAAACGACGTACGACAGTCCATAGACTACCTTGATGTCCTCCTGGAATACGCTCTACCCATTGTAAACCATTGTCATTCCAAGCTTAAGGACAAACAAGACTGGAGTTGTTTCCATGTATATCCTGACAGTTTTGCGACGCAGGTCTCGTATTTGGTGTGACATGGCGAGTTGGAGCACCAGAAATCGCATGGAAGAGAAACCGAACACAGACGTGGAGGTAGAAGCGGAAGCTGCCGTCTCGGACCGGACCTTGCTTCGGTCTTCCAAAAGAGGAATTGGCCGACGTTCAACTGTTCTAACTCATTCTTAGCACCATCGCGTGCCACAGCAGCCCCAACATCGATGGTTCAGTTCTCCCTTATGTCGCACCCAAGAACATCGAAGCGAACTCGTATAGATCTTTTTCCTCCCACAACCTCAAACTCCGTCGTTCTAATTTAGAGCTGAGATGAAATATTTTGAGTGGGGCCGATAGGATATCCTCTGACAAGGACGATGGCGAGTAGAGGAGCAAAGAATGCAAGGGTCGACTGATTGAATAAAGGTAAGGTGTCTCTATTCTCTCTTTAAGTTTGATTCTTGCGGGCTAATTTAGTTTGCGCAGATTCTTTTCCCCTGCAAATGGCCACTCCCTACAAAATTGATCAATCAGTCAGCGACATCGCGTAAGGGCCGCTGTCGGAAGGAGTATGCTGGGTTTGGAAGGTACGGCAAATACAGGCGAGTTTCGTGGCTTCCTTACTCGGGTTCTTTATGGCTAATGTTCTATTGCTTAGGCCTGTCTTCGTCTTTGACCTCTCCCCCCCTTCGACCTGTCTCCCGAGCAGTTTTTCAAACAACTCTGACGCTGTCCACATAGGCTTGGCAGCAAACGTATTGGAAGGCACTTCCCCCATCGCTCGCCCATGCCCGCATCGCCGCCTTCACCCAGTTCTTCAATCTTCAATGACATTCGGGCAGGAATGAAGGGAGTGAGTTTTTTTGCCGAAGCAACGTATTGTCCCCCGAAGAAGGCGCTAGAAGGGATGGGTACTCTTTACGGCCCCACATGAATTCTCCTTGGCCAGCTGGATTTGAGCCGACGCAACGTATTTGCATTTGGCGAAGAGTGGATGGGAGAGGCGGATACAAAGTACGAGTCGACGTGTGGCTGTTTTGACCGGTTAATACCCCCCATTCGTGATGGCGTTCGCGTGTGCTAATCGTTGTTCAGGAAGTCATTGACCTTGTATCCACCTGCAGGTGTCAAGCAGCCTACACCCCCGTTTCGGTTGTGTCTGATTAAATAGACATCATTCGAGGGACACTCAGGACAACAGCGTGGGGCATATTACTCGTATATATTGTCCTGGAAGTTGACGAGGTAAGCTGACTTTTTTCTGATCTTTTTGCACTCAAAGCTGACTTGCATGAAGTATTCCAGCGCGTCACCGTCTCCATGAGGGTATACCACTCGCAGAAATACTCGTGTTTTTGTTGGGCGAGTCGGACCCGCAATGGTCAAACGTCAGTCTCCGACTTCGCCTGGAAAGGGAGGCATCGTCAGGATACGCGACATGTGTTTAAGCGGTCATGGTTGAAGTCAATGAGGAAAGGCTGCGTTCTCGATTCTTCTCCTCTAGCTTTGCGACGCCTTTCTCTACGTATCTGTTGCTACGGCTTGCCAATAGACGTGAAGTTGATCAGCTCGGCGCTTAGCTTAAGATCTCATCGACGGCGAAGAGTACCAGCTTCGGTGTTTGGTCCCTACCAGAACACTCATCTACTGATAACCACTTGATACTTGGACAGAAACCAGCTAGAGGTGCTTGTAGAACACGTCGATGAAGAATTTTAGGCTTCAGTTCGTTCATTGGCACTGACACAAGAAATCGACGATATACCTTTCTAGGAAAAGACACCCAGAAGCAACGCGGCACACCTGCTGTGCTATTGAATTATGAACCTCTTTGCATGGTTGTTCCATCAACGATGACCATTTTTCCTGTGGGACTCCTACTCCGACAGCCTAGCCTTTACCAGCCCACTAGACTAGGAGATGCATGAGAAATAACTGACACAATACAATGATCTGACGAAGCAGATAGACGTGAGTAGTGGGCGACGGGTGCGTCTCCCGTTCTCCCGTCACGGTATGGCTCGTTGTTGAGGTTGATGGCTTTCGTCTGGTGACTGCTATCATTTTTCTACTTTTTTTTGTCTTCCTCATACGACGACATCTCCATGCGCATTGTGTTTTTCTTCCAACCTCTAGGTGTTTTATATTCTTTCTAACATTTGTAGACTATTGTGAACTCTGTCAAGCCCGGGTTTAATCGAGGATGGCTGGTACAGCAAATACGCGATGTCTTGCCAGTATCTTAATCACAACTCTCGTAAGTAAATACCTGTTTGTGTCGCAAGTGCGAAAGGTAAGCAAGGTAACATTTGACAGTGGGATGTTCCGGGTACACTTCAACCATTACTGTGCCATAAATTCAGCTGGGCTGTTTTCATTTTTTAAGACCATCCGTTCTCATTGAGACGCGCGCGTTAGAGTATTGTACGCAGGATACATATATGATGTCTAAATTTAGACTATGCTATGTAATCGCCAGCAAACAAGCCATGCCCACCACGCAACCAACCGTTACAGCTTCCTCAACAGCGCCAGCACAATTTGGGCAATCGACTCAATCTAAATCAAACATAAGGTAAGTGTCCTGTATTTCTGTACACCCAATTTGTACTGACCGTATGCAGATATACGATTGCTGATGAAATTATTGCACAAAATCGGTGCCGCTTGACAGTAAGTTGACGTCGAGGGTGGAAAGGACGGCAGGAGACTAACGACGTGTAGACGCCTCGTTCGGTGGGTACAGGTCGGGCTTCGAATTATCCGGGAACGCGAAGGTGCATGCATTTCATCCTGTTTGAGGCTTTCTGTACTGACAGAGTTGATGAACCAGGTCCGACTTTACTGGAAACGGACACGTCTCCCCAATTATACCATGCGTGTGAGACTGTTGAAGGGCGGGAAACTGGAGGTACGTCGATGGAATGAACTAGTCGACATATGTGTACTGACCTTCGAAGCATTGGCCTAGATACGACCGGACAGTATATTGCTGGAGGACCAGATACCCGGGGTACGTCGATTGGACAGGCAAGTCGATAACCGTGCACTGACCTTCGATGTCTTTATCTAGATACGAGTGGACAGGCTGCTTATCCTCGTCATCTCGATGGTAGCTGGGACACCCAAAGGATCCGGATGAAATCAATACAGAGTCAGGGGACTCAAACACGGAAGAAAGTGTGTCACCTGCTATATAATTGCTGTTTGTTTTTTTGTACACTGACTTTTGTCCTCTTGAGCTAGGTTTCATGGCAGAGTGGAACACAAGGACACCTCATCAGGTGTACCGTCACCAACGCGGAATAGCCAGATACTGGGAACCCGGGACTGAGCCCGACATCCTTTCTCCTGAATTCAAGAAAGAAAGAAAAAAGCTTTCGGAAATAAAAAGAATTGATTTATCACGAACGAGACCCATAGTAGCAGGACTTACAGACACTTTTCTGATGTAACATCCCGAATGAACAAATTTTTTGATGTTCCTTTATTTCCGTTAGTAAAATCTCCGAGCAGAGACACTGCACACGGATCACTCACCATCTTGCGTATACCATCACTGGATCGATATATATGGTAAGTCAGGCCGATGCGTACCGGATACAAACGAGACTGTTATCCAGTCACATGATACATATTTTCGGTAACTCGGTCGGTACAATAACCGACGGGACATGCCGATTGACCTAGAAAAATCGACTACGACCACTCCGGCAATGAGGCCGAATCAAAGTCAGTCGGCAATGTCCATGTATACTCGACCAATCTGTGTTTGTTCCAATTCAGACCATTCACAAGGAGGAAGATGGAAACTCACCAATGACATGGACAGCTAGTTGGGCAGTGGATGGACTGGTGTCACACATAGGTCAGATGGTTATGCTGAATGATAACTGAGAGAGGCGTGGACACCTGAACAATTGGTTACGCGTCAGTAGTAAGTGACAATGGTTGATTGTCAGGCAAGACACCTGGGATGGTTATCAGGATAGAGGATACAATACATGTGGATGGCACATACCATCGAGCTATAACCACTGCAAATAGTAACAGGTCCGGACTACAATTGGGCATGCGTGTACTCTCATCGTTGACTCACTGACCAGACTGGGCATACAATACATAGTATGGATAGGGATATCATATTGCGAGCTGGGATGCCATCCGTAAGTCTGGAGAATACAATGTACATGCCCTTGACTCACCAAGATACAAAAAAGGCAATACGGGAGATGTAAAGGCGTGTTCAGCTGTCCTGATTCATATAACAGTCATAGACCCAGAGGAAAGACAGATTATTCGGTCTCAGGAAGATTTAACCTCAAGAGGCGGAGGAAATGTCGAGGGAGGGAAGGACGTGGACGACTGCGTGGCAACAAGGAGATGATGTGGAACCGTCACAGTAACAGACAGAGCCGAAAATCGGCAACCTCAGGGTGAACAGGTGAAGATCAGAAACACCTGATGATGAACTGATGCAATACGGTGTCTGATATTCTAATTATAGCAATGGTCTTTAGTAGTAGGTACACTGCGCACTTAATCGACATGATAGGATAACATACATTAGAATAAAGGGCCTCGCTTGTGTACAAATAAATCCGCAATCCAAAAGGAAGGAGAAAAGATTACCTACTTAAGGCTGAACCCAATCCTCGCCCAGTCCTAGGCTCAGAATAGCGGTGATGAGCCTAGACTTCCGTGGCAATGGCAACACCAACTCAGGAACGAGATTGGGCAATTAACGTGGTAACACGGCAATCGAGGCGATCATGTGTGCGAGTGGGTTCGGGGCACCTCCGTGCAGTCAATCAATTCCTCTATACGCAAGTATACACTGCGACTTTTCAGTCAGCGAAGTAGTACTGCTTGGTAGTCGAGTACTAGAAGCTTTGGCTGTAAGCCGGTAGGGATCTCTCGAAACGAGAGAGGACAGAAACGGGTATGACGTGAATACCACGAATCCGTAAGCGAAAACATGAGAAGAGACTAGAAAACGTCTCTAGATGGCAATCCTAGCGAAGCGAGCGAAGGAAACGGGAATAAACGTGTGAAACTGAGTCTGGGAGTGGGGAATCGGTGCGAAAACGTGTAACTGAGGCTGGGCGCGTCGAGAGAGAACGTGAAACGAAGTACTGAGGGTGCGGGGTCGAGAATAAACGTGGAAATACGGAAACTGGGCGATGATACTGAGAACGAGAATGGAAATATACTGGCAACGGCGGGGTACTGATCCTAAACGATACGGGAATACTGATGTCGATGTCGAAAACTGGTCTTGTGCTGAAGCGATCCTATCCTATGTCAAAACTAACCTTCAAGTCCACTCGGGGGACTGTCCTATATGAAAACTATGCTGAAACTGGTCCTATACTGGTGCGAAAACGATCCTAAGTCTACTCGGAGACTACCCAAGTGGGCGACGATACGATGGAGAAAGTGAAAACGATAAAACGATCCTATGCTGGTGAAGTTGAAACGATAACGGCCGATAAAAGATAAACGTGGCGAGGTATGGCGCGGCGATCACGTATTGGCACAATATGAGCGTGTACCAATAGTGTTAAGAGCGAAGAGCGAGTGTCAAGCGACTCTTCACAGTCAAAAACCGTGGAATAACTCTGGTGAGCTTAAGAATTGACGTGCACTCAAGAATATGCTGGGGTAAACGGTATATTGCCATGAAACGGTAATAAACAGTAGTAGAATAGTCTCGATGTGGTGTAGACTCGATGCGTAGGGGTAAGCTGATCTATGCTCGAGGTAAGCTGACTCTAAGCTAAAGCTAAACGACGTTTTCTAGCTAGTTTTTATACTACAAGTACGAAATTATAAATAGAGTAAACATACGCGACTTAGTCAGGCTGTAAGGCCGTGGCTTAGTAGATTTCGTAGCAAGCATATGGTTTCTTGACTTCGAAAGTAACAGCAACTTGTTGACGTTGCCTGCGTATGGACGAAAACCGTATGGTTTTATGGAGCGATGAACGGATCGTTGCGTGCTGTTTAGCTGCGGACTGGTGCGGTATGGCTTTTGTACTGAGGTGTATGCTTGGGTCTATGTCGATTTGAAGTCTTGGCGAAGTAACAGCCTTAGTAAAACGCGGTCTGTAGTTGCCGTGTGCTCGAAATATCTTGGATGGATGAGTGGCCGCGGCAATCACGTCATTTCATTAAGTGATTGATTGGCGCGTTACTGTGCCGATGGGAAGCGATGCGGCAATTCCGTTTTGAGATGATTTACGATCGAAGGTGCCTCACCGTGATGGAATGCGGCAATTGTGATGCGTAACGAGATGGGATGGATAACAAAGCGCGTGAGGAGTGGTTGCCGTAGCATGAAAGTAGTATGAGCTTGTGTGCAATCTTTGGTTTACTGAAAGTCCGTTGGGTGGACAGGGGCGGCAATTAGTGCATAAAATCCGCGAATTCTGAGCGTACAGAGCCTGGAGGCTCATCACCAGGTGCCCTGAGAGCTGATAAATTTGCCGTAGGTCAGGCACCAAGAACGTTCAGACCATATTTACGACGACGATCCTCTGAGATGCATGAGCAGACGTGGGCTCGCATCGCTGGAGGAACCGCGGGCCCAAACGACCGACAAGCTTAAGGTACCCTGGTCTTTATATCTCAGTTTCCATGTTATCCGAGTCCTTCTAATACATCCCGTCCAGTTGTCTACACTAGCCTGGTTCTGAATCATCGACTACGGGATGGAAAGGCATCAGCTGCACATCCCATTACCCGTAAACAACAGCATGACAGCTTCATCTGGTCATCCCTTCTCGTTTACCATCAATCGTTTCGAGTCCAAGATTCCCTTGAACACCAAGACACTCTCCTATCAGACTAGATATTGACTCTGACACTAATTCACTTGAACGTTTGAACCCTCGGCCTCAGAACCCAAGAGGAGGTTCACTGTTTGATTGGCAAATTAGATAACCTGCTCACATTTCAGCTGGCGTACTTTGACACGGAGACGCTGGGAAATGCGGTGGGATATTTCCTGGCAGGCAGAGTATGAAGGGGAAGGATCTTTGGTCAGGTAGGTGTTATCATTTCTAGCTAGTTTATCTCGCGACGCTGATGCGACTATTTAGCGATATATGTGAAGCAATACTCGACCGTCTAATTTATGGTACTGTGCTATGCAATCTAAATGATCTTCTGTCAAAGTCTCTACATCATCGATATTAAGGAGGTCCCGTTTCTTGACCCCCCTCCCTGAATAGCCTCTGAGCGTATCTCGCGACGTCGCAGATTGCTCAAGGAGACCTTACTTCGATGGACTGTGCATCAATCGTCTGGACGACATCAAAGTGCAAAATAGGGGCCACAGTGACTGTACTCTTGTGATCAATTGTGCTGCCCAACTGCAAGGGAGCACCTACAGGCTACAGTGGGTGAAGACATTCAGTCTCGACCTTCGAGACATCGCAAAAGCTTGACGCTGTGATGAAGTCATTGCTGCATTCCGCTTGGTTTGCATGCTTGGGCTCTTAGCTGTTCTCTGAGCACCATGAGGGAGTCCTGCGGCTGATGACAGTCCCCGAAACTGCTAGTAGTACCACCATCCCATCGCATTGACTCACCCAAAATAGTCGCCACCCAGCTGCGTCTGGGCGAGTGAATATTTTCCTCTATTTTAACACATACCCATCTGTTTTCGGATCATTTAGGTGTACATCTTTTTATCTGTATTCCCTTTTCGGATTTGGAGCAAGCACTCGTAGCATTAGCCGTTTACACGTGGGTAATTATAACATTCGCCGCGGACAGGAAACCGCAATTGCCTTTTCTGAGAATCCGCGGTAATTGCCACCGTTCTGGATCGTTGTCCATCATTGTCTCTTAGTAAAATGCTACTGCTGTCCCCTTCTTGGTTAGTACACAAATGTATTCCTCCTCCAGGATTTCTCCCTTCACCACATCTGTTGATGGTGCCCTTGCTCTTGTGACCGGAGTTGCACACAACGGGCGTGTCATTCGACGTCGCCTTCATCTTGGGGAAGGTAAGCGGTACCGTTTCCTACGAGAGTCAACCGCCGATTTCGTTGTTAGTGACCCCTGAGGCTGTTAGATGTTCTCGTGGTCGCAATGGGCATTGCCGTGACCAGGCGACGCCTAACCCTAGCTCTCTCCAGCCTCCCCCTTTGCAAGAAGGTCATACACAGATAGAAGGCTCGCATTCGCAATGCACATCGGAAAATAATGGCGGTTCTCCTTTACGATACCAAACTCCTCAATGCCATCGATCCCATTTGGCTCCTAGACATGACTTTCAGATTATTAGAAGACATCAGCAGCGCCATTCACCTGATTTGACTCCTACACCGCCGTCCTGAACAATGGTGCCTTCTCACCCTTCTACGTCTTCTCTGCCTACACCTGTTTCTCTTGATCAACAGATGTCTCGGCACCTGCAGTTAAACCTCGGGTCATCGACCAGTGCGCCGTTGTTCGCATCGGACAGCAGCGACGCGGATTGTAGTGACGTGGACAGCAGCGATGTGGATGTTTCTGATTCTTGTTCCACTGATAGCACATATATGCCATCTGCTTCCTCTAGTGACTCACGGCCTACATTCTTCACTTCGTCCCGTGTGGGGTCTGCTCTTCCCACACCTCAGTCTAATCCATCCAGGTCTCTATATGTATGGCTCTTATGTCATGATGGTATTTCAGAGCAGGTGGGTGTTGAAAAAGGTGTTGCACCCTTCTTGGAAAGAGGGTCTAGTAGCAACTTTGAACTTCGTCTAGGTCCGTCGTTACTAGGGTTTTTAAGGACACGACTAACAGGATGTTAGATATCGCCATGCTTCATTGGCTCGATCCTTCCAACAATGCATACGTTACGTCTCAACACCTTCGAACATTCTTGGGTCAAGTGTCAGACGTGTGCGTATGGACATACGAAGACCCCATGTCATTTTCCCAAATTTCCGTTCCCTCCATAGTTGGATCGATATCACGGACACCAGATGGTGTCAATCTGCAGATGGTAAGCATGCCATGGAGAATTGTCTCTTCCGATCGCTCGAGGCCTCATACATCACGATTCTTCGAAATGATCAGGGACCAGTGCCCAAATTCCCTTCTCTTTGTTGTTTTTCTTACCCCCTCCGGTTTGGTAAGCACTTCGACTCCTTTGTAGCCATCGCTAATTCATGGTTAACCCAGACCCCAGAGGCGGCTCCGAATTCCTTGCCTCCTCCGACAGCGCCCCTTCTGCCCTGCCCTTCCATGTTACAAATCCCACCCATCGAGAGTTGGGATGAAGTCTTTGATGAACTTCGATCTTTGCTATATAGGTTGCAAGCTCGCAGTTGGCATGCATGCTATAAGCACTATGCGATTGTGAAGTTCATGCGTACAATGTGCTTCACATTAGGACTTCGCCCTTGCTATGGGTCGGAAGGTGGGATGGAGCTTGTTGCACGGTGGGTTCTCTCACAACAGTGCCCGCCGCATAAACTTCTTGTGGTTCGGCCCCGGACCGTTGCTAATTGGGTTCATCTAACCTTCTCTGACACTGAACAATTGTATCTGCGATTCAAGGAGTACATCGAAGGAGGAGGTAACATCCCAGGTTTGCCATTGGCTTTTCAGTACACGTCGTTACTAAATTGCCTTCTCAGCTGATGGGACTTTGCGTCTGTTCAATACCCTCAAAGTCTGGGTAACCAAGGACCCGGCTCATTTAATCAATCAAGGCACCCTTACCATGGTGGAGTTCAATGCCCTTCATCCTCCTTGGGCACAGCGAGAGTTCCGCAAGCTTGTGAAGAATCACCTCCGCCATGGGCCATGGAGCTAAAACTAAATCCACCTTTTCTCTTCGAGGGTGTTGCCGTCACCATTTTCGAACCACAATAACGGTCATTTGTAACATTTGTAAAGACTAACTCAGCATAGTCCTAACAAATACATTGCCTCTTTTCCGAGTGCAAGGGTTGGTCTGAGCATGACAGGAAGGAAAGAAGGAAGTTTTATGACCTGACAGTACTCCTCAACAGAAGCGTGCCAGCATCTGTACGATAGTCCCCCGAATGCACATCTACGCTAGCTACTTAATACGTACTACATCTAGCCAGGAGTGTGACTACTATGGTGCCGAGCTAGTCCTACGCTCTGCCGCTATGGTCAGTGCGATCCATTGTGCAGGATACGGATATCTAGGTAAGGATGTAATTCCGCTCAGTGGGATGCCGTAGGACTGGCCGCCTTAACGAAAAGAATGATTATGTCAGAGAGAATCCCAACCTAAAGGCTTTCAGCCCCTCCCTCGTCATAATGATAGCCTTGCCACGGTATAAGGACGTCATAGCGCGGCAGCTTTGCAACGATCCTCCAAAAGATAACACAGATCCAAGGATACCGGCGCATGGCGTCAACGCTCTATTGAAATAAGTGCGTGCAGAGCAACCTGCAACACTGCAGGATTTACTCTGAGGCTATCCGACTGAGGAAGGCCAATATATATCACCAGCAGGGACGTTGTAGTATTTTTTTAGTCAAGAGATTCCCGCTACCTTGTTAGTAGGTTATAGATAATTCCCTATTGTGCTTCCATTTGGCCTTGCGCTGCTTTCTGGCAGAGACGGTGTGCTCCCTATACGGTATGTGGCATGGGACTGATCGTTGCTTGCGGCCGCTGACCTTCTATCCTTTTCGGGCTGCCAGCCAATGGCCACCCTGTCGTGCTATTGCTCCGCAGTGTCTAAATAGGGGCGGTCAGAGTTGCAATTCTGAGGCAATTCTGGCTACGATTCTGAAGACGATTATGGTTCCATAATTGTGGGAGAATCGCAAGGAACTCTGACCCCCCTTGACTCCTCAATGATTCTCACCACAATTCTGAAGTCTGTTATGTAAGGCGGCAACTAAGCTTTTGACGTCAAGGGTTGACAAGGATAACCGAAACCATAATCGCCGTGACTGAGAATCGCGAGAACCGTTGAACCGCCTCTTGGAGGCGATTCAACGATTCTGCACGATTCTGTCAACAAAATCGCGTCGATAATCGTTACCATAATCATGTCAGAATCGCGACTCTGACCGCCCCTAATCTCAAACTTGTTCGCCTATTGGCACACTTTGATAGTTGAAGTCAAGGAGGAGCTGCCTACAAACACTGTTCTCAGGTTCGATTTATTTTCAGAACAAGCCTGGGGGCATGAATGTTGGTAAGTACTTCACTAGCTTCATGCAGCATATATCAAGTTGACCGCGAATCACTGGCATGTAGATGTTTCCCGAGCTCGGTCACAGACTCTTATTCCTCAAGCTCACAGCGTCATAAGCAATATGTTCAAAATCTCTGAGATTTGGGTCCGACGTGGGGAATCTGGATCCTTCCCTGAGGATTATGGCGGCACGTTGGATCTGTGGAATTGGACTGAGCAAGCGAGTTGTCGAGGACGGTGTGGAGAGGCTGTCAGAGATGTGCAGTAGTGATTAACTGGCACCAAGGTGTGTTTCTTGAATCTTCGGGATATGATTGATCTGACAATGTATAAATTGCAGGATGCGCCATTGAATTTCGCCCCCCCCCCCCCCCCCCTGCAGCTCGGCGTTCACCCTCCCTCAGCAATAGGACTCTCACATCGAGCGTCTTTTGTGTCGGGGTCGTTGTTGCGACTAGTTCAAGCGCCGTTCGTCATTGTGGGATTCACTGCTGGCCATCGGGGTGATGGAACACTACTATTGGAGGATTGACACCACGGGGTCGATAGAAAGGCAAACGAGTGATGAACTGGTATGTATGCCTTACGAAACTCGGGAGTAGACTGACCCAATCTTCTTCTTCAAGCTAAAAATGGACTACATTTTCAAACACCCCAGGAAATAAGCCTCCATCGGGCGAGCTTGAGTCATGAAGCTTTTTCTCAAGGTAATGCCTTTGATTGAGAACTGAACAAATGGAATGAGGTAGGAACCGTATTCATCTTCTCAGGATTGCCACTTAACAGGCTGTACATACTTATGTCGTTTCTGATTTAGAAGCCAATCCGTAAGGGTGTTCTGATCCTTGTTGACCCTTTCTTTTTATTAACGTGGTACAGTAAGGAATCTCATGTTGGCTAACTCGATGGCATGGAAGTCATTTTAACTGCGAACCCCATAAATACCGACAACCACTGGCAGAGACTTGACGCGATGTCACTACCGACTCTCCAAGGTTTCTCTTCTCCGACCTTCAAACCACCTCCACTTGATGGATCGCTTACAGTCCCCGAGCTGTTCGACTACAACGGCTTTCATAGTGCTAAGCACACCTTGTTTCGATATGACAGCTCGGATACTGGCAACGTAGCATTACCTGGGAGGAGGGTGTCGCGGCGTTACACATGGCCGGACATTATTTTAGGTAGCACATTAACGACAAATATCCAGTTGTTGTAGGTATCCTGGCAAATACTGGTACGCCTTTGTTTCCATGTTAAAGGGTCTCAGCGCTCAATGCCCAGCAGATTCGATAACCTACTTTATGGTGCTCGTTGGCCTAATGCGCCTCGGCAAGATCCCCTTTCCCATATCGCCTCGCAACTCTGTGTGGCTGATGAAAGGATCGTGACAATATTGATGCCATCTTCCGAGCGGCACTCATATCAACCGCTTGCACCGGTCCGGCCTAAATGGTCACAGACGGCCGTCGTCCTCCATTCGTCGGATACAACGCGCTTTCCAAGTCCTATTTACACTACGCAAGGGATTTTCTTGCAAAATGCAACTCGATCATGTATGTATTCTCAATTGCCGTTTCGCACTCCAACTGAATCATCTTTAGATTATGGGGAAATTGATTTATGTGGAGAAATAGTAGGAGCCCAGGCAGTTCCAATGTATCATAAGCATATTTTCCATCTGCACCCGTGAGCAAGACAGATTGTAAAGGTCAGTATAGACAAAATGGGATTTACATCCATCTTGCTCTCTGTATGTTCATCTCGTTCAGCATATCATTCAATAGTACAGACAGCTTGTTCATAGGTTGGAACCGGCACCATCATTGCTTGCTTCCCGCCTCTCGAACCACCCATCATACCGACCGCTGAACGACTTCTTTCAAGCATGATCAGTGCTGGAAGCACCATAATTTTCAGTGTTCCTGCTTTTCTGGAGGTGTGGGAAATGTCCTAAGAAATCGAATGACTTTGCTGATAGACCAGTGATGTAGAACTGGGCTGGAGATTCTCAAGCTATCCAAGCTCTCAAATCAACAACTGCGGTTTTAAGTCCCCACTTGGATCTGGATAAACAATATTGACTGGACTGGCAGACTTTCGCTGGCGGCCCACTTGAGAAGACTGCCGGTGATACTCTTGCCGCAAATGGCATTTTCATCATATCCGTCTTTGGACTTTAAGTGGTGCTGTTCGGTTGATCACTCATGTCGCTTATTTCCTTGAAAGTACGGAATCTGCTGTATCCATGGTATTGCCTAGTACGAACGCCGTTTGTTCTTTTGTGAGGCATTGACCTGAACATCAATTAGAGAGCATCCCTGCTGAAGGATGAGAGTGGATGAGGGTAAGCCCCTCATAAATCGCCCGGCAGCTGTTGTGGACCATCTGTCAGGTGCCGAGTAATATCGATGTCACTTTTGTACCAACAGGCGAAGAAGACATCTATCGTTTGTACGTCAAGGCAAGTCCGACATCCTATCTTCTGTTGTCGTTTTCAGCTAAGGGGCGTGAGCCCCCTTTCCAGGAAAATGAATTAAATTGCCCTTCGGTTCTTGACACCGAAATCGATGGAGTCAAGGCTTTCGACACGAAAGATCTGGTGCAGCTGCATCCTTTAAATCGAAGTCTTTCAAGGTCTATGGATGGCCTGGTGAGGCGCTAGTTTCGTATGCCCATCCTCATCTGAATCAATTTCCAGATGTCCAGATAATGCACAGTACAGGGGTATGTCCTTGTTCCTCTCAATCTCTGTAGTCTGTTGCTGATTTGATGCGTATATTTTAGGAGAAAAAATACCTCTTTCTTGTTTTTGTACCATCGTACTCAATACTGTTTGAAGACTAAATCCTGTGCCAATCGGTGAGCAAAGCATCAGATCCATGGGGCATTCCTGACGATATCCAATGCAGAGGCGGTCCTGACTGGAGACAAACGAATTGCAGCAGCTGTTCTGTTTGGCGGGTCGAAGTTCCAACTAGGCATCCTCATTCAGCCTACGCTAGACAAAGCTTTTGACCTGAGAGATGTCACTAGGTTGGCAGAATATCGGACAAACATATGGTATAGTTTTGTGCTGTGGCTCTGTCTCGTATTGTTGCTGACTCTGTTTGATTTGACAGGGGCTCCATTAACAAGGCAAACGAGCAAGCACCCCAGCATTCCCGGATACACAAGGAGGTGCATATGCCATGTTTGTTGCGAGTATTTGTTTATTCAATCATTTGTCAAATGATCCTTGTAGTGAAACCAGCAAAGCCTTTTGAGTTCATGGTGAAGGGAACCCCTCAATGCACTGCCATTCTGGAAGTTTACAAGGAAAAGATCGAAATGCTATACAAGAATCTTGACCAGATGCTCCCCACCGACTGTGGTCATTCCTCCGGAGTGGTCACTGAAGAATACAATAACCCTGATTAGAGATATCGTTCGGGTAATTTTAGAATGGGATCTCGGCGACACCGATGATATCTTGTAGTAGGAGGTGACAGGTACTGTCATTTCAACATTTATTTGACGTTATGTCCGAGTATTTGACGTCACATAGCTTAGCAGCAATGGCCATCCGTGCACTTCGTCAGACTGAAGCGGTCTCTGTGACGGCCATCAGAGTGCTCCTGCATAATTTTGTATTTGACTCGCCCTCCATTGCTGCGCTGAGCAATTTAATCTATGGCTTTATGCTGGGTGCTCAAGCTGCTGTTAAGATGATGTCAGCAACAAACGCAAATCTATTCCTTCAGGCATCGAGCCTTGGCATAAACAATCCTTTCCAGATCAAAGTCAGAGTGTGCTGAAGCTACGAGACGAGAACGGTGAACCGCCTTTGATCATTATCCCTGGTAAGCACAGGTTTATCGTACAAACGGCACTTTAATCGACCTCATCATCTCCTAGGTGCCGACGGGTCTTCCTTCGAATACACGACCTATGCCGACACGTTCCGAACTGCAATTTGGACACTAGCTATCACACTGGATACACCCTTGACCTCTCTCCGTGACATGGTGTCCTTCTATTTCTCCAAGATCAAAGCCGACAAACCCACCGGGCCCTACCGTTTAGCATCCTACTCACCAACCAGCGTCCTCCTCGTTGTTCTCATAAAGCTCTTCGAGGACAACGGTGACAGGGTCGTTCAGGCTGTTATGCTCGACCACTTCCCAGCTATGTTTGTGCACGCAGTCAGCAAGCACAGGAGCCCCAGGGTGCCAGAGAGCATCGAGGTGATGCTTGACGCAAGCATGATTGCCACCAGGGTCATGATGGATCGGGATGCTCATCACAAGCAGCGGTTGTGGGATACTGTCGGTACAAATGACCTGAATATAGTGCGGTGCTCGATCCATAACATTTGGGCCTATCTCGTTGCCGCTGCCGAGTTTGTGTATGACTTGGCGACAGATGAGGAAGGGGCGTCAGTGGCTGAGGATGTTGACAAGGAAGTGAGCAAGCTAGCCGGACAGGTATTGGTGAGTGCCCTTGCTGTTGCCATGGGTCAGTATGCCGAGGAGCAGGATGAGCCGATGAGATAATGTCCGCGTGGATCATCTCGATTCTCGACGTCGGATGCATCATTTTCATCGACGAGGACTTCACAGACACCAGCGGCGAGGATACCGTATACGTATACAGACTGTTGAGTCTGGTTTACAAGACTACTTCGCAGACGCCGAGCTACCGAACCTGATGTGGCAGAAGAATTTGACTGGATGCCTTCCACTAACCCTTGAAGACCATTGTGTCTTAGTTGATAGGTGAGATCATGTGTGATGGAAGGGGCCAAGTCAGCCTATGGTTAAGAAAGTAACTGTTCCTTACGTACGTGGAGTCGAGGTAGAGGCATCTTTTGTTGTTCATTGACACACGTATGTAGATAAGCTCCGGTGAATGTAGACAATGAACATGACTCAAAGCGCTTCAGTTCTACGGTTCTCCTAGTTCTCTTATCACCTCATCATTGTCCATTGCCTACTAGACATGGAAACATGGTTACACGCCGTACTTGTATGAAACCCATGTCATAGACTTAGCTGTATAGCTACTCAAGTAATGGACGTGAGGGAAAATGTGAGCTGGCAGCGGTGCAGCTGCCGCCGAGTGAACCTTTTCCCCACGTCCACAGTCACTATCAGCATACCTGCATGCTTCCCGATTGTATCATCTAGTCGGGAGATCCCGTGCGAACCCTCGTGTGATATGGTGAAGGTAGCGGGCCTTACTTAGTTATCCTAATAGTTTTGAGATAAATTTGACCGCCTGATAAAACGGTTGAACTCCAACCCAAATCACATGCACGACCACCGCTCGCTCCCCTCTACATGCCCCTCTCAGCCACACTGTGAATGGAAAAACCGCACATGTACGCTTTAAACATGAGGAACCATTTACAAATTACCACAGAGCTTTTCTCTCAGGAAAGTTCTGGCGCTAAACAGAGAAAAGGATCTGTTATATTCTTTCGTGTGACAAGAAAGGAACCTAAATCACATCTTACATCAAGACGGCAGGAGTCTGACTTCAGGACGATGAAAATGGTGCTAGTTCACAAGCAAGGAAATCTTGACAATTTTTTTGAATTAAGATCTGGTGAAAATGCGCTACTAGAAGGAAATAAGCATCCCAAATGAATGCTATGGGAATGAAATCACTTTGTAACGTTGAGGTAGTAGTCCAAAGACGGATAGGCCTCATTCAACAGGACATGCAACTGATGGCGTACCTTATCATAGTGTGCCTACTTGCAGAATTCCTGCAAGAAGATTCGACATTCAACACTTGGAAAATCAGATTTAGAGATGTAGGTGCCATGCTGATTAATGACTCAGCACAAGCCAAAGATGCAGCGGCAGGTGCATACCATTGTGCAACTGACCTCGAGTCTCGTCGTTCGTAGTCATCATCAGAACGTGACACAACGTCATGTAAGGCTGTACGTTGTATTGTATATGTGTGGTGGAAAGGCTGATATGGGAAGGTACATGGAGTAAATACAAAAAATGAAAGAAAAAACTACACTACGCATGACCCAGGCGGACGCGGAGAATCCGTTTGGAACCTCTCACGGGAAGTAACTGATAGGGGTTCACCACACCGCAACTGTCGGTCTTGTGCCCTAACCCTTCCTTCTTCTCGAACTTGACAGAAAGTAGTTCTTCATCCGAACCGAGAGCTTTGTTGTGGGAGTCTGAGAAGCCGCAGACAACGTGTCTGCCATTAAGTACTTTTCAGAACTCTGCGCGACAATAGAGACTCACCAGAGTCATCTGGAGTCGTAGGTAGAGGACAATCACGGACATCCTTTACCAGTACCGCGTTTGCTACCTACAGGTCTGCTATTCTGGCTACCCTGGGGATCTGTTCACCTGGCCCGTCGAGAGAGGGGTTTGCTGAGCAGAATCGGCACCCGATCCTAAAAGCAAGCAACAGAATGAGTAAGTACAAGTGCAGCCAGAATGAATTTACCCATCCACCTGATGAACGATTCGACGACGACACATCGTCACCTTGCCACATCTCGGACACAACCTGCATCACGTCTAGAGAGTTGACGCTATCTGGGAGAGGGCTCTTGGCTCCGTCACGCGAGGATGGCACATTCAATTGCATGGAACTATATGGGCTCCACTTTTGAGCAAATAGAGAAAATCAGGCATCCAAGGCGAGATATTGTAGAAAGTCCCACAGCTAGAAGTGAGGAAGTAAGGGCGGAGCAAAAGAAACACGATGTTCGCCTGAAAAAAAGACAAAAACTAAAGGCAAATGAAGGCAATGCAACCAGGGGACGAAAAAAAGGCTTCAAATGGATATGCTTGTAATGAAGGCGAATATCAAGGGCATGCACATTCAACAGATGAAGTCGTGAAGAAAAATCGGAAAAGGTCGGAGAAAAAGACAGAATTGACGGTAGCTCCAAGGGAACTCCCCTGATGAAGGTTAAAGACGGTGGAAAGGGCTTACCATGAGGTAGTGAATGGTGACAGACTGGTAAGCCTCGACTGTATGGAACAGTTTATCCATCTCTGGCATACGCTATGGGAAAAACTTCAATGGATAAGGAGACAGATATTAGGCAGCAGACGCACCTCCTCCTTCGGGTTCCCCCTATTGCTCAAAAACATCTTTTGCAACCTGTATCGCCATTCATGAACCTTGAGCGTCTCAGGATCATTTACTACGTCGCCTGGAAAGAATACTCTGCCAATATACCATAGTTAGCAGTAGAAAGAGAAGGAAACGACGCACTCTCATCGTGAACTTCTTTATCCCTCTTGGCTTTCTTTGCTGGGGGCGGACTCGTGCCCTTCTTGCTGGTGCCGATGTCTTCATCAGCTTCGCCATCGTGCTTGCTCTCGACATTCTCCTTCTTTCCACCTTTCTTGCCCTTCAGTGGCACCTTCTTTACATCGCCCGTCATGCTCGTCTTGCGCTTCCTGGCTGAGATGCCGCCTTCACTGTTCTGTTTCCGTTTCTTTGGCTTCTCCTCATTCTTGCTGTCGAGCTGGTCAACCTCGTTTAAGACACCCCCCGACGCGGCAGCTTCTGCTTGCTCAGCTTTGCGCTTCTCCCATCCAGAAGGGTCCAGCACACCCTTGTAGCCCATCAAGAGGTCATCCGAATATATGAATGGCTCTTTGATGTATGCCTTGCTTCCATGTTGCTGGAGCTTTGAGATATCCTTGGGCGCTAGCCAGGAGCTATATGTAGCCGATTGTCAGCCAGGAAATAATACAGGCAAGAACTCAAAGATGCGCACAAATCGCCGGCGGGGAAAAATTGCACAAGGTAGAAATTTGTTTTATTACCGGCAGGTTGTCATCAAGGTCTTGCTGCGGTGCATCATTTGGGTCGACTACCTGGATATCTGCTGCTGTTAGCAGCAGACATGCCCTCGACAATGTTCAGCACACATACCATCCTGGCCAACAGCGGGTAGCCGCGTACTTTTCCCAGTACAATATTGCGATAATCACAGGTACTCGCCAAGCCAGACGTCTTGGGTGCATTCGTAGCCTGCTTGCTCATCGTCGGACATGGTGTCAAGAGGGAAACGTGACGGCGATAGAGGATCAGAGCCTGAATACGATGTGTCTGCAGAAAAAGTGGGAAAAGACATGTCAGTAATCATTACTGAGAAGAAGCACACCTTCCTCGGGGATTCAAATGCAAGATATCATATATGGAGGGAGAGGAAAAGGAAGAAGCGAGCAAGAAGAGAAAAGATGTGCTAGATATACACAATGAAGATGAAAACATGTAATGGCGTAAACAAAGCGAATGAGAATGGATGTAGAGCGAGCGGGAGGGTTGCGGAAATCTGAAAGGACACGAAAGGCAAGCAATTCCAATGATGAAGGATGCGAAAAAGTTCTCACGGTCAACCCAGGTAGAAGCGACGGCACCGTGTTGGACAATCAAAAACCGGGAATTCGGTGGCGCACTGCAGTACTGAGACGTCTGGTATCAGGTCATACATCTCTGAGAACAACAACCAGCGTAGCATATACCGACAACCCGAAAACGAATGCAATACATTCATGATATTATGGGCTCGCTACGGGATGTTACTTGTGGTATACTTATATATGGCATCAAATAACTGTAATAATATCTTGCGAACCTGCATGTGCATACCGACCTTGGAAACACCCGCGATGATGCACAAAGGATGGTTAATTCTTCACGGTTTATGGACTTATAAGGTTCCCGCAATTATTTCGGGCATTGTCATGCATTTTGAACCTTGCCACGGGCATATATGGCTTCTGTTCAATTTGCTGATGAACAATGTGTCAAAGTTCTCACTTTCATAACCGACTACTCAGGATTTACAGGTTGCGCGAGAATCTGCATACTACAAGATTATCCCTGAATCCTAACAGGTCCTCAACTTGGGTCAGGACCTACTGTAACCAGCCTCGCCCGTGAACATCGTTTCCAGCCATAATTCAGGTGTTAACACAGGATGATTGCCGGAAAGTATCGTTTGTGTCATCGAATCCCATGAGATCGTGGCTGTGTTAAGACACGAGTGTACAAAGATGCTGCCAGGAGTACTTAAAATTTCGAATTCAAACTATGCAGTGAAGATAAGTGATGAGTGTAGGAGCAAGAGTGGAATGAATACCCTAAGCTTGAAAACTGGATTCCATCGAGGGATGTTCCTATTGCCTGTAAGGATATAAAGCAGGGCCTTTGACCTGCTGATATCAGCAGTTAGAAAAGCTTCGAGTTCTCGCCTGAAGTTCCCCTGTAGATCTGGAAGGAGTGGCAAGAGAGGGGTAGACTGACTTATATCAATGAAAGACATAATTTCCGACGATGAACGGGGTTCACAGTCATACAAATAAGTAACAGCACTAATGGGACCGCAGGAAATGTCGGTGAAGGCCTATAAACGAATGAAAACCTTGAAGAAAAACGGGAGGCTTTGATACAAACCCTGGATATGGTCAATTCTGGCTCACGATCATAGAAGACTTGATGGAAACCAAGATGCATTTGAGCAAAAGCGTCGGTTCGCCAGAAATCCGTATTGTGGACCACGAGGTCGGATAAAAGATCTTGGGTTTGTATAACATGGTCTTGAGCGGTTCTTGGGTGATTGAGCCCAATATGATGAGGCTATGCGGTTTCAGTAAGGTTATCATAAAGAATGTTGTTTGACTCACTTGCAATTCTGTATCCAGTGTCATGAGAGTTTGGGGAACCGGGTCTCCTAGTGTGCGGCCAATAGGGTCCGTAGGCCTAAGATGAAACCAGGTGCGTACTGCATCACAGAGTTGTCGATCTAGGGTTTGAAGAATAGAACCTGTTATTTCTCCAAAGTACCAGAGTGGATCTGAGCCGGGAGGGGGTAACAGGGCGAGGAAGAAAAGTGGATGGAGCCTATTAATAGGGAAACCTGTGTAAGCGGCATACAGGGTGAAGCTCGCTCCATCTGCACGCCATAAGGTCAAGTCTGCAGGATTATAGATCCATGACGTAAATGATGGCACTCTAAAATCTCCAAAACGAGAATTGACATAGCGGGTACTAGACAAAATAGAATCGACCATTGCAGAGTGGCATTGAATGTTGACTCCTAGACCCACGGCCTCTTCAGCAGTTGGAGCCGATAATATGGTTGGACATGGATTGGTATAGGCACCGAGGCTGTACCAGTTACATGGGGGCTGGTTTCCAGCAACTGGAAGCTGGGGAAAGTTGGATTCATCGGGGGGTCCATGAATGAGCATATTGGTATCCAAGTCCCAGCATCGACGATAGAATTCGGTGAGGCATACATAAATGGCCCAACCAGCATCTGCAGGAGTCCTAGCTTCGAAGATGAGCGCTTTGGACCGAGGCAGAGACCTAGAAGGCCTTTGCTGGACTGCTCGTTGTGCAGCAAAGATATCTTCGGCATCAGCAGGAATGTGCCAGCGTGGGAAGGCAGGAGGATCCGGGCCGATCTACATTACTTTTGTAAGCGCGGGTGTTGATGACTGGCAAGAAGGAAATGATTACCTGGAATGTTCTTGTTATGAATCCTGCTCTAAGGGCATGACGAATAACATTGGTGGTGTTATCCTTGAGTGGAGTTCAGTGATCTGCCCAAGAATGACAGGAAGAATAGCTACCTGGTCTTCAGCAGGCCTTGGCAAAGGCGAAAGAGCCAGGCTAGAGTTACGAAGTCTCGGAATGGGCTGTGAATGCAAGTTATATATGAGGAGGTCAAACATAGAATGGCTGCTGACATACAGTGGAAGTACTCAGGGGATCCTATTAGAAGTGTTGTCACAATCAAACCAAGGTGGAACCAGAAACTACTACTCGTCTCGTCATCAATAGATTCAATGAACTGCAACCAAAGATCAGTTCCAGCTCTCAATATAAATGATATTAATGACATACAGAGCCACAGCTGCTAGTATCGGACCACCCAAAAAATCCCTGAGAAAATTGAAGTCATAAACTTTATATGGCAGTACAGAACACTGACATCATCTTCACCATCTGTTAGGTTGTCTGTGTAAGGGTTCCGAGGGCATAAGGTATGGTACGGCCGACCAGCGATACCTTCTTGCGGTCTTGCACTTGAAACTTGACATTGAGCAAAGGGAGGAAATTGGTTGAGATCAGCCGTTTCACTGAGACCAGAGTTACGACGAAAGAAGGGGAGGAGAGACAGAACTGTGTCTGGATAGCAACTGTGCCACCTGTTCCTCTTTACTTCCACCATATTTTCATAGGGGAACTGCAAGTCTGAATGGTACCAAGCCAGCTGTGATAAATTTCCATGGACATTTGCCATCGAAGGGGCTGCCACACATCAGATAAGATCCAGCACGGTAGTTGCAGTAACATACCGACAAACAATGTCCACCGTCTTTCCAGGTTGGGATGGAAGGGGTCAAGGTTGAGCGGAGAATCTGGCCCAACTTTGAAGCACCACTTTTTAACGTTGCTTAAGGTAATATCCTGTTCATAACTTGGGTTCGCCGCATGGATATATCGAAATTGGTCGTGGTTAGGAGTATCGGCCGGTTCCATGTAGTGTGTCTGAATACACCATCCACAGTCCAATGGGGTGGCATCCAAATCAGGGTTGAGGCCTGTTATTGCCAAAGAACCACCCGGTGCAAGATGCTCCATTATGCCATGATGAAGGTCCTTCCAAATATTAGCGTTAATAGACTCTGCCCATATGGGGAGGGAAAATGCGAGGCCGACGTCTCTCAGTGTTCTGATACTGGGGACAATTTCGTCTTGGGCGACTTGTAGCTGCCTCGGTTGACAGGTGTTCTAACACATCGCCAGAGATATTGATGCATGATTTGTCTGGAGAAGATAGTGATAACAATGCAAGCACTGAAATTTATCTAAATCAGACGTGGTGTAGCAACGTAGG
This sequence comes from Armillaria borealis, assembly GCA_030435635.1. Classification (NCBI taxonomy): domain Eukaryota; kingdom Fungi; phylum Basidiomycota; class Agaricomycetes; order Agaricales; family Physalacriaceae; genus Armillaria; species Armillaria borealis. Next base: position 285,717 of record JAUEPT010000044.1, on the reverse strand, counting down.
AACTTCATACCTGTAAAGGAAGAAAACAAATCCATAGATTGATGGGACGGGGACGGTTACGCACAACTCTCCGTGGAGGAGATGTCATGTCTCGACGGAGTGTTTCTGGTTGCATTACAACCATTCTTTGTGGACCAGTATCGACATTAATATGGTTGCTACTGGAGGCTGTAGAAGAGGTCTCCCGCAGGGCTGACGCTGTAAGCTCACTGAGCCAACGTAAACGTTCAAAGTGGCGATTATCTGATAAGAGTCCAGGATAAGGATGAATACGGCGTGCATGGGGTCGCGGACCGTGTTGAACAAGTCCGTCATTTTCATCCAGTGCGCGAGGAGGACCAGCTGGTGACTCTGCAGAAGTTGAACTCTGGGCTGTGTCAGATAGGCTGCCTAGATGGGAGAGGAGCGGAATGATCGGAGAAATACAATAAAAAGGAAAATAAGGGATCACGGTGATAGCATTAGAGTTCCCTGAAGGCCATATGGAGGGTACACCTATACTGGCATAGACAGAATAAGCGAGAGAAGATTGTTGGGAAGGAACTGTATCTGAAGAGCTATTTCTGAGAGTCAAGGATCCTGGTGTGACACGGTATGGATTCAAAACGGGAACGTGGTCGACAAGTCGGGCAGTACAAGTGCATGATTCAGCGGTCTGATAGAAGTCAGAAAGAACTGCAGAGGCTGCGGGAATTAACGCACCTGTTGCACGAAAGCAAAGCACTCATTCAGAAGGAACTGGTTGACAATGGCAGACTGAAAATCCGCATGGGTATAGACACCATGGGAGCATGTAACGCAGACAGCCTAAAGTTATACTCAGTATTATCCAGGGTCACACGAACAGGGTGCATACCTCTTGATTGTTGTGAAGCAAGAACAAAGTCCGACTAGCAAAGGCGCTGCAGGAGCAGTTGAGAATGAGGCAGCGACCACGATCTAAAGCCATGATAAGATGTCGAGGACAGAATAACGGAACAACACATACCGAACCGCAACTATTTATCTACATTGTTTGATGCCTTGAAAAGACCAGCTCATGTGCACGGAGGGTTTGAAGTCCTTATCGGGACACTGCGGAAAGGAAGATCCGGAATTTCAAATTCGGTCACTTGGATGTCCGCGCTGTTGTAACTTCTGAACTCAAAATAACTTGACGCGTCTGAGCATTATTTCCTTATCCTGTTCCAATATGCGGGATACAGTTCTTGGGTGACGAATGCCTAGGACCGAGCCAGACTTTGCTGCCAAATGAGCAAAAATATACCGGCCTCTGCAGTGATCGGAATGTCCAAGATCAGTAAGTGGTTCAAGAATAGAATAGCAAAATTTAACGGGAATGTGGTAAACCATCCTGCTAGCCACACCTGCATGTCTCAGGACCATGCTATATGAGAAAACCATTACATGTATTTTCTCCAAGTATGTTGCAGTAAGTGATCCCTGAACCCTTCAGAGAATCGCTTTGAAGACCCTCTCAACAGTACAAGCAATTTGACTCCTGAGCCTAGTCTAGAATATCCATCTTCATTTGCTCTACCGTAGGTGCCCTGTGAAGTGCCCGGGTTAGAAATCATATTAGGTTCTCGAGTTAGAACAAAATCAGTACTCAAATGCTTGTCTCATAAGCTGACGAAACTCCTTCAAAATGTCCCGAATCAATTAAGGTCTATCCATACAAGGTTCATCCGCATTTTCGAATTGTAGTAGACAGCCGGACACTAAGAATGCTAAGACTGGTGCCATAGAGATTCAGTAGGGATTCGCTGGTAGTGTAACCCAAGATGTGCAGTAGCGACCGTAATCCAAGCCTTTCGCCTGAGCAGCGGCAGAGATCGATGATAGCAACCATCCTCCGCCCCGCAAACAAGAGTAATTGATCACCAGGCAGCGCCAAAATGCGAATTGACTGTCTGCACCTAAAGGATTGGAAACATGTAGTTTGAGGTCCAGTTTGTTTGTTTTTAAGGACAGTGACCAGAATAAAATAATCTCCTCAGGTTTGCCTCAGGTTCTGCATGACCTCGTTGCATTCCTGTCAAAATAAAGTGGTGGGCCACCGCGGGGCATGGTAGGTCCAAGTTCTGTGTGACCAGGGGATGGGACATCCTAAACGAACACTTCTAGTCTCACGATTCCACCAGACTGTGCTGCCATAAGTTCTTCTGAAAACGGGTGATCCTTACACATGCAGGGAGTATACACTGTGAAGAAAATTGGCACACTAAGCATTGAATTGATACAGATCCCTGTTATCCAAGAATCGAACCTGGCAAACTGCCAGTTATTTCCACTATCACATACCCATCAAAGTGTCTGTGGTCCGATGGAACACTATTGACTATTCACCTTGTGCCGGAGCGATTTCATTTAAAAGGTATGTGTTTGAGGAGGGTGTCGAAAGGCTGAAAGTGTCCAAGTCAAGACTCTGCTCGGAAGTGTGCTCTGCGATGACGAGTCGGCGACTTGCTAGAATCATTGGAAAGCAGCTTGATACTCACACCTACAGTCAAGTTTATATAAAAGCGGTAAGATGCTAACCACGTTTGAAGACGGTCACCAAGGACTCCACGAGTCACATGCATTGTACCAAGAAATAAGAACGTTGTCAAGCACTGGACGAGGCGCACCGTTGAGCAAACCTTAGAGATGCCATTGATCCTAAAGCCAGAAGTCCAGCTTGTTGCATTCGGCCATTGCGGGCTCTTGTTTGACAATGACCTCTGTCGACTTGAGGTCTAGTTGTGCTTGCTTGATGAGTTCTTTTGATTCAACGTTTGCCATGGTTTTAGTGTGGAATGACGAGAACAAACAGGAATCGATGATAGCAGCTACAGTCAGAGTTGTCGAAGCCCGACACCATGCTTAGCATGCCAATGCAGCACGAATTTGGTGGGAATCTCGCATACCGTCTCCAGCACAAGACAAAGCTGGCCTCCTGCAGTATGGCAGTTGTTGGAATATCCGTGCTGTCTATTTGTTCCCAGCTCTCTCAACAGCCTGATGAAAAGCACATGGCAAACCAACAGAGATATCACGATAAAGAAGGAGAGGCGCAGTCGCCCAGACGACTAGAACATTAAAAATTCAAAGTAAGATTGAGCAATGTGTAATATAGAATGCCAGTCTCCTTCTTGAGATCAGTTGCTGTGAAAGACGAGACTCATGGTCTGGTTTGCCCCTTCTGGTAACGTACCAGGAGAAGACATCTGCCAAGACTTGAAGTTGAAAAAGACATGAGCTAAACAGAGCGCTACAAAGCAAGCTGCAGGACTGAGAGGGTGCTGCTATTTTCGGTCAACAGATAGATAGAAGTCAATATCTGTGACGGATTTTTTCTTGTTGGCGAACCACCGAGCACATGATACAAGGCAGAGAGGTTAATCAATGACGATTTGATCTGATACATGATATGTGAACTGAACTAGCAGCTTGGTAGACTTACAATAGCATGGATCTGGCATTTCCATACATGCGTAAGAACGCGCAAAGTCCATATCATCTTCTGCGTGACTATAACTGTTGCTGCCATGTGGTTCATAACCGGTTAGTAAAGATACAGTGAAGTCAAAGAGGCGATTTGAGGTGATTGGAAATCAAGGGTTAACAGTTGAGATAAAACTCCCACTGTCCCTGGGGACACAGATGATCACAAATGGTTTTCAAGACAATATCAATGATGATGTCGTAAGCCGCGGCGAAGAAAGTAGAGGCATGTTAGTTACAGCTCACGTCGGAACGAAAGAGCACTAATCAGATGAGCGCTCAGAAGGGTCAGTGTCGACTTTATTCCGTCCTGGTAGCTGCTGGCCATCTGCGGGTTGATATGTTTGGCAGCATACCTTGGCGAGAAGTTATCAAAAAGGGCCTGCATAATTCTAAGAAAGGACTCCAAACAGAGGGAGAAAGTGCGTACTCAGTCAACCTCGCCATACAGTATATATAGCAAGAACCAGCAACAAGGAAAATAGCACATCTTTCTCTGGTGGTAGTCAATGTGGCCTCCCGCTTCACACAGAGGTCTAACGTCTTCACAAGGGCCCTAGGTCGTCGGAGCCTCGCACCCGACTGGCACAGTGTGGACATCCGACATCCATACAATAAGATATATACGATGCGACTCAAGTTACACCTGTACGGAAAACGGTGGGATAGGAAATTGGTAAGAAGCAATTAGAGTCTGAAAAAGGCAAACAGAGCTGTCGATCAAATGGTCATGGGCGACACAGAAATTGGTCATATGGCAAGCACACCTTTCGAGTAGTGGAATGAAGAACCAGACCACACGATACCGATTTATAGTTTCTTTGGCACAATTCGGCCAGGTGGAATGCACACAGAAGAGTTGAGAACTTTTGAATTACAATACGCAGAAATACAATTGACACTATGGCACAGTGAGTCAGAAAAACTGCCATCAAACGAAAGAACATCGACACCTGAGTACCCAAAGCAAAGTTAGCATCATAAATGATGACTCCGTCGTCATGCCTTACTCTATATCAGACATGAGATGGAGAACTGTATGAATGTAAGGGTGGACTGACCCGAAAAGAGGCTATTTGCCTTGTAGAAATCCTTTGGGAAGAGCGGAGTGTGGCGAGATCAGTGCAGGCGACGTCCATGGGTCTCCGCGTGGCAACATCAAAATGAGATACTGCGCAAGTGCTCTGGTCTGGCCCATCTTGGAACTCGGCAGAGAAGGCTTTGACATCGACGGAATCAGACAAGAATAACGTCCATAGGTATACAAGCCTAGCGATGACGATGACTAGAATAAAAGAGTCACATCAATCGATGGTGGGCAAAGCTCGGGCTAGGGCTTCTGAGACTCACCTGGAGTAACCATAATCAAGTCTGCCTTTCTGGTACTGTTTCAAGACAAAGCATGGTGTCCAAGCGTGATAGACTTAGACTCGTAACCGTCTCTCTCACCACTTGACGTCGCAAGCAAGAAAGTGGGATGAGAGATAGTCTAGGATTTGATCGAGGGCAGAGGGCAGAGGGGATGTGCAGAACTTAAAAACTAGTAGGGTGAGGGCCATCGCATCTGCGTGGCGGTACCGAGTCCTATGTTTATATTGTAGTTAGGTTCACCTGTATATAAGTATATCGTGGGATTTGCTGGCTCTGTCTTTCATCATGTCCATGTCATCTATAAAACCTTCCAACTGAGCTCACCTTCTTAACATCAGGCCGTCGTTACACCATACACATCTATCTGTGTCCACGAAGGATATATAGACGACGCAATGCACTAGCAGGAATCAATGATGGTGGCCATGCCCTGATAATTAACATCAATAAGTAGTGGATCAGGAAGGCGGCAGAGAAATATGGGCATACGCTGTAGTTGAAGTCGATTTCAGCGAGAGTTCCTCTTATTTTAGGCCACCGTGAGTAAGAAGGTACTAAGCACATGTTAACGGAATTCTTACCATCCTTGGCGTAAACACCAGAGGTGTGTACGTTAGGTTTGCACTGACTCTGGCACTTAACAGGACATCATCTGATAGAAAATACTCACCACTGACGAAGAAGTTGATGATCTTGAAGAGAACCATAAGGTCAAGAAGTAGGGAGCACAAATGATGCTCATACGTTAACGGTACCACAGCCGTTGTATTGGATAACCTTGTCCTCGGCGTGGTAGGCACCACCACCGATGATGTTAGTGTCACAATCACCAGCTTCGTCGTTTTTCCACAGAGGATAGAGTGTGTTAGTATGCCTTTGTCGAAGTCAAGTATACTTACAATGGTGATAGCATCCTCTAAATGAATGTGCATGAATGATTAGTGACTGATGGTGTTAAAAGAAAATATTTGTATCGTAGACGTCCTCAAACTGCATGACTACATTAAAAGAGGCATTCAGAACCATTTAAAATAGTTACTCACCCAAACAAATTTCAGAGTGCAGTCTAAGGAGGCTCAGACAAAATCAAAAACCTATACGAGGAGAAGAAAACGCACATCCGGTACAGTCTGGTACAAGAAAGCGGTTGCCAGTGGAAACGAACTAGAAACGACGTATGAACACCTTCGGCCTGGTTGGTGCTAATGGTAACGTTCTGTAAGGTGGCACCCTCGTGAAGGTAGAAAACTATCGCGAATATCAGTACGATGAACTCTGAAAGCGCAAAGAAATGAAACATATACCTGCATCTTCCCGGTCTGTGTGGCGAAGCAATGAGCACTGGGTCGACAGCTAATCATGAGATGACATGTGTACCTCCTTCGGATAGTCCACTGCGATAGCAAGTGTTAACAACGATGTCAGCGCTCATGTAAAAACACGTACCTGCAAGCACCACTTCCACGGTCGTAATTCTTCTGGCCACCATTGAAGACTTCACCTGCGGCGACCTCGATGACCACTTTGCTGGAAACCGTACCAGTGGCAGTTGGAAGACCACCAGTATAGGTGGCACAGGCCATAGAAAGGCCTGCCAGAGAGACAACTTAGCAGCAGATGCATGGAATTCAGAGATTTTGGGGTTGACATATCCTGAACATAGCCATTATATAGCCCACCAAAATTATGAGGGTGCCGTTGCCATAAATTATCTGTAAAATTCCGATTCAAGTGCAGTAGACAAGCGCTGACGTTGGCCGCGACCAGGACCAACTTCACGGGTGAAACCCTCGGCACTTGTCTTGTCAAAAACTTCGATCCTGAGTGGATATTCGTCGAGCAGTCAGATAAGCCCATGTAGCGTTGCATTCGAAAGAACTCTGGAACAACTGTTGTAACAACGAGAGTTACAACAAGCGGGGCCCTGTGCCAAGGAAGTCATCCGCCCCGGTCCTTGAATTCGTTCAGTATGCGAAGGGAGTATTTTTCCTGGACGAATTGTCGATGTAAAATGGTGCCAAGAAATATCTTTTATATTTGAGAAGATGAACAATGATATCGCAGGATCAGACACGATTTGGAAGCGGGTGAGCGAAGAAAAAATCAAAGATAGTCAAAACGTAATCTGGATAGGATCGATCGTGGAGGTGGAGAGATAAGATCGGCAATATCTGAAAGATAAGATAGGTTGAATAGAATTTTCCCATGGGTCTTACAGGATCGCATAATAACTGAGTAATCCTATATACTAGACCTGAAACGCGGTCCCTCGATTCAATGAGCAAGCGTCGATTGTAGAGGGACCTGTAAAACTGAGTTTAAATTTAGCACAAAGTCGTTTCAGACCTCGGGAGCCTTCGGGCTTTCCTTTTTAATTTAGTGTCCATATATGGATTTGAGTGATCAAAACCGATCTGAGGCAATTACTACACGTCGCATCACATCGTGACTTCATCTACCTGCTCTACTCTTCTCGCATTTTATGGGCGACAACCAGGAAGTATTTCCTCGCTTTCAGGATGCTTTCAGGCTGGACAGCTATGTTCACAACGACCCTCAAGCAGCGACTTCATCATCTTCACCACTGGCTGCGGCAACTGTCTCTGAACAGCAGAACAGTGTTTTTCCCCTCAGTGGAAGCAGGAAGCCAAGAAAAAATCGACAAAACCCCATGAATCCGCCACCATTGCTTCGTCTATCTCTGTCCCTAGCCTTCCATTCCAATTCAGTATCTCCCATAGACTGTACACAAGCTCGCACTTTTCCTACTCCAGACGTAAGCCCTGTGCTCATCCCAAGTTCAAGCGACATGTCTGGGGAGATGTCTCCTCTATTTTCGCGCTTCTCTCAGTTCAATTTAATGGAACCTTTTTCGCCAACATCATCCTTTTCCTTACCTGGCTCACCTGAAGACAGTCTTCTCTTCTCTACGTCGTCCTTAGAGTCTCCATCACTTGACTCCGATGTATCTTTGTTATCTCCTCTTACATTTCCCGATATTTCACTACCAGATACGCCAGACATGCCTCTGCAAACTCCTGTCGAAGAGCTTCAGCTCGCTCCAATCTCCAGCTCTTCTTCTGCCAGTGCTAGTCCTAAACGTGTTCATCACCTAACTCGTGTTGAAAAAGCAAAGAGGGCTGTGAAGGCACTTTCTCAGCTTCGAATCACACCAGTAGAACTTCTCTGCACTCTAATCGACGATCAAAACACCGACTTTGCGGCATATCAGAATGCCTTCTACCGTCAAGACTCTCACCAGGCTGAAGCTGTACTGGAGGCGATCTATGGATATCCCAAGGGACGGGCACGTCACGATGCATGGCTTCCACAGGAGTCTTTTCTAGGAAGAACGTGTATGATGATTACAGAGGAGTTTGAGAAGGCAAAAGAGAATTTCTCGATGACTGACTTCGGATGTAACCACTGAATTTCTTGAAGGCTTCGATATTCAAGACTGTACAGGTGACAAGTACTCCGAGGTATACTTACCAATATGGCGCAAAGTTATCATCGCTGCTACAAATTCCAAAACTCTTGAGAAGAATAAAAAGCGTACAACGGACATTGTAAGTGATGTTTGAATGCAAGGGGTTGTCTGCTGATTGATTGTATCAACCAGGGACGAGCCATAATCACTGCGCAGGCATTGCATCTCCATTCAATACACAATGCCAAGCTTCAGACGATCTTCAGTCTCTTTGCCTGGGTGACTGGTGCCTCCAAGAAGATGATGGAAGTTCTCAGCCATTGTAGTCTATCGACTTCATTTCCAACTACCCAAGGAAATATTGATACTCTTGCCAACATGAGTATATCAAGCGCATCCAAGGAGACTCGTGGTCCACATGGCTGCGTCTGGGACAATGTCACGCTCTCTAGCTCAGATCATGTCGAACAGACAAGCAATATGATGAGCAAGGCTCAGTCCGGGACATTCCCTGTGATCTATTGGCTACACAATGTTCAACATCGAGACCACATGCTCCTGGCTCCAATTCTTGAGCAACAGCGCTTGGCACCAGATTTCACTCCTTCAAAACTCCGTCCATCCACGCAACAGCTGTCAGCGTATCTATATCAGAGCCAGATAACGGTGATCAATGTCCTATTCAAATATATCAACAAATTTCCTACGTCCTACGCATCTCAACCGTGTTTTCAATACCTTGCTCGTCGTCCTCTCCCCTCCAATTTACAAACCAAATTCTGGCCTCTGCGTCTCATCACTATAGAAGAAATGTCTGTCGCTGGAAACCTTCTTGTCCAGGATAACATTTACGAGGAACAGCTTGGTTTCAAAGAAGATGATCCAGCGTTGAGTTCTCTGGCTATTGTTACGATTTGCGATCAGCTCACTAACACTCGTGTCTGAGGATGCCAAATGATTCGAGAAGGCGATCTTTCACCATGGCTCCATTGCCAGTCATTCCAGATTGGGATTGGTCTCTTTCATCTCTTGATGAATCTGATATGGTGCCTGCTACTGAAGCATTGTGGAATGATGGAGCAAACAGGAAGCTTGAGCTTTTTCTTTGCTATTCTAGAGAAGAAACGGCTTGGTGGACAAAAGCCAGACTTCCATACACTCTGGATGGCACTACGACAAATCCTTGATGGACTGATCCTCAATTCTTGGCGAACAACTTGCAGAACATCCTCCCTAGCAGACTTTGCAAACTCAAAACCTACACCGGCACATCTGTTTCATCTTGCCGATATTATTCTCAAAGATTTTGCAACTCCAATGTCCATTCCTTGTGATCGTGGTTCAATCGTTGTTCTATGCTGAGGACAGTCAGGCATCTCTCCATTAGATCCTCACGATGTCGCCAACCCTGCTGATGACCCCACTCACCAAAACATCCGGTTGCTAACCCGGGACCTGATGTATGTTGCCGAGCTGACGGAAGCAATCTCATCCGGAGATTTTGGACGAGTAGAGGACATTCTACCTGACTTGGCAGCAATTTTTCGTGCGGGAGGATGTAACAAGTATACAATGGAAATTCTCCACTTGTTGTATAATTTGAAGGAGATATGGCCACCTGAGTTTGCATACATTCCATGTCAAATGCTAAAGATGATCAACTAACTTGGTCTACCTTAGAAATATCATGCGGGACAATCATATTGTGAACGTGTCTGGTATTGATGGGCATTTCATGGCCATGGATATGAATATTGAGCATCTCATTGGCAACATCAAGGTGATTAAAGCTACACTTTAATAGAGCGAGTCTAACATGCATCATACTTTAGAATCTCGTCTCAGCTAAAGGAATCTATGCTAGTTGGGACTGATTTGGGAGCAGTTCTGCAGCGATTGGGCACCTAACAAGTGTGAAGAAAAGCATGGCCGTAATGATGAACACCTCCTATCAGAAGACAACGCATACCCATGCTGACATGTCAGATCTCATTTGGAGGATAGCAGATGCTGTCAAGGATCGCCAGCTTCAAGAGTTTGTCCGTGACCGTCCGACCACAGTAACAGTCAAAGCTGTACTTGACCTACAAGCTGATGGATACACTTGAATTACAAATGTTACACTTCCTGCGTTCAATAAGAAGGTGAAGAGTGTTGCAGAGGGCATGGAGTGCCAGTGTTTAGCATCCTTAGCCGAGTTAGAAGCAGACGAGGCTCAAGATATGGACTTTGGGTTCAGCGAAAATGAAGATGCATAGAGTAGAGTGATATACATGATACAATAGACTACTTCTTTCACTTCTTGTAAGCTTTGCGCGTCTTGACAGGATACTCGGTGTCAAACTGTTTAATCACTCCAAATATCTTCTCCGACCACTCCGATGCCCAGTCATCCTCTTCCCCAAGCAGCGAAACAATGTCAGAAGGAAGCTTCATATTTGATGGATGGACTTGGCACAGTTTCACGATGTTCTTCTCTGTGACAATGAGATAATCAGGACGAACAGCGCCTAACGGGTCAGCGAAATGCTCTTCTTCACGCCACCGCAACATCCGTTCTTTGAGAGCCTTTCAGTGATTATCCTGATGCTGCTTTGTTGTAGGATCGGGGTCCAGGGGATCTTGTTCAACGACATCAATTGTGCGCTTCGATGGTCGGTTCTGCAGGTTCGGTGGTATGTATAGTGGCCTGGGAAGAAGGTGCTGCAAAGAGAAGTTGTCTCCATGTTTGCTTCCAGTCGCAGCAAATGTAGACAGAATCGAGAGCTTTTTGTGCATTAATGAGTGCAAAAGCTAAGTACACAGGTCTCTCACCATTGGAACTGTTGTCACCAAGATAGTCTGCAAAGAACTCGCGAACGCAAGGAGCGTTAACAAATTTGATACCAGAAAGTGGTGCACGATCACGTTTTGATGCCCCTGCCCTGAGTTTTCCTCGAGGTCGGTCTGGATCTCTGAGATCAGCACCGGCTTCGTCAAATTCCTCCTCCTTGATTGTCCTAGCCCATTCCTCATAGAACGTCACAAAGAGACCTGTCATCTCCGGACGACGAACAATACGCCCAGCACGTTGATTGCTATCACAGCCGTCCAACATAAGTCCAGCGTTACAGGCATACTCCACGTCAGCAAAGTCAATGCCCTAAACCGATGCAAAGGTCAGCCAGCATTCATAAGATATCATAATAAGCTTATTTACCACAGATTCACCCAATGTTGCAACTAAAACTCGACAGTGCCCTGTGGGAATAGTGAACTGTTCATGTGCTTGCTTCAGGTATTTCTTCGACATCTGGCCATGGTAATGCCTGACAAAGCCACGGTCACGAAATTGGGGAGGAGCAACAGAGTTCAGATATCGTGAGATATGGCGTGTTTGATTATTATTATCGCAGAAGATGAGAACACGAGGCTGATCAGTTAGTTTTCCATTGGAGGGGAAGGGATTGCGAATGAAGCAGTCGTAATTCCTGACATCGTCGAGATTATTGACACAGTGTCGAGCATACATGGTATTGGGACGATTGGACGTCATTCAGATGAGGGCATAGCCAGGATTTAGTAGGGACGACTTGATAAAATGAAGAACATGCGGAGGACAGGTTGCTGTCAAACCTTGCCATGGAATACTGCTGGGGAGCTGCAATTTGAGATCTCAAAGACAACCCCAAGCCTTGCGAAATGCATCCAAGCCATACCTGCCAGTTCCGGCAAACCAAGTGAAATGAATTTTGTCGACGTGAACGTGACCTATGCGCTTGCGAAAGCCAGGGTCTCAGACAAGCAGACCAAACCGTGAGAAATGCCCTTCAGAAGATTTGAACAGCTGCTCCACTGTAACGATAAAATGGCTGGCAGTTGTCGTCTGCAAAGCACCCTTTTTGCCATTATGTACATTATCCTATACCCTGATGTTAGACGTGGCAATATCTAAAGGTATATTCGAAGCGTACCCTCCACCATTCAATATTTCTAGGTGTATCGTCATTTATAGCTACTGTCTTGACGCCATATTTCGCATTGAAATTATCAGTCTGATCTACTTATGAGAGCTATTGCAAACGGCAGGTCAGAAAACATACCTGAGTAATTTGCAGCCGTTTAAGTGGAGATACAGTTATAGAAATACGATCTGGAACGGTGTTGATAAGAAGCAGCAAGGCGATGACCAGGGTCTTCCCAGATCCTGTGCCTGCGATGACAAGGGAATCCTGGCCTTCATAAGATGCAAGTGCGGCCTTCAGCTGATTTTCGTGTGGAACCTCTGCTCCACCAGTAGCATAGTATGCCAAAAGGCAGAAGCGATATGGAATGATGCGTTTTTTCGATGGGAAAAGGTAGAATGTAGCCAAGGGGAACACGGCCTTCATCAATCCAGGCTATCCTTTGCACCAATTCATCGTGTGAGGCACTTCTAACCTCAGAGAAGGCTTCAAAGACAGTAGATACACCAGAGCTACAGGTTTCCATCAGTCCAAGTGACGAACGATGTGAGAGAGCATGAGAGAACAACGAAAAGACGGGTTTGATCACTCAAATCCATATATGGACACTAAATTAAAAAGGAAAGCCCGAAGGCTCCCGAGGTCTGAAACGACTTTGTGCTAAATTTAAACTCAGTTTTACAGGTCCCTCTACAATCGACGCTTGCTCATTGAATCGAGGGACCGCGTTTCAGGTCTAGGCTCGGAATAGTGATGGCCGGAATCTGGCACTGTGGGCGCGTGTGTCCAAACTTGGAATTCACTCTCACCATGACATCGCGTTGTCCCTCTATTGCTCTACACCCTCGTGCTGCTCCCCAAGACATACTTTTATGACCTAGGTCGACATTATGGACTCTCAAACTGTAGATGTCGCGTTCATACATAGATTATCGCCCGTAGTGGACCATGAATGTGAGGAGCATCAAGACCCCCTTGGCAACACTGAAAGTCGTCCGGATGTATCTCGCGACGATGTTCCGGTCACTCCTCATCAGAGACAGTCATATTCCTATGTTTGGCCCACATCTGGAGATCGATCTCAGCCCGGTTACTTGTCATATAGTAAGTCCTTGCTGAGATTGAACAAAATACTCTGCTCAATGACTGGACAGAGTATGATGGAATTTCCTCCTCGAATGGCCATCCTGGGATGCCCAATCAACCCATTTTATACTCATCCACTCCCTTGATGCCCCCTGCTTTTGTGTTCAACAATATACTCCCATCTCCATCTCTCAACTGCTACTCCAGTTCTCCAAGTTCAAGCTCGCAGAGCACCCATTCCATCGAAGATTTTCAGTCCACATTAGAGAAAAAGGTTTCTTCTGGACTTTCTGATGACATGTGTCCCACCATGCGAGTCGGGAAAGGCTCACAAGCACAATTTCGATGGCCGCGCGCCCTTGATATATCGGTTGCGAGTCGGCTTCAGCTGGTTGTAAATGTGTCGCGTAAGGCAGGCTTTGAAACCATAGGCGCCTTTCTCTTTGCGCTATTCACTGAATCTGAGGGAAAATATGCACAGCATCCTTCACTCGCACAGTGCATCTCCGCTTTCATTCGCAATGGCACTCAAGTGGCCGGTATTGTCAATCTTCTGTACCGGCATTCGGACGCCACCTCATATCACAATCGGAAGGCTGACGAGCCTCATTTCACCCTTCCACGGTATGCTTTGGCACCCATGCTTCGCCTCCAACGTGTTCTACCGACCCCTCTTCCTAACTCTACCAAAAACGCGCTCATTAACTGGGCACTCTCTGTAATGCTGGATTGCGTGGATGTGGAGTCTACATGATTGGCTGAGTGCCCGACCTTTGTACGCAAGAAGAACGAGCGGATATCGTGGGACTTGCTGCTCTCATGGTGGATGAATGGCAGTCAGGAAAAGATAGCAAATATAGCCCCTGCCTTATTTGTGATAACTTCCACCTGTGCTGTGAGCAAGGAGGATCGCGAACAGCTTGAAGAGGCTGAAAATAAGGCCTCCAATGTGCTACCCAGCCTACCCTCAAGCAATAACATGACTCCGAGCAATGTGACACCGACCACCACCACACTAACATTTGATACTGTCTCATCGGGGGTTCCTACAGCGATGCGCTCAGATCCATGGCCGGTATGTACCTCTGCGATCTGCTCTTCGCTGTGTTGCATTGCTGATTCATGAACCAGGGTGTTACCGTGGCAATCCTGGCGCTATTACACCTACGCCATTATCTTTCCTACTCTTGTTGGTATCTTTCTCTTCATGTGTAATGCCAACTGAGATGTCATTGCTATGCTGAGTCGTATTGGGGTTTCTGTCGCATACAGTACCGTTCTGTTCAGCCTTCATGTATTGGCATCTGATGCGGATACTCAGTTGCATGCCTTTGGCGCGACCCTCGACACCACAGCCCCTACCTTCTAGATACTTTTTGACAACGTCAACAAGATGAGACGTGCTTGGCAGCAGTCCTTGGGATGTCATGATGAAGTCAAAAGTGGAACAGTGGTGACTCTTGTCCAATTGGAAGATGTTCCACCTGGAGCTCTCGAGGCAGAACCACTGCTCCGAAACATAGCCAAGCAAGAACGTAAGAACGTCACCATCGCGATTCTTCGACGAGACATTGACTGGGGAAATCTACAAGGTATCGGTGGTGCCACAGTGCTTCACGTTTGGCTCAAACACATACCGGCACTTGCTCGATTTCGGCCAGCTGTAGAGAACCTATTCTCATCAACTTATGCTAAATGGCCACTGTGCCTGTGTAAAAGCAAAGTGTTCAGCATGCGGTCCACAGATATCGATGAGTCTACCACTCGTGGAACTAAAAACGTGCTGTATAATCTGGTCATTGCACAGTTGGGTATAGCGGTGACATGGATGGCAAGGTGGTTGATTTGTGTATGTGGTGATCAGCTCACCACTGACCGGATCCGAAAAATCAAGCGCTACATGTTGAAGGTACAGCCAGGTTTTGAATGGCACGATTGGGCTCTTCCAATCATTCAGCTCTGGCATTTGAAATGGAACTGGCAGAAGGCGATCTTTCGTCTGCATTGGTTCCCCTTAGAGGGTAACAAGCTGTATGGGCTTCATCGTGAGACGGTCCAGATCATGGAGCGTACAAAGTTCAACCACGAGAAATGCGACTTCTATCCAGCACACCATATACTAGAGGATCGCTTCGAGGCAATGATCTTAGAGGCACTACAGTGAGTGAAAGGCTTCTACATGGGGGCAACTTTGACTGAATAGACACACATACTGATATGCGAGGAGAAGACAGGAAAATCCTATCCTGCCAACATGCCCCTGCTAGATGCTCTACAGGGCTATTTCGGACCAGAAGGCATATTACATCAGTGTGACTTTAAGGCGATTGGAGACTACTCCTCTCTTGTTTATCAACAGTACATGTGCAGCCGGGCCTATGATGCAGCAGTACATGCACATCAACCAGCTGAGACTTTTGGGCCACCCGCATCGTTGTTTTCAGTGAATGCTGAAGGTGAGAGATAAGAACCCTTATTTGTCCTTTGCTTAATCATTTTTATCTCTAGATCTCGAAGCTGTTGGCCAGAAGCCGTCAAATGCCAAGAAGCCAAAGTGACGGACTGGCAACAACAAAGCCGCACCTGTGGAGACTCGCAATTTGGTCAACGGAGACCAATGCCTGGCCAATAATATTGGTTTTCTCCGATGTACGTTCTGGTATCTCAAATTGTGTGCGTCGATTGCCGAAGGGGATATTGGGCGCGCCTTTGAGATCATTAAGGTAGTATCTGTTCACCGTCTCAAGCCTACATAATCAAACTCATGTGCTTCATGCTAGCTGCTTCATTTTTCCTTCTGGGGTGCCGGTTCCACAAACTAAGGAAATGAGCTACTGGAACTCGCATGCAATTTTCCCTACGAGTTTCCGGATGATCTTGTAGATGCCATCATGAATAATTACCTTGTCAACACTTCCTGGCGTCCTGGCCACTGGTTTGAGCTCGACTTAATGTAGGAGCATTTCAACTTCTGGATCAAGCGACTCTTCAACTCTAAGAGTCACAAGACCGATTCCCTATATTGTTCGGGTTCAAAAAGAACAGTTATGATCATACCGATCCTTCAAAGCAAGCCGACATTAATTGCCTTGGATATCATTACCATCAAAACTTCAGCTTACAGTTTATCAACTGCCACATGGAAAGCCGACTGGTGCAAGACGAGTATGCCGCTGGTATGAACATTTTAGCATCTGGAAGGCTGCAGGACTTCTTGAACCGCACACTGCGGGATGGTGTGGCTGGCATACATGAAGCTGCGGATGTCCAGAGCGAGTCAGATACTGGTGATAATGTTCTCACAAATCCTATAACGAGTACGAATGGAATGACATGTCTATCCATGTTAGGCTCTGCCTGACACGTGACCTTATTAACGTAAGGCGTAATAGAGCTGACTCGCGTTCGGTCAATCACTCGTATTAGCGCTTAGTCAATTGGTGCTAATCGCGGTATTGGGCAAAGTAAGATAAACTTTAGTTCGAGACTAAGGATATACAGTCGAGAACTATGCTACTTAAATACTAAACGTCGTATGCTAAGAATAGATCAATGTCCGTGGTTACCACGAGGTAACGGTTCGTCAAACGTAAGAGAAGTCGTGCTAGGCGAGCGAATAGCGCGAGCCGTAGTAAAAGAACTGAAGTCGTCCGATATAGATGTGGTGACCATGACACGGTCCGGTCCGGTATCCGTAGATAAGTGAGGAGCGCCATAGATAAGATGAGATTAGATAGGCGCTCGAGAGATAAGATAAGGAAAATGGAAAAATCGTAACAATCCAGCTTTTCTAATGAATAAGGTATGTAAATTTGACTAAGCCGACATGATGATTGATTAAGATGTGTTCTCTTTGCCAGATCTCCATCCACAGCATGCTCGCTTTTTCCTAGGAGAGCTTCCAGGAGGAGCAGGGCGCTTCTCGATAGGGCACTCCTCGGTAATGTCCTGGCTCTGTTCAATGTTTACTGACACTGGGCGCAAAACGAAATTGACGCGAGGGTACGATTGCATTCATCATAAGGTCCACGCATGTGCTTATGGTCTTTTTTGCTTTCTTGCACAGGAATTACACCCCTTCCTTACCGGCAGCTCTTGCTCGCCTTGTCATATTTGCGGTATATTCTGTTCTTGCCAGAACGGCGCTATGCCTACCTCGCTTTACAAGTGTCCCTTTCCCTGGCAAGGAATGGATGCACGTGTTGGTTTTCGGACCTGTTGCACGTTATACAATGTCTCGCGCCACATGTCATCTTTTCTGCCACAGCCGATCTCACTATTGATGCTGTGATTCAGCTCATCGAGGACGTTGAAGTCGCTGCTGAACAATCACTCATGGACGTCATTGATCGTTCATCTAAGAGCCGACTTCTCCGTGGCTTTTATAATGACATCCCCATTCCTCCCGTGCTGGCAAGGTTCATGTCGAAATCCCCGAAGGTTTCCGCTTACAAGTCCTATCTGAATATGCCGGTGCCTGTCCATCGGAAGTCCTTGACTCGCCTGCTCATGTCCGCTCATACATTGGCTATTGAGGTGCTGCAATGGAAGGGTCGTTATCGTCCCTTCGTGCCATGGCGATGGCGCCTCTGCCGCTTTTACAAGCTCTGTGTGGAGGATGAACCCCATGCTTTGCTTGGATGTGGTGCCAGTACCACTGTTGTTCATCAACGTCGTTTCATATCCGATATCACAGCTGTTATTCCAGAGATCAGTCATCTCTGGTCATCCCCTTGTTCCCTGCTCGAGCAGCTTTGGTTCCTGCCCAGGGTGTCTAAGATTGAGGGTCTAACAGCGAAATTTATCTATGATATTTTAAGTATTTACAGCGACGAGCCAGTGTATGTAGCTCCGTTGGCATTATGGGCCGACAGTCCAGCAATACAGGACTAATATTATCATATCTGTATCATGTCCCTTCGAAGTCA
Organism: Armillaria borealis; assembly: GCA_030435635.1. Lineage (NCBI taxonomy): Eukaryota > Fungi > Basidiomycota > Agaricomycetes > Agaricales > Physalacriaceae > Armillaria > Armillaria borealis. The sequence goes on along the minus strand of JAUEPT010000044.1, from coordinate 267,472 downwards.
TCCAACTCTGTGAGATGCGTTGGTCTAGAAAACCAACAATGTTCACAGCAGCATGGGTTCTTCGTGGTCTGTGATGTTGTCTTGTTTGTCAACAATGGCGCAGAAAACATTGGCTGTTCCCTTGATAGGGACTGTTGCCAGTGCGACACCTACTACTACTACTACTTCACCTATCCCAAGGGTCTTAGCGGAAAGTAGTACGTTTGCTAGATGAGGCTTGGAGCTCTGGAGAGCAGTACATCGTCCAAAACTCTTTTGGCCTGTATTTCCGACAGCCCTAACGCGAGCTTCGATGATGGGAAGCAGGAAAGCTAGTGTCTTGCCCATGTCAGTGCATGCACAGACTGATCAAGAAAGAGGAGAGTTTGCTCCGAAAGTCGGCACCGAAGCCCAGCCCTTCTTTTTGCAAAAAATGCCTGAAAGGGGAAGCAGGTTGATTGAAGGATGATTTGAGCCGGAATGTGCATGAATACAGGATGATTGAAACATGATTACAATATGATGACTAGCCACACTGAAGCAGATGGTTTTGTGTGATCTTGACAGAACAGCTGTGTACCCACAGAATCCCATCAAATCACACAATATCAGTTGGAATCCTAAGAATTCCTACACTATCATCATAAATCACACAAAATCTTGCTTTTTGTCCAGTAAAGACACTCATAAGAATCGATGTCTAGGTGTGATTTGCCATTTGACAGACAGATTACATTTGGTGGACGACGCGTCAAATCGACGGTGCTCGAAATGGACCTTTAACTAATAAGAGAAGGGGTGAGATGCTGTGGTCATTGGTCCTTTTTTACTCTCTTACCTCCCGTCTTTTGCCCTCGTCTATACTGGAATGTTTGGTGCGTGTGTGTTACGCGTCGCGAGATGAACCAAACAAACAACCCGACGTCAACGGCCATGATCTTCCTCGATCTCTTTGCTTCCCGCCGTGACTCGGACCACCATCTCTCCACGATAGCACCGAGAACGATAGGGTTGGCTCGCTTTCACTCTTTCTTCTTTCGTTTCTGTGTTCATCAGTGATCCTCGTACTCATCTCCAGCCCCTTTTAACCCGTGGTTAGTATCATCTACGCTCGTATGCTTGATCCAACGTTAAAGAGCCAAGTATACAGAGACCGAAATCGTTACGATTGCACCCACAGAAGTTTCAAGGTTTCGTTTGAAAATCACAGGCGAAAGACGAAAATAATCATGATAGACAGAGTCAGCGCTTTGCCAAAATGGATCATAAACCTGAACCTGTGAGTCGCATACACGTCCAGTTCATCTTGGTAGATTTCTCATGATTGCAGGTCTAGGTAACCTTGACCCACAAACAGTGGTTTCATGGGAACTTTACTGTCTTCGGAAGCTGCTTTTCGAGGTCCATCTCAGCGTCGAGACGACACTTGCAGAATTGAATATCGACTCCTTCCTTTGGATTCCCGTTGATGACCAGTATGAAGAGTGGCCTTGATGCTGTGCTGGATCAGTCGAACTTCAAGTAAGCCAATCTTATATCTCTTCCCACTTTGGAGCTCAGTGCTGACCTCACCGCTGTCTCAGCGATTCGCCTCTCAAACTCCCAACATCGAGGTTGTCGGTGTGCAAAATATTGGCTCTTCGTCGATGAGAGAGACGTGATCGCAGGGAAAGAAAGGTCGACTTACAAACTATCATCAGGAGACCCACAAATGCGGAGCATGGCGCTGAGAGAAAAATTCCTTTCGTCAGTGTCATTGCCGCATCCTTGCTCTTCATGGAAGTAGCCATTCGTGCGGTCGGCGGGACGACTCCAGTTGATTTTTGCTCAATGACACAGAGTCATGCCACCATTATTCACGTACGACACTGTCACATTGGTCCGTCTGTTCCGAATACCTTTCCAGTTCACCCCCGCGATCACATCAGATGCACATATGCAATGTCCGGCACGTCTCATCACTGGCGTAGTTGCAGCAGAACAGGCAGTCTTCATGGTGGTCTGCCATTCCATTTCCCGGCAGTGGATTCGGTGTGGATATATGCACTGTGCTTATCTCTGAACTTACTCTAATTTCCATAGCAGCCTCCAATGCCCAATACTCGTCGACTTGGATGGCGGCATGAACATTGAACATTGACCTCTTGGGAACACTGTCTGTCACCTGCAAGCTCTTTTCGCAACATTAACCCGGACATTCGTGGAACACAGAAGGGATAACTTAACATTCTATTCTGCGTAATCCATGTCAATGTTAGAAGACTTAAAGGACGCGTCGTTGATGAACACATCCGGTTCAGAACGCATCTGGTTTGCAGCTTCGGATTCTGCAAACTAGACGTGTTGACTGTCTGAAGAATCAGTTAAGTCTCTCATCAGTCGCCGTATACCTCCCTGGCCCTCTGGGGTTATACTAAAATACATACATGACAAGCACTTGCAACATCATGCAATCCAAGGGTGATTCAAGATTGCAGGCCCACCGACAATGCCACTTCACCACGGTTGATATACTTGCACGATCTAAGTCTTTATCTCAGCCAACTTTGTCGTGTTTAGGCCCAGAGCGCATCCGACATTTCCCAGTAATATACTTCAAATCCCGTCACAGAGCGATAATGCACTTCTGTTCGTCCCTCAACGTGTCAGATTATGCTCACTCAGTCACGACCTTGGTCAATGAAGCTCTCCGGCACAGTATTCCTGTGTCATTTGGGATCCATCCAACAAATGTTCGACACTGAAGGTTATGGGAGTGGACAGCACTTGTATCGACTGACTATAGCGAGACACCCGAACTGCCCGTGAGGACCACGAAAAGGCGAGGGAGAAGCCAGTGGCGAACATCGACGGAAATCACGAGTGAAAAGGGTGGTGACAGTCGTTGTGCGGGGATCTCCTGTCCAAGCGTCATGAGACGCCATACGACCCCCTGGCAGGACAGAGTCTGTTATAAAGGCGGTGGTGAAACCGTTTCAGTCATGGAGAGAAGTCAAGGAGGTTGTGGCATGACCGTCTTCATTGTCCGAAAAATCAAAAATCAACCGGAGTCGTCCCGCCGACCGCACATTCGGCTAGAAGTTTTCGCTTACGTATCTGGCGTATAGAATCCAGTACTATACAATGTGAGTGCGTATATCTTCTGTGTTATGGTCTCGTCTTTCATTGTTTGTCTTATTTTTCTTGACCGATACACTAGTCATTGTCCTAGACATATTTGCATGAATACTAACATGCTTCTTGAACCAGGCATCTTATAAGTAAATCGTCATCGGTCGACATATTGTTGGGAATAGACGTCGGCAGGCACAAAGAACATGACAGGTATGGCTCGAACGAACGTATATTCGTGGACAGATACGTAGGTGGTGGTGGTACGAAGCCAAGAAGCGGTAGTGATCGGTACGAAAATCAAAATAAGGTAAAACAAAAGACGGCATAGCCGTCGGCCCAGTGGCTGTGAAACCACAATCCTCAACACATATATACCGCCGCAACTACAGAGAAGGAATTCGAGAACAACCAGCCCCTGGGATTCATTGTCGTGCTATTCCGAGTCCTATGTATATAGGATTTCGGTCCTAATGCAAACCTGAGCTTGCCGTGGGAAAATCTATTTGGGGAATCATGGCATTTGCTGACTTATTCACCTGGGCAGACCGTGGGAGTTTTTCTATTCAGTCCTGTTGCCTTCCGACTGCTTTATCCGATTCTTTCCCTCAGTGCGCTTACCGCGGGGTTTTGTTTTTTCTATTCCAAAACTGAGGGGTTTATTCGCTTCGCTTTGGCTCCACTGTCCCTTCTTCTATTCGTCACGTTTTTCAAATTTCTCCTCTCTTACCTTTTCTAGTCTTGGTCTTTGCTTATGTGTTCTCCGTGAGAAAACTCGTTTTTGTACCTCTTGCAAATATGTTTCCTCTTGTTATCGTCTCGTATTGTTATTCATCTTCATTGTTAATCATTTGGTAATATTATTGCATCTTACTCTCTTCCGTTTCGGTCACATAAACCCTGCAACATTCTGGGCTTATGTGATAATGGCTAATTCGTGGGCCGATGAACTCAGTGCTGATTCTCCCTGCGGTTTTCTTTCTTTTCTTTTGTCTTCTCTCTCATTCATTTGGATTTCGCTCCACTTGTCTTTTTGTTTATTTTCCTATGTCGAACTATTATCATCATAGCTTCACTATATATCTCTCAGTCCTCCATCTCTTGACCATTTGCCCCTGTGTTTCCCTGCTCGTCATCGTCACGGCATTTGCACATCGGCTGCTCCTCTTTTTCATCTTCGTCACTGTACTCGAAACTGACCTTGCATTTGACCTTCTGTGTGCCATGTCCATACCCTTCGTGTTGAGCCTTTCTCTCATTCTCGCTCCGCGTTCTGTTCCAAAGTTCAGTATGTCGTTCCTCGCGCTGTGTGTTTTGATGGCTTACCATTGCATGCTCGCAGTTCACCAGTGCCAGTGCCCTAAGTATCAGCTTCATTTTGACACCGCCACCCTTGCTCTTTACGAATACCACCAAGCACTGCGCTTCGACTATGTCCCCCAGTCTGAACACCTGCGGCCTTGCTGGGATGTATCTATGACCAACACATTTGAGTTCACATTCGCCGCTATACCTCGAGACTCACCTTTTCTTTTTGCCATCCAACATACCCCGGAAGTATTTCACGACATTGTCTTCTGTGTGGATCAAGTTCACGCCAGCGAGACGTGCGAGTACTCCATTGGGGTCGATATCTTCCATTAAAGGTACACCGTCTTCCTGTTCCGACTTTCTGCACGGCCTGAAGAATCTGTTGGACAGTTTGAGTGCATCTTCACCTTGAAATTGGTCGGGCTTCCAATCCTCCAGCTGCCCCTGCCAGAAGTCTCTCTCTGCCTTGCTTCTCACCTCTTTCATGCTCTCTATGGCGTTTCTGAACATGGCGCTTCCAAGGCTTGTAATGGTCACTGCCTGGTTGAGGAAGCGTATTTTCTCTCGCATACCCCTGTGTCACCTTGGTCAGTCGTGCAATATTTTTATGTATTAGTGGTTGACACTCACAATGTCTCTGTATACTGGCGGTAGATCTACCCATGCTATTGCACCCATTACCATGAATACTACTTCGTCTATCCCTCCATCCTCGGGTCCTCTGGAGAGTCTCCACACTTGATCATCTTTGTCATGAACGATGCCTACGTTGTCCAGTGCCTGTTGGTCCTGCCTTCGTCATCAGTATCTGTTTGCTTTCTCGGGACTGTATTTACTTTGTACAGTCTGGCTAGGTGCAGCGGGTCCTTGCCGGCCCTCTCTTTGGTCAAGGCTTCTATTGTAAGCACTGTGCAGTCTGTGAGTTCTTGTCACGTCAGAGAGGTGGGATTATATGACTGGCATCTTTTTTGCTGTAGAAACGGTCCATGGCTGGTTCGTGTTTCGCTGAGATGTGTTACTCTTATCTTAAACCGGCTCTTCCATGCATGTCCTACGTCCCTCTTTCCCCGCGGGTCCTGATGTGTTGTGTGACCCTGTTGTCTATGGCTGTAACTTGCTTGTTCTATTTCCAATATTATTATTGTTATTTCTTTTTTTTTTGGGTGTTGGAGGGGGGTTTGGAGTCTCTTTATTTGGTATGATATACTTGTCTTTTTATCGCTGTTTAATTTACTGATTGGGACAGTATTAGTCCTGGTTATCATCCGTTCTGCTTTCTGGTGTTCCCATGCCATATTGACTCTGTCTTCTGTGATGAAAATCATGTCTTCGAGCAGTCCATGCAGCACTTCTGCACAATAGAGCCCACATCTGTTGGCCGTATCCCGCTGGACACCCTGCAGCAGTACATAAACATATGCGAGGCTATGCCAATACCAGCAGGGGACAGCGCGGGATGCGAATACTGTGGTCTGAACATGTACAAGAGATACACATATCATGTAGCCCCACCAATCTTGACTGTTTTCGTGGTGTATATGACTACCACCCCCGACGAAGGTATACAGATCATAGTCGATGGATACATAGTCCATTACAAAATAGTGGGTGTCGTGTATTATGGACATAGTCATTTCATGTCTAGGTTTGTAGATGAACAGAGGCGCGTTTGGTATAACGACGGCATACAACTAGGTAGACAATTGCTTCTAGAAGGGTACATCAACGGGGTGGACATGTCACGAGACAGTGGCGGAAAACAACCTGACATCTTACCGTCAGGGCTGACTTATAAATAGATACATAGGACTTGGACCTGCCACATGAATGTGATGGCCCTCACCCCACTAGTATTCAAACGACTAAGGCCGAAGTTGATCGTGGAAACGAGGACATCGTTCCCACTCGAAAATACCTGCACTGTGCCTACAGAAGCTACTACCCCCCGGTAGTAGGATACAGACTCAGCTCTTGGACTGTTTGTTGCAGTTGATGTGCTAACAAAGTTAAAATGTGGCTATGTCGCAAGTGTCTTAACCAATACCAACACTATCAGGATGACAAACTTACCCTCAATTGTCAATATACTGTCTGCCCTCTATTCATCTCAGAAGACATACTCGGACATTCTATTTGCCCTGGTTCAGCATGTCGCAGGTGCCGCACTATCGACAACCTTCCCCATTCTCACCCCTATTCATTTCCTGGTTTCTGCATTTGATAATGCTACATGAGCAGGCCTAGAAAATTTTGGCTCACAGCTTGGCCAGGGAGTGTTTCATGTAGAACCTGAACCGATTAAACTTGGTGATTTTTTCAATGAACATTATCATCAAGTCCTGAACAATTGCCGGAAAGCAAGAGAGGAACTCTTACCTGCCATCGAACTGAATCTCACGGAGATAGAGCCACTACTCATTGCTGAACTACATGGATCACATGGACTTGAGCTTTTCTTCTGGTTCATAAAGCATATCCCTGGATGTTGGTCCACTTGGATCAACCTTCTCGATGACATCTAAAATATCATTTACTTGCTCCGCAGTTCCTTGCAAGTAGTCGGAGCCTGCCCTGATCATGTTGAGCAGTATGCATGTATTGTGCATGCACATTTTCTTGACAAGGATTGGGTGGCCCACCACCGAGGCTGCTCAGACTTGCGGTGGTGCTTGCGTGAGACCAAGCAGTCAGTGTTCAAGGTATTCTTTGTTTTACCTGCCCATTCCCAGCTGCCTGGGTACTGTCCTCTGTATGTTTTCCTGGTCTTATTCCAGTCAGCCACTTTCTGAGCAACCTTTGTTATTCAGGCCTTGCTGCTACACTGACTGACTATCCGATTTAAGGAAACTTCCAGAACATCTTCCTCAGCCCTTGACTCGAGAACAACCCTTCCTTCTTCCCAGCGTCTTTCATCCCTTGTAAGCCTCTTGGTGAAGGTAGTAGCTCTATGCTGCCGATGCATCAAGGTTTTTGTTCCCAACATTTCTGAATGGTGTTTTTAGGGGGAAGCATCTTGAGAATACGATAGATCTGCTCCGGATGGAGATTGTTCTCAGCATGCAAAGACGAGATGATCTGGTCAGTAGCTTGAGCGGCATCGTTGATGCAAGAACGAAGGTCGCTACCTGCCTCCAGGACCTTCAAGCAGGGTTAGCACATGGAATGAAATGGTCACAGCTCATCACCTACTCCTTTTATCCATTCATTCGCATCATAGACGCAGTCACAAAATTGGGTTAAGTACCACTGGTGGTGACTGCCGAGTGTGACAATCACCTCCAACCATGATAGGAAGTGCTGGTCAAAAAGGAGTTCAATTGTACCAAAGTCATCTGAGTTGAAAGAGGTAATGTGCCACACTGGTCCCAGCACACCGTAATGACAAATGTGAGGAGGAATTTGAGCATGACACTTTGAAAGATCGGTAGCACCAGCCTGAGTGGCCTTCGGCCAGCCTGACAAAAAATCGTTCAGCTTCGACAAAGACACTGTAGTGAGTCTCCTCCTGTGTTCTTCAACATTAATAAACCATTCTTCGCTCCTATTCCTGTCTTGAAGAAAATCATCAAATGATTTGTGCATCAACCGAAGGACCTTTTGCTCCGAGATCATTTCTACGACACTGGTTAGCTTCAAGTAAATAGTTTTCCCTGCAGGATCCATCAGTTGGAGGACTAAATCGCTGATTGCTTCCAGAGTCAAACCAGGAGGTACCTCTGCTATGACAATGGCACCCAATAGATCATGAATACAACGCCTGATGTCTGCATTCCTCAAGTTCTCTTGATGACCTTCGGTCACTATGATATCTAGGGCGGTGCGATAGAGCATTGTTAACGATTGCATCGCATCATCGGGGATCTGAGTTCCCAGGAGCACTTCCAGTCTAGCTTCGCTGGGTACTTGTTCAAGGAATTTGCAGACAGCAACAGCCCAAATAAACAAGCCATTCGCCCGTTGAGCCAACTCCTTAACTGCGTCATGCTTTTGGCGCAGCTGATGAGATCTGTTCACCTCTTTGGCGTGTTCTTCTAGAGTCTTGTATACATTGCTAAAATGGGTAGCAATATATTTTTCGATGTCACTATTGACACCCTTTGACGATGTGTCCAAAACGACTTGGGTGATGCTGACTTGGAGTTCTGGCGCAAATACACTAGTCTGGCTGCAGTCCGGTCCAGGACCATGTGAACCTGGTCCGAACCTGAACTGAACCTACAGGTTCAGGTCCAGTCCAGGTTCAGGTTCGGCACAGCCATGTAGGTCCAGGTTCCAGGTTCGGCCTGGTCAAAAATTCTGAACCTGGTTTGGACCCAGTCCGAACTGCATGAACCTTGGGGTTACGTGACAGTCAATAATGTGACAAATTTTTACCTCTTTACTTGCGACTTCCACAGTGCTTCCATCAAGCTGCCTGTACTCACCACTTACACATTTCTGGCACACTGGTCTCACCCTAACACCTCCTCCACCTTTGCTATGCTCAACATTCCTTGATATTTACTACTGTGTTGACTTTTGTGTGCTCACCAGGTGTGGCACAGTACCAAATTGTTGTGAGAGTCTGGATGATAAGGTGCATTTACTAACCATCTTACCTCTTTCCTCTGCTGACATCCTTCCCCTCTTCTCCAGATACTTAGTCTACCAACTCTGAGCAAGGAGCGAAGGCCGATGGCATGCGATACACCCAATGTCAACTCGCTGACCCTCAAGATCTGATTTTTTACACTCAGGGCTGGGTACCACGATATCACCATGTTCCATGGTATTCATGGACTTGACTACTTGGCTTGTGCGATCACCTGTACATGGCACGGCGTCATTGGAAGAGTGGGTGTACTTCTTGCTTGGTGAGTAATGGTGTTCTTTGTTGTTTCCTTGAGGCTCATGCTATCAATGTAGGTTATTGATATTAAATTTCAGTTCAACAATGAGGAGCAGGACATGTATTGAATTGTAGTGTAGTAGATGTATATAAAGTCTATTGTTCACAGTGCGACTGTGCACATAGGTTTTTTTTTCACTGAACCCGGTTCGAACCTGGTCTGAACCTGGACTGAACCTCTTGGACCTGAACCTGAGGTTCGGGTTCAAGGTTCGAAGAGGTGGGAGGCAAACCTCGAGGTCCAGGTTCGAGGTTCAGGTGAATGTGCCCGAACCTGGACCGAACCAGACCCCGGCCAGACTAGAATACACTAGAGATCCGTTCCACAGATCTGCAAGACACAATGAGTCGCATGAAGGGTAAGTCTGGCCCGAATCCTTCAATAAGGGCACTGAGGATATCATGGATGTCATCAGTCGATGTGTCACATTTGTCCAGGCCATCAATGATGACGACGACAGGACCTTCACGAAGCAATTCTGAGATACTCCGCAGAGGTTCGTGAAGCAGCCATTCAAACTGGACCCGTGAATATGGTGAACCTGATCCCATTTTGTGAACAGCCCGAGCAATTGCATGGCCAATCTTGCCATCAGAAAGGGCAAGTGAATATGCGATACTGGCGATGAGGTTCAATGAATCCATGTATTTGACTCGGAGGCAATCGTAGCGGATGAAGCTACCCAGATGGTTGCGTCCGCACGCATATTCAGAACTGAGCACCTGATATAGCGTCCCCATAAGTGAGCTCTTTCCGGTTCCGGCCACCCCAGTGCACCATAACATGCCACCACAACACTCTGCAATCCAATACATAATATCACTGATCACTTCAACATGGGTGCCTGGCAAGCACACCAACTTGGGCTTCCACTGGTCAACCGGTAGTGCATCATCAAGTAATACTCACATGGCTGAACTTCATATTGAGTTTTAGGAAGTGATGATAAAATATGGGGCCTACTGAGCTCATCAATCTTCTCTTTAATCCTCAAAGTGACCAACAGAGTCTCAGTCACAATTCTTGTGAGCTTGTCAATTTTCTTTTCGGTCTGCAAGGTCACGACTAGAGTCTCTTTCACAACACTGAAACCGAGTTGCTCTTTCAATTTCTTGAATCCATTCTGCCAACTGATAAGGACCATTGTATCGATACAAACCTGCTATCCCAGCGCCTTCCTTATTGTTCAAATGCTGTTACTCCCAACAGATCTTGAGCAGATCTGATCGATAATTTGCTGAGCTCCCAGTAGCCCTGACCATTCACCCCTTTTCACCCTCCCTATTGATTTGTTGAGCACGCCTCCTGGTGCTCCCCACCCTCTAAGATCTTTCTGCCTTCCATGTGATCTGTGCCACATGTTCCGCAAGATTTCAATCCCTTCCAGATTAGGCTAAGGGGTATTTATTACATAGGATAATATACATGTAACATAGGATCCATACTTAATATTTTAGAAATAAATAAAAATAGCTGCCCATACACTAGGCACGGTGGGCATAGGCGTTGACGGCTGGCATCGCACGTGTCATCAATGGCATGGCATCCACCTACATCCAAAGCAATGGTTTTGGGGTGGTCAGACAAGACAAGGTGCTGGTGGAATGAAGGAGAGGGCTGGGGAGGTGTCGGTGCCTGTTTGACGGTGATGGCACAGTCCCAGGCGAGAAAGGACCTTGCCATTGAATCCCCCGGCATTGAAAATAGGGGTGATGAGGATGGGGTGGTGGTGGCTATGCTGTAGGGGTAGGTATAGGGCAGAAATGGTGGGGAGGGAAATGAAGTGGCAATGCCCAGCAACGGAAGCATCGGGGGCAGTGGCGCACAGCAGAGTTGTGTTCTCCCACCCAAATAATGGGGGATACATGACTCTGGGGTGTGTGGGGTGCATAGGTGGAGTGGGGGAGGGTGTTGTTGGCTTTGGGCAGGGTGGGCAGCGGCGGGCAAGGAAATCGATGTATGGCCATAATTCTTGCAGAATTCATAGAGCCCGAGGGTCCTCCTTTGATGTCTAGAAGGGTGTGTTCGTCGTCACTGTTGTTTGGCATCGGTGTCCCAATCTTTATCCTGCCATCCCACTCAATGTCTCCCACCCTCCTAGACCCTCCATCTCTCCTCTCCTTCCGGGTGAGCCCTCCCCAGGACAATGCCATGGCCCTGCCTTGCAGTAGAAATCCACCTGTCCCTGTAGTCGTCCTCGTCATTGTGCTCGATGTTGCCATTCTCATCGTCAGTTGTGTGCTTCGTGGGCCATCCCGTGCCGAGATGGCAGCCGATTTCAGATCCCCAGATGTATAGTACACTCTCGTAGTGTGCAGAATTTGTGTGCGGAAGCGATTGGCCCCGATGTTGATGTGGACGCTGCTGGGGTGGTGAGATTGTGAATTTGGGTCAGTTTCGTGGCCCCTGGCAGGTGTCTATAGGCGTAATCGGCGGTCTCCAAGACTATTGTTGGAGATGTCGTTGTATGCTTCTGCCTTGTTCAAGGGCTTACGCAGGTGGTGGTGGGGAAGATGTAGGCTATCCGGGGCTCTTGGGGCCACCAGATGCGCAAGAAAGACCTAAAATCAAGTAATAAGCAATGAAAATAAATAAAACATACCTTGCAATGCAAATAGAGCACTATTTGCATGCTACGTGGGTGTCGAGGCGAGATGTTGTGGTGGTCCCTGAGCAAAAAAGAAGCTGCATAGCCACTCAATCGGGGTGCAGATTTTTGGTCCAGGGTGATCGAGCATGCAAAATGCATCCTCTGCGAGCACAACCCACTCTGAGACCCTGGAAATTAACAGGATATATTCATATACTATTTCTTAGTATTATTACCTAGCTTTTTATAACTTACAGTCATTGGACCACGAATAATATGCATTTTATTCTATCAATCTGCATTTTTGGACAGTCTGCCAGCATATACCCTTTGTATGCAGTTCCCTGTGCCCTCACACAGAGCCAGACAAGCTCAACAAGCAAGAATTTACATTGTACTATCCAACCAATGTGTCCGATCCATGGCAATCCAGTAAAGTAGACATCGTTATCCATATTATTGCTTCAGTGGTTTAAAGGAATACCGAATACTAGGCCGTGTTCTCATTTGATGCAATTTTTGTCTGACCAAAACTCATTATGGCAGAGGTAAGCACATTTTCAGGCCAAGACTACTCTAAACAAGTGTAGAATATACTTTTCTGGAAGCTCCTTCTTATTTAAATGTGTGCTGTGGTGTATAGCTTTCAAAGGGTGGTGAACATACATTTTTTCATAATAATTCACATGCATTATTCTCAGTGTTTTAATCATGGCCAGAAAAGCGATAAATATGACTAAAATGAAGCAATAGAACCCACCATTATAATGTCGAAGACCAGAAGAGTTTCGCCACAGTACAATTATGAGCCATCGTGCCATGCACCCAAATTCCCAGTGGTCCGGCAAACTCCAGAGACATTGAAATATTGCTTTTTCATGGAATATATGGGCATTACAGGGCTACAATGAGGTGGAGTAGACATATCTAAATCTTAAAGTAATAACTGATGCACATGCTACATTGAAATCAAGGGGAGTATACCGTCTTCTATCCCCAAATTTCAGATTTCTGCTGTTTTCAAAAATTGCGGGAATACCAGATTGGGCACCATAGATTCCCACAGTAAGTACATCCAAGTGTGTATGTACAAATCCAGCCAATAAACCGCAGGTAGGTGCGGAAGTGGTACCAGAATATCAAATACTTTTTTTAGGAGCCGGAATTTTTTTTTGGGAGCCAGGCAATGAGTGGGAGGGCGGGATTTCCAGTGCTGGAATGTCTATTGCAGATAAGATAAGATGAAGACTTCGAGAACATTGATGAGGAAGAAGTCTGATGGTATGATCCTGATTTCCACTGTGTGGATGAACAAGGTGCATCTGGCACGTAGCGGCGGGAGAAGATTCACATGTTTTGTGATCGGATGACTAACCATGCATCACATGGATAGCTGTTTCACACTGTTGCTGGGAGTAACAGCACTGAAGGATATGCTTAATACCTGTGCTCCCAGCACTTTTATCAATGCATTGGATCTTATAGACTCTCGCTGACGGCTGGTATGAAGAGAGATCTTGATGCTGTGACCTTTGAAGTAAGCTTACATCTCGTTTGTCCAATTTTGAGACTCAGTGCTGTCACAGCGCTTCACCTCTCAAACCTTGACCTCTGATAGCGTCGAGGTTGACCATGTGGAAAGGAATGGCTCTCTTTGATGAACGATGAAATCCCAAGGCATTGTCAATAATAACAATAGCTATGGACTGCAAGCGCTCAATCACGGCCGTGACGTACATGCTGGGGAAGCAGGCCAGGCCCATGCGTAAACAGCTCGTTAGGGTATCAAGCCCTTCCAAATACACAAACCGCATCATTTGGAAGGCATTTCTATCCTGACGCAGTGTGCGAGCATCTGGCATACTCGTGAGCGTCAATCTGACGCTGTGCAGCACATGGAGGCATAGCAGACTAAAGCAAGGATTGCAGATTTGTGTCTAAATAGTAAGTTGCTCTCTGACAATTCTGTAAATTTGGCTAAATTGCATCATCCACTAGCACATTCGATGCCAGTATCTTTGCCGGTTACTGTCCACACTATTTGGCGATCAGAGGGAAATGCGCCCAAAACCATGGCTTGCCGCTGCTGACCCTCTCCCTGTCACACACGAGGCTCTTGTGTGCCATATAACAGGTTTTCAGGTAAACAAGTCACAGGTATGTCCTTTCTGCCACAATCTCTTGATCCGAAGGCTTATTCTTTCTTACTAGCTCTCTACTCTCGTCAAGATATGCTTTTGACAATGGCCATCGATAGACACAACAACTTGGTTTCCCATGGATAAATCGTTTTGACTTTCTTTGGCAGTACTTTGTTAGGCCTAGCCTGACACGTGACCTTATTAACGTAAGGCGTATTAGAGCCGTCTCGCGTTCGGATGATCACTCGTAATAGCGCTTAGTCAATTGGTGCTAATCGCGGTATTGGCAAGGTAAGATAAACTTTAGTTCGAGACTAAGGATATACAGTCGAGAACTATGCTACTTATATACTAAACGTCGTATGCTAAGAATAGATGAATGTCCGTGGATACCGTGAGGTAGCCGTATGTCAAACGTAAGAGAAGTCATGCTAGATGAGCGACTGTTGCGAGCCGTAGCAGCATAACTGAAGTCGTCCGATATAAATGTGGTGACCATGACGCGGTCAGTCCAGGTGTCCATAGATAAGCGATGAGCACTGAAGATAAGATGAGATTAGATAGGCGCTCGAGAGATAAGATAAAGAAAATGGAAAAATCGTAACATACTTTGGACTCCTGATCTTCGCTAGCCAGAGGATCTTGGAGAAGAGATGACCCGACAAATGATTCTTGTCTATGGGAGTGCACAAAAGAAAGGTTGAAGGTGGCAAGTATGAGAAGTACATTGATGAGATGTCCTTGCTGGACTTATGGGGCCTGGAAGGTAGGATTCTGAGTGTGCCTATGTTTCTACTTTGCTGATTCCAACCTACTCCCAGTTCTCGAATTTGATCTGGATCAATTCCTTGATAGCCACCTGCACAAATATTTGACTCTGAATTTGTTCAGGTATATGAACGAGTGCCGTTTCTGGACGTCGATGTAGAACCACTGCAGGTCTGTGAGCAGAGTGGCTCGTTCGCTTGTTTACCGACACTAACTCTTTGTCTTGTTAGGCCTCAAGAATACTATAGCCAACTAATCATGAGAGCAGGAAATTATGATAAGTGTCCATTTCACCTTTTGGTCCCTAGTTTCATGGGTATGTTTTACCTCGCCCTCCAATGTGTGTGAAGCCAATACATCCCCGCAGATACGAACTGGTGATGAAAGGATGTGGTGGAGGATCGTACTGAATGCTCCATTTCGGAAGGGGGTAGAAGCATAAGCATCATGGCAGCATTGTAGCTACTGGTCAGAACACCTGTGGTCTCAATCCCAGAGGTTGAAAGGTCAATACATGAAAGGTTTTCCCTAAGCCTAGCAGGGCTCAGACCTACTGCTTCATCATCATCTCATCAAGGGCTTATGGCAGACATGGAGTGATCATTCACAATGAAACGCTGTCTAAATTCGGACGGTGGCACAGAAAAGCGCCTTCTATGCTCCCTTTGGCGATGTGGGAGAGAAAATAATGGCAAGACGTGTCTTCGAAAGCCCATTTTTTTGCCTTGTGTGTCTCTGCAGCTTGAAAGATGGCGATTGGTTCCAAAGAATTGTTTAAGCATTATTTATTTGCAGGTTCTACTTGCAGAACTTTTATGCACAGTGCCAGATTCATTTTTCCCTCAGACCACCATCTTTGTGGTAGTTGGCACCTGACAACCATGGCCAATGAAAGAGGGTGAGCTTCACTTTCACTGTTTCTTCTTTTATTTCTGTGCTCATATGTCCTCGTCATAGTCACCAGATCGTTTTCATCCGCAGTTTGTCCCATTGTCATTTGATTCCTTAGCCCAACACTAATGTACTGCATAGAGGTTGAAATCATGACGATCACATCCACAGAAAAGTCCAAGTTTTGCTTGAAGATCACTGCCAGCAACAAGAAGCAAAAAACGGAAGAAATCAAGTTCAATAGGGCCAGTGCCATGCCCAAGTGGACCATAAACATGGACCTGTAAGTCGCCTACACATCCAGTTCGTCTTGGTAGATGTCTTATCTTTGCAGAGGTAACCTCGACCCGCAAACCGTGGTTTCATGGAAACTTTATGATCGTCGGAGGCTGTGTCTTAAGGTCCTTGGCAGCGTTGAGAAGACTCTTGAAGAATTGTTTGAAGGGAGCAGTACAAGTGCGTGTGTTTATTTCCTTGCTCTAATAAATGCTGATTCTGTCTGTAGGTGCTGATATACATCTATTCAACGGAACTTCCGAGATTGCAGTCCTCAAGATATCTGGCTCAAACAGTGCCAAGACACTCATGGATAAACTCGTACCGAGCATCAAGAAACCTTCAGAAAATTACAAGTTTCTAGAAAGCAGTGAAACCCTGGAGAAGGTGTTTGATGCTGCTAAGGGAATGGTTGATATACTCACAGGGGTAGGAAATATTCTACAATTTGATTTATACTGCTTGACGAATCTCTTCCCAAGGTGCACCCTGCAGCTACCAGTCGCTTGGGGACTTCTGTCTATTGGATTTACAGTGAGCTTCAATGGTGTCCCAAATGCACAATATCCCCACACATAGATACAGATTCTGAAGAATCAGCACGACACAAAACAAGCTGTACTTGATCTTTACGCAGAGATGATATCAGCATATGAAGCCTTCAGCAAGGATGAGATCTTAGAGCAGCATGTTCAGTTACAGGGAACCTATAGTTCCTTGTTCAAGCAGACCATCAAGTGCGCCATGTTCATTGAAGGCTATGCAAAGAAGACTGGGATAGGTATGCATTTGAGTCACAACCTTCCACATGATATCTGATGGCTCCTTCAGAGTGTCTCTTCACGATGGATGTATTGGGCAATGCTGAAAATTTTCGGCTGGCTTTCATCGACCTAAAGAACCAGTTGAGCCTGGGATTCGCAAAGGAAGCAGTCATTGTCACTCTTGGTGTCCAGCAGCTTGTGAGTGGTGTATGGGAGCTTGTGATCAGTGTCCAGGAGCGTGTGGATCTTCAGAGTGTGTCGTTTTTCAGCTGCAATCCTGTGTAAGCAATGACTGCTGAGCCTTTTAGTTATGAGAGATTGCTTAGCACAACACCTCAAACCACCTCAAGAGCTAGACCCGAAGTCAAAGTGTACATGAGGAACCCGCATTGAGATAATCAACACAATAATATCATGGATTGCCCAGTGTAACTGCAGGACAATGTGGTGCAATGGATTGGCAGGGATGGGGAAGAGTTCCTTGATGGGCACTCTCCATGATTTACTCACTGAAGACATCGGGGGACACAGTCGTCTTGCGGCATTCATTTGTTATGACCACATCCAGTATTCAAATGCCAGCAAGCTAATCACCAGCATCGCATATGCCTTGGGAATGTTTGATGACTGCATCAGGATGGCCATCTCTCAAGTTATTCAGTCATCATGATCGGTGGTGACCATGTCAGACCCATCTTCCCAGTTTAGGCTTCTCATTCGTGGTCCGCTTGAGCGCATCCCTGAACTTGTTGACAAAGGTCCCCTGGTTGTCATCATCAATGGATTGGATGAGTGTGACACTGTCTAATGAAATGCTGGCTGCCCTCACTGAGGGATTTAGTCTGACACTTCCCTTCATGCGCCTCATTGTTTCCAGCCGACTGGTTCATCGCTTAGCTATGGCGTTCGAGGGACGAGACTACATATATCCACTCTATTTGGATACCTCCTCAGAGAGTGTAAACCGTGATATCCAGTTCTATTTGGAGTGAGAGCTTGCAAAGATCCACGATGATGCATTCCAGGAGAAGTGTAAAGAGCTGGATGCCATCAATGAACTTGCAGTGTGCTGATGTGCTCGGTAACAGCAAATGGCAAAAGACTAGTGGGCAGAAATGAGCTCCAACCAACACTAAACCTCTCTACACTCTACACTATCACCAATATATTGAATTTGGGTGTTTTGAGTATGATAGAAGCACTCTGCAGACTCGATAATCAAGGTAGGTTGTTCAAAAGATGTTTTATTTGTTACTAGTGAGTTTTACAAGTGTACTACTCGCACTAGTGGGGTGGGTAAGACACAATTGAATGAATGTGGCTTGGTTTTGAGCTACTGCGCTCACTGGGACTATGACTGCTTCGAAATATTGGCTCTCTTGGCCCTGTAATACTTCCTACAAGTGATAACACTTGACTAGTTCGCACTCTAGCTTACTAGTGGCACTCTTGGCCTAAGAATAATACTTTAACTTCGAGAAACTGCAAGAACTAACTTTGGAGCACTCTTGGCCTTTGCAGGACACAATAGTAGACTCAAAGGGACTTCAATTCACTCAATACTATAGGTAACTTAGCAACTAGTAGCCGCTTCGTTTGAGGTTAAGCACAAAAGCCTTTAATTGGGGCACTAGATACTGACTAGTAGGTCTCAATCGCAGGGATGGTATCGCCTGTCCATGCGAGTGGCTATTCTACTACTTATATACTGTAAAGAAAGGTACAAAGTGACACAAACAGCTACACTAGTGGGGTATTTTCGGTACTGATTTCTTGGCTAGGCCTGAAATATCATGCCTGAACATGCAATAGTCAGTCTAGAAATTGCTATTGGATGACTAGTGAGCCACAGAGCTCAGCTAGCAGTTTAATCTCGCATTCTTGACTCAGCAACATGCCACTAGCACTGGAGATGAACAACTAGCCACAGCCTCATGCTTGCAACCGTAGTCAGCCATGATCGAAAGCGCAGCTGGGCTATACTAGTACCGATCATAATAGATCTGATCGCACTAGTCGGATCTGGGCATAACGTTAATCCATTGCTAATTCATTTCTAAGTCCTGCTTTGAGATTGCTGTGTGACTAGTTAACCTGACTTAGGTGTTTCTGCCCCAATTGGTCTGCTAGTGACTGAACTTCATGAGATCTGTGTATTCTGCTTCTTGTTTGGTGCGCTAGTCACATTACTCATCTACTA
Source organism: Armillaria borealis (assembly GCA_030435635.1). Lineage (NCBI taxonomy): Eukaryota > Fungi > Basidiomycota > Agaricomycetes > Agaricales > Physalacriaceae > Armillaria > Armillaria borealis. Next base: position 248,552 of record JAUEPT010000044.1, on the reverse strand, counting down.
GTGGCTTTATATTAATTAGTCCAGCTAGTATTCAAGTCACTAGTATGGCCGGCTGGTAGATTTAACCCACTAGTGGTGTCGCATCTAAGTCCTGGCTTCACTAGTTGCATACTGTTGTAACTATCAGCTCGAAGCCTCAGCTATAGTCCTTTTACTATCACTAGTATAGGATAGGTATGCAATTGTATTGTTACAAATTCACAAAATCTAGGTGTGAACGCGTAGACTGTTACGATTTTTCCATTTTCCTTATCTTATCTCTCGAGCGCCTATCTAATCTACCTTATCTTCGGCGCTCATCGCTATCGTAACACGACTATAACGGATGACTTCAGAACCTTTGCTACGGCTCGCGATCATCACTCGCCTAGCACGACTTCCATTACGTTTGACGCACCGTTACCTCGCAGTAACCACGGACACTGATCTATTCTTAGTATACGACATTTAGTATTTAAGTAGCATAGTTCTTGACTGTATATCCTTAGTCTCGAACTAAAGTTTATCTTACTTTGCCAATACCGTGATTAGCACCAATTGACTAAGCGCTAATACGAGTGATTGACCGAACGCGAGTCAGCTCTATTACGCCTTACGTTAATAAGGTCACGTGTCAGGCAGAGCCTAACAATTAGTTCGAGACTTCCTCTCCTCTTCCTCCATGTCCACCACGACCAAGAGGACCCCACCCCATGAACGAAGACCAGTACACGATAACCATCACATCAGCAGTAGGAGGATCCATCCTACTCTCACTTCTCATAGGGCTACTAGTCCTAGCCTACGAGGAAGAAATCCGACGCTTCCTAGGCGTCCAACGATACCCCGCTCCCCGACAATACCTCTTCCTCCCCGCTGGCTATGTACCCCCATACGCCGCAAGATGGGCCCCAGCCCCCGACGTGCCGCAACAGATTCGCCACGCCACGGGATTTGAGCCCGGACGAGAGCACGCAAGAAGACGCTCGGTCCAGCCTCCCACCTCCCCCACTCCCTCCACGCCCGAGTTCCCTCCGCGTAGGGAGGAGCCTCGAAACGCAACGCCTGGCCCCAGCAGCGGCCCAAATGCTCGCCCAACCTCCGCCGAGGAACACGGCGAAATACTCTGACAGTTCCTACAAACTCCCTCCCCCGCCCCACCCTACGAACACCTATACGAACCGCTCCCAAGACCAGGTGAGCGCCTCTTTCCCCGACGCCCCGAGCGGATACTCGTGGCAGCAGCACCACGTCCCCAGGTACCAATTGCCCGTCCTCGTTTGCCACGACACGGTGACCCCTTCCCCAGTCGGGCCTACGTCCCGCCCCACCTCCGACACCAACAAATCCCCATGGGACAGTTCCCGCCAGACGACTCGTCCAGCGACATCAGTTCCCTGGACGGTCTCACCGAGCTCTTTGAGCAGCGAGACCGAAACGATCAGGTCGCCCTCGCCCGGGAGCGAGAGCAGCCACTATCAGACTCCTCGACTGCTGTCGAGGTCCCTATCACCGATCTCCCCGCTCCAAGGAGCAACAACGATCCCCTCAATGAATTTGGGGGGGACTACGACTGGCCCATCCTGGCCGACATTGACCGAGAACTACTCGGTCCCCAGCACTCTGCAGCCTGGGAAATACGATGGCGCGACGTTGTCCTACGGTCACCCAACAACAACCCTCCCCCTCGACCAACCATGGAGGAATACCTCGCCCGCCAGCGAGACAATTGTGTACCCCGCCTCAAGGACACGACTGACACCCTCGAGGCCCGCGCATTCGCCAACCGTGAGCGAACTCTATACCCGCCCGCCGCTGGCCACTGACTACACGGGCTACGACGACAAACCACCGAGGAACAGCTGGCCCTCGCAATCACCCTACTCCCTCTTGCCCAGGACCTGGGAGACCGACCCGACCTGGACAGTCCCCACCAGGTTTGAAGACGAGACAGGGGGTTTATTCGGTGGTTACACTACCGACCTCTGGGGCAGGAGCGGCTTCGCTGCTTCACCCCCTCGTCTTAGCGACTCGCCCCCAGAACCCCGCAACGTCTTCGGCCAGCCAATGGCTCCTAGAGCACCCGGCAACCCGCGATACCTGGCCACCTACCACGGCCCGAAAACTGCGTTCCTCATGGCAGGAGGAGACGCGAACGTCGAGATCCCCATCGACAACAAGCAGGCAGGGGGATCCAATATTCCCTCCTGCCCCGACTCGGCACAGCGAAAAAAGGCCGAGGCACAGATAAGGTCAGCAGAGAAGAGGCAGAAGGTGCGACAGCTTCGAAAGGAGTACGAAGCCGCGCAAGACGAAGCAAACGGCTTCGACAAAGTCTGGGGGTTCAACAATGGACCACCAGATGACGATGACGATGACGATGACTCGGACAAGGGAAAACGACCCACACGGGGCCGACCCTTCGTTTCCAACCCCCAGCGACCACTCCACGAAAGGAGCGACCGCTACTCTGTTCCATGCCCTCCCCCTGGCAAAGGGAGGAAGTTCCCTCCACCGCAGCCGGTCGGCCAAGCGCCACCAGACGCCCCCTACCTCGGGATCAAACCGATCCTGATCCAGGTCCCCAAGTCGTTCAAGGGGGCCCACGATGATATAGAACGATTCATCGGCGACTGCCTCACCTACTTCGAGGTGTTTGCCCAATTCTTCCTCCACGACTCCCAGCTAATCACCTTCGCCACCTCACACTTCGACGGCGCGGCCAAGGACTGGTGGGTCTACAAACGCCCAGAGTTTTGGGCAAGCAACACCTACCCCGCACGATTCCGGTACCCAACCTGGGCCGAATTCATCGCCCTCGTCGAAGAGAGGTTCCGAGATCCCGCCTCCGAAGCGGTCCACAAACGAAAGATGTTCGAATTACGAATGGGCAAGCTTCCCACTACCCAGTACTTCTATGAGTTGGAACGAGAGGCCAAGTTGGCCAACAGACGCAGCGACGAGACCGAGAGGGGAGTGCTCGTCAAGGCCATACGAATCGGACTCCCTGATTCCTACACAAGGATCATCGCCGACATCGGCAAGGACATCCCCGAGACCTATCCCGAATGGAAGGCTCGTGTCTGCACCATGTATGACGAAAGGCAGAAGAAGTAGGCCTTCGACCAAGGCGCTGGGATAAGTCACGACCAATGACCTCCCCAGAAGGGCAACACTACCGCCCCCAACAGCTATGCAAAAGCAGCAGGGGGCGCGACAAGTTCGTCGTCAGGCAAACCGACAAGCAGTGGAACTGGCCGTGACTCGGGAGGAAAGTGGATGACGCACGGAGGGCAAGGAATACCGATGGATATCGGGATCATGCAGAGCAAAGGACTTTGTTTCCGTTGCCAGAAACATGGACACCTAAGCAAGGACTGTCCCGAGAAGAAGACTCACCGAGATATCCGGTCACTACAAGTTAGTGAACCGGTGACGGAGAGCAAGGTCGAGGAGGAGAAGGAGGAGGTAAAAGCATCGGCAGTCTAGGGTCTGATTCCCCTATGATCACCAAGGACTTACAAACTGGTACGCGCTTGTCTTCCGCTGGACGGTCTCATTCTACTTCTTTAGATACATCTGTTTTAAACACGCATTCGAATATACCACGATACCCCGCTTTTAACGTCTCCCGCACGACTAGCACCCCAGTTTTAGAATCACCAAACCGATACGCCTTACTACAGGTAGAAGGCAACGACGACAACGACGATTTGGCCTCAAACACCTCTACCAACGAGGAGGGGGACACGGCCGTTAACCCCCACAATGATGCCTCCAGCAAGGAGGCTAAACACCACTCGAGTAGCCCACGCGCTGCAAGGCAACAGGCAAAAGAGTCAGGCGATAAGCTGCCCACCATAGTAGCACCCATCGACACTGCGAGCTTGCCCCGCAGGACGGATGGGACATGGGACAAGTTGAAACACACCCCCTGTGAAGTCTCGTCGAAAGATGAGCAGGCGGCTCTGACCCAACGGTCACCCATCACAATGGCGAGCATTGAGACTCGACCGGATGGTGTGATGGAGAATACCGCAAGGATTGGACCCCCCACGACGACGCCTCAAAAGCGACCCTCCCCTGTCGGACGACCCGGAAAGGTTATGAAGGTGATGACATCGCAGAGTCCAGATGCAGCCGGAGGAGTCGACCAACCACGCTCGTTGGCCCCAACGGCTCCCGTTGTCCCCACTCGATCTTTCGACATTCGGGACGATGCATCTGTCAGGACGAGCCCCTTACTCCAGCGCATCGATCTGGACGACAAGGACCAGACGAACCTCCGCTCGCCAATAGCCCCGGGCAATGACGATGAAGAGCGCCCTCAGAAGAAGGTCGGTGATGCCAAAGCCACGACCGACGCAAGGCAAGAAAAGGCCGCAGGACAGGAAGTCGCTAGCGCCCAGGCGATGAAAAGGGGGCCTCAGGTAACTATCGTCGAAGTACCCGACGAAGACGATGATACAGGCGTTCCAAATTTGGCTCGCCAAAGAACGCACCCTGACTATCGTCAAGACGCAGACAGTACCGACTCCAGCACCCCAAGCCCCTCCCACAGATGAGGGTCAGTGGTTCAAACCTTTTGAGGTAGACTGGACGCTCTGCGCCATACGCGAAGCACGAAATGACAACACCGCCCGTGCTGCACTCTTCGTGTGGACGCACAAGGACCGCACCCCCGAACTTACCCCCGAACTCCTCGCCGCTCTACGCTTAGGAGGAGAGACAGCCCGGGAGCAGCTTTATCAGCTCCGCGAACCGCCTCTCTACATTCGGAGGGCACGATCCAGCGAAAGGGACTTCACGATCGACGTCCAGCTGAACCCCTGTACAGGGACAAAAACTCTCCTAACGAGAGGGTTGTTGGACAGCGGCTGTACTTCCAGCGCCATCAACCGACGATACGTCAAGGAACACCAACTTGACACCCACAAAGTAGCTACACCAGTACGCGTCTACAATGCAGACGGTACCCACAATGCAGTGGGCGATATCACCGAGTACGTGGAGTGCCGGATGAAGATAGGGGACCACAGCGAACATATCGACTTCACGGTCACCGACTTGGGGTCCAGAGATCTGTACCTCGGACATGATTGGTTGAAACGTCATAACCCAACGGTCAACTGGAAGACGGGAACGATCCTGTTCGGACGATGTCAATGCGTCAAGAATCCCTTCCCCCTTCCTGACGCAGATCCCGACGACCCCTGGGACAAAGAGCTTGAAGACGGCGACCGAATCCTCGCTGTCAACATGGAAGAAGAATACAAGATCCGCGCTGGACACCATGCCAATGATCTCACCGCCGCTGCAAACGTGGAGAAACCTCAGAAGACCTTCGAAGAAATGGTACCTGCCGACTACCATTCCTTCCTGCGACTTATTCTCGAAAGAGAACTTCGACGAACTCCCCGAACGAAAGCCATGGGATCATGCTATCGAGCTGGTTCCAAACGCTAAATCCACACTCGACTGCAAGGTATACCCCTTGAACAGAAACGAACAGGAACAGCTCGACAAGTTCCTAGATGAAAACCTGGAGTCTGGTCGCATTCGCGACTCCAAGTCTCCATTCGCTTCACCGTTCTTCTTCGTCAAGAAGAAGGACGGATCTTTGCGTCCCGTTCAGGATTACCACAAGCTGAACGAGATAACGATCAAGAACCGATACCCACTCCCGCTCATTTCTGAGCTCATCGACAAGCTTCAAGGAGCCAAGTACTTCTCGAAGCTCGACGTTCGTTGGGGATACAACAACGTCAGAATTAGGGAAGGGGATGAGGAAAAGGCCACCTTCCATACAAATCGGGGTTTATTCGAACCCACTGTCATGTTCTTTGGGCTCACCAATTCGCCCACGACCTTCCAGTGGATGATGAACGACATCTTCAAAGATCTCATCTCCGAAGGAAAGGTCATGATCTACCTCGACGATATCTTGATCTTCACCAAGGATCTGGACGAACACCGACGCATTGTACAACGAGTACTCCAACGTCTACGCGAAAACAAGTTGTTTCTCAAGGCAGAGAAATGCAAGTTCGAAGTCCTCGAGACAGAGTATCTCGGAGTCATCATCAGCGAAGGATCCGTATGAATGGATCCAGTCAAACTGGCCGGCATAGCTGAATGGCTGACGCTGACGAAGAAGAAAGAACTTCAATCGTTCCTAGGCTTCACCAACTTCTACCGCAAGTTCATCAAGAATTACTCGAAGGTGGTACGTGCCCTGACCCAACTCACGGGGAAGGCAGAATGGACATGGGGCGCAGCGCAGAACCAGGCGTTCCAGCAGTTGAAGAAGCAAATGGCAGAGGACGTCATCCTCGCCATTCCTAATAAGGACGGACGCTTCAGAGTCGAAGCAGATGCGAGCAACGGAGCTATTGGCGCCGTACTCAGTCAAGAACAAGATGGCAAATGGAGGCCCATAGCCTTCATGTCCAAGGCACTCACGCAGACCGAGCGTAACTACGAAATCTACGACAAGGAGTTGCTTGCAATCATGCTCGCGCTCAGCAAATGGCGCCACTACCTGATGGGAGCCGCACAAGACGTAGAAATCTGGACGGATCACCAGAACCTTCAGTACTTCCGCAAACCGCAGAAGCTGAACCGACGACAAGCACGTTGGGTCACGGAGCTGGCTGAATACCACTTCATACTCAAGCACAAGCCCGGCACCGCCAATGTTAAGGCTGATCTCCTCAGCCGACATGTCGATCACAATCAAGGCGAAGACGACAATGGCGACATTGTCGTCCTATCCCCCGAACATTTCCGGGCCATGATTATGCCCATGACAGCCGACGCTAACTCCCGAGTCATGGAGATCACGCGTCAAAAGGAACTCTGAGACAAGGGCATCGCTACCTCCCTGGAACACAAACGAGGGATCACGGAAAAAGACGGAATCTTGTATTACCAGGACCGTATCTACGTTCCCCAGCACCGGGCTGTCCGAGGTGAAATCATCTCTAGAAGCCACGACCACATTACCGCTGGACACCCCGGGGTCGCCAAGACCAGTGAACTCGTCCTTCGGGAATACTGGTGGCCCAAGCTGAAGAAAGACGTCGAATCGTACATTGCCGGATGCGAGACTTGCCAATGAACCAAGTCCAGCAATCAAGCCAAGGCAGTGCCCTTACACCCGAACGCTATTCCAACGGAGCCATGGACTCACATCTCCGTCGACATGATCACCGGACTCCCAGAGTCGAACGGCTACGACGCGTTACTAGTTGTAGTGGACCGCTTTTCCAAGGGCGTCATCTTCGTACCTTGCAATAAGGACCTCTCCACAGAAGGATGGGCACGCATCCTTAGAGACCACGTATACACACGACACGGAATGCCCAAAGTCGTTATCTCCGACAGAGGTCCTCAATTCGTCTCCAAGTTCATGACCGAGCTCTATAGACTCCTCGACATCAAACAGAACGTGTCCATGGCCTTCCACCCACAGACAGACGGACAGATGGAAAGAGTCAACCAGGAGGTGGAAAAGTATCTTCGGATCTTTATCAACCACCAACAAGACGACTGGGCTGATTGGCTACCCATCGCAGAATTCGCGCATAACAACCGTGTTCACTCAGTGACCGGCAAAAGTCCATTCATGGTCATGTACGGCAGAAACCCCCGTATCCTACCCGACTCCCCACGACCCACCGACGCTGCAGTACCCGCCGCTACCGACTTCTCCGAAGCAATGGCCAAGATCCATAAGGAGACCGAGACCACATTAGAAGCAGCCGCAGGACGAATGAAGAAGCAAGCCGACAAGCACAGAAGAAGTGCAGTCGACTACCAACCGGGAAACCGTGTATGGCTGGACTCAACCAATCTTCATCTCCCTTGCCCAAAGAAGAAACTCGACGACAAATGAGTCGGCCCCTTCGAAGTCATTGACAAGGCTGGCGTTTCCGCCTACAGGCTCAAGCTCCCTCCTCACTGGAAGATACACCCGCGCTTCAACGAGAAGCTTCTTACCCCGTACGTTTCCCCGATGTTCCCTAATCAGGAACAACCGCCTCCTCCTCCTCCAGACCTCATCAAAGACGAGGAACAGTACGAAATCGAAGAAATCCTCAATTCAAAGTCGTCCAAAGTACGCGGACGCAGAGGACAACCATCGAAAACGGTCATCCACTACTTCATTAAGTGGGTAGGCTGGACTCGGGAGCACAATTCTTGGGTACACGAGATAGACATGGGCAACGCAAAGGAAGCGATTGCTGATTACGAGAAGAAGGCCAAGCGAAGACAGGGCCAAGTCATACGAGAAATCGTAACGAAACCACGATCTCCCCTCGCAATGGTGCTCGATCACGAGTACACACCCGACGGTGATGTATGGTACCTTGCCCAACGAGAAGACGGGACTCAGAAATGGGTCCTAAATCCCAATGTTAACTTATGGGAGAAATACCTAGAGGAGTATTGGAACGCTCAATACGACTCTCAACTCGACACAGAAGAAGAGCCCTAGGCAGTCGGGATGTCTGCCTTAACGAGAGGGTAATGTTATGATTTTTCCATTTTCCTTATCTTATCTCTTGAGCGCCTATCTAATCTACCTTATCTTCGGCGCTCATCGCTATCGTAACACGACTATAACGGATGACTTCAGAACCTTTGCTACGGCTCGCGATCATCACTCGCCTAGCACGACTTCCATTACGTTTGACGCACCAGTTACCTCGCAGGTAACCACGGACACTGATCTATTCTTAGTATACGACATTTAGTATTTAAGTAGCATAGTTCTTGACTGTATATCCTTAGTCTCGAACTAAAGTTTATCTTACTTTGCCAATACCGTGATTAGCACCAATTGACTAAGCGCTAATACGAGTGATTGACCGAACGCGAGTCAGCTCTATTACGCCTTACGTTAATAAGGTCACATGTCAGGCAGAGCCTAACATAGACAGCGTATCAGCGCGTGAGTGGTTTATTCATCTGGGCAGCAACTGTTGCAAAATTCATCCATGCATTCCCTGCGATATCGAGGCTGGAGGCTGTCCTAGCCATAGATGTCCCTAGTGATGCCATTGAGGCTCTGACAACATTTTATCACACCACTTTGAACACTCTGGTGTCTGAAATTCCGGGCACCAATGTGGACATTAAGACATGTGTGCGCAATGTTTTAGGTGCTGTGTTGGTGGCCAAAACATGGGATGATGAATCTTCAAGGCCCGACTTGGAGCTTCTAGGGATGACAGAGGATATCCTTGATAACATTGTCCTAGTAGACAAAGGTGGCCCTCGTTCACATCACGTCGTATCTATGCTAGGAAGCATACTCATTCCTGACACTAAGTGCAAGCCCATCCAGCTCATACACAAGTCCCTTGCCAATTTCTTGCAGGATCGGAATCGATGTGGAGATGAATGGTTTGTTGAAGTCACTCTGCACAACAGGGCATTAGCAAAACAGTGTCTGGATGTGTCAAAATCATATCTGCAGACTCTGCAGAAATGGTCTTCCAACACCGATATGGACATTGGAACCATACCAGTGTATATATCCCAATATGCATTACTAGGAGTGTTGTGGCATGTCAGAGCTTTCGATGACAGTGGCTTAGAACTTGCTTCTTTCTTCCGACACTACTTTCTTCTATGGCTAGATGTGCTCCTACATATTAAATCCGGTGGCAATGTTCTTTCAAGCTTGTTGATGGTGCTGAATTGGTCCAACGTATGTCGCTTGCAAGTGAACTTTACTGTCCAAATTAATCATGTTGGCCCTAGCAATTTGGCAACACTGAGTCTCGCACTCTATTCTACCATGCTTATCTGTTTGCATACAGAGCATCACAGAATGGGGGGCATTCCAGTTCAGGACCATCATATGCAATGTCTCTTTCACCATCCAGTAATGTCATTCGCAAGGCCTGGGAGCAGTTGAATGAGTCAGATTCTCCCGTATCCTCTGGCAAAGAACGGCTTCTCTGTTACATGAGACTACCAAATGATGACACTAGCATCCTCCTTCTGGACTCTGACAGTCTTATGACTTTTGACATCTCGACATCAGTTGAGATAACACAGTATGAGATCAATACAGGACAGCAGAAATCATTGCCAGAAAAATATCATAGTCAAGCTTCATTATCTGATTACTGGAAGTCATGCCGGTTGCCCTTTGGGTCCTTTGTCGCAAGTGAATGTTCAATATTCTTGATGACATATGGTCTTGAAATGCCTCTGTCAACGTTAGACTGGATAAGACTACCCCTTCATAACTATCTGAGTCTTTCACAGGAGACCCCTGATGAGCCGTTGTGGTATTATATCATTCTCTTTGACTCCTGAAATTGAACTCTCAAAACATACACACTATCTTTGTCTGATTTTTCAACCTCTCTATACAACAATGGCATTGTCATTTTTATTTTTATTTTTTTTGGTTCCAGTTTTGTACGATTTCGTACGTATATCCTACATGCTAGCATATGGTCGGATCATCCTGTCACGTATGCTACTGTTTTTGTATTCTAGGTATATATGTATCACAACTAACGAGCAAAGCTCTGCTCCTTGCGAGGTGTCTCACGTCCATCTCCCTCGATCCGCTGAGTTGATGAGGTATCAAGATGGAATTGCATCCGTGTCTTCATCTGCTGTTCTGTGCTCTGTGATGGTGATGTTTGCTTTCATCTGTCTTCTTCTTCTTCAATTTCTACCTCTGGGAATACTCCAAATGTGGTCGCAAAGCGCCGTGTGTCATTGAGAAACTGAATGAGATGTGGTAAGTTCTTTCGCTTGGATAGCATATGCTTAGCTGTCAACATGGTCCCATTGATGCCAATGGAACACTGCATTGTTTCGCATTCGTTCTGGTACATTGGACATTGTATCAGATAGTGATGGACAGATTTGTTGGGGTGCAGACAGGTGGGGCAGGCAGGGGATTCGATGCAACGTATGTTGAAGAGGTGATATGTCCGGTATGAAGCTGCACAAGCATGCTCGTGATTTTGCACGGTAGAGAAGTGGCCAGCTTCCGATACCGGCGTGCAGCCTGCTGGGCAGGTGCTGAGTCAATGTTTCGGAACCTGGAGTAATGGGGTGACTTCCTCCAGGCCCGGTCAGCTTTGATTTTCTGCTTTGCATAGTTCTCCCAGAGTATCAATGTTTTGTTTTGGGGTATGGGTTTTCGTAATGGTGCAGGGAGGCTCTGCATCACACTGGTATTGCCATGTGCTGCTGCCTTCGCTTCTTCATCCGCTGCTTCATTCCCTGCAATGCCTTGATGTCCAGGGATCCAACGAATCTTGAGGGAGATATTGGGGTGTTTCCATAGGACCATGTTAATGTGTTTGTGAAAGAGGTCAAAGATGTGGTGGGATGAAGCTGGTCTTGCCAGTGTTGTCGCTTGTATGTTGTGGCAGCTGTGTTATCAATGCTGATAGATGCGCTTTTGATGCTGGACATGTCACGCAACGGCTCTAAGCAGAGGGTCAGTGCCAATCCTTCTCCATCATATACTTCATGCTCCTTCGCTGATCCAACACTTAGCCTCAGAGTCTTTACTCTTCTGTCTCCCTTGTATATGACGGCAGCTGCTCCTATTCCTCCATCTATGCCTGACCCGTCTCCATATGCCCTTACCTCGCTCTTGTCCATCCTTTCCATGGCTATTGCCTCTTGCATCGTCTCTGCGATCTCCACTGTTACTTTGGATTTCCAGTATGGTGGGAACCTGACCGCCTTGATGGTCTCGAGCGCATCTGGTTGTACGTCAAAGTCTCTTGCTAGCTCGTGAAGCGGGGACCTGTGTCGCTTGATGTATCGGTTTGTTGCCCTCCATATGGTTTTGTGTAACGGATGTCCTTTTGGCAGGCAAGCCATGCATGTGAGGGCTCAATGGCATTGTCATTGCGCACAATGTCGGATATTTCATGAAGATTGCCATGGGCCAAGAGGACAACTTTACATGGACATCGATTCCAGCGTATCACAACCTACGCATTTGTCAAGATGAATCGATTATTATATTGGTCCATCATGATGACATGGCAATGACACGGTACACCATACAACTATACGATGCACAGACAGGTGCTACTGTCTTTGACCCTCTTCACACCAATGGGAGCATCATGGCTGTCTCTGATGATGGATCAAAAATTGTCCTTTATGACTGGGATTCTAAAGCGGCAAGTCTTTTTGACATGGCCTTGGGTGGTAGCAGTAAGGTCATTGCTGTATTTGACAATTTCGTGCACAGGCACGCGATCTTATTCCTCGGAGAGTCGAAGATTGCCTATATACTCGATGAATGCTTGATCATACGAAGTTTGGCGACGGGTAACATTATCTTCCGCCACGGCATTCCCGAGGATCAGTATTATGAGAGGGGGTATAGTACTATACACGCTACTCCGGACGGAGCGAGAGTTGTCATTTGTGGTTTGCTCACTTGTACGGTATGGGACGTTGGGGACATATAGTACATCAGTATCCCAGTTGTTGGTAAATAATCAACAGCCATGACCTCTGCGCTCGGTGATTTTGCCTTGACCTTGGGAGCGCCGGCGGAGTCGGTAGGACATCGTGAGTCAATATCGAATCCTCCGTCCTAAGAATCGGAGACGTCCATGACAGCTTTGGACGTAATGACGATGGCGGCGTCGGCATCCGTGCTTGATCTTTCCCCATCTTTGGTGGTCCTACGCGGGCTTGTTCCGTCGTGTTCTTCACCGGCACGACTTCCTTCTACGCTTCTTTCCCTTTCCCGGTACAGCCGCCCCGCTCCCTAGCCCTGGTCAGGATTCAAGACTAGCGGACCTAGGTCGCCGGCCTTCCAATCTCTTCTGTGCATCGCCTCGAATAGCCCATCCTGCCGTAGCATGAGCAAGTTACGAATACTCCTTCCAAGGCGTCGACAGTCCTTGCCACTGTGTATGGGATGGGCGTTCCATCCCCACTCAAGCACTATCATATCTCTGGTGCTCAGCTCTTGTATAGCATACACACCCCATCCACCGACTCTGTTTGCATGTCTCTCGGCATCCTTCCCTGAGCGGATCCACCGAGTAGCATCGAGAGCTCGTCATGCGGAGGAGTGGGATAGAAAAATATGATATACCCTTCAGACTTGACTATGATGCGTACACCTTTAGCAGATCCTCGGCACTTGTGACCACAGAGAGACGGCGGTATGCAACATATATGTCAATGGAAAGGTGGAGAACGGCAAGGGCAACAGCCGACTCTGCGGGGAACTGGAATATGACGTAGGCGAATGGTTGGGGGATGCAACCAGAGGATATCCTGCTTCATACGAAGGTAGCAAATCTGCCGTTCTTCGTCATCCGTACCATTGCTTGCTCCCACCTACTCCTTAGCAGCACCACTCGTCAAGCTCGTTGAGTCCAGCGTAAATCCCAAAACATGCCGCATGACACCATCTTAGAGAGGCAGACATATTGATAGACCAGAAGAAAGGCAATCTAAAAGACTTGTGAGCGCAAGCTGAGAGAAAATGTGGGTGCTGCTCACCTCAAACGGTCCTTGCAGTCAATCAATGTCATGAACTCGAACCCGTCATCATGCGGCAGCTTTCACATGTGCCTGAGCGTAGGATCGTCGGGAGAAAATATATCCTTCGTCTTCGTCGAGGTAGAAGCATGAGACGAAAAAAGGCGAAGTGTAATGGGATGCGATTGTGACACCGTTACCATTCCTGCTGCCGCCCGAGCTTGACGAGCAGTCCTAGTCATGGCCGTTCCACCGGTTAGCCCTCGTTTGCCCTTTGGCGTCGCCTCGAGTATACAGCCATCGTTATTGAAGGAGCACTTCCTCCAAGGTATCGACGGCTTCGAGCTTCGTAGGATTTGGAGCAAGTATGATGTACTAAGAGAAAATATAAGTCCTAGTCGCACGAGTACCAAAAAAAGAGACTCACCTGAAGGAATCAAGTCAAACATGCTCCTTCTGCAGCTGCTCCGACATGGGTTTGGTTGCTCGGTGTACGGAGTGAGCCCAGCAGCGACCAATGGCCATGAAACGCTGGAAATAAATGAGTACCGGCACGGACGAATGAAAACTAAGTACCTGGTTCGTCTTCCCTCCCGGATAATTGAACATCGGCTGATAACTTTTAGAGCGAAGAGACGATGCTTGTGCTGAGAAGAGGCAACGTCTAACGGCCGTGGTAAGCATCCTGACAAGCGAGGATTTTCCTATTCCTGTTTGATTACTCTCTACCATAATCACCTCATCCCGTCCACGACTCCCCGATGGGTGTTGATCCTTGCAGCGGCGGACTCGTCAGCTTGAATAAGTAGTGTTGAGGGCGACCTTGTGGCGGTAAAGGTCACGAAGTAGGCACGTAGACATGCCCTGATAAATGGCTCTGTCCGCAATGCAAGATGAGAAGGGATGATGTAGTCGATGTCCACACGAAATCCGTCTTAGCCACGAGTCAACAGAACCTTGATAAAACAAGGGTGAGTTTCTGTGGTTCATTCGTTTTATTCTCTTGCCTCTCGTCTCTTGCCTCATCCATACTGGGACGTTTGGTGCGTGTGTGTTACGCGTCGCGTCTTGCGAGATGAGAGTGGTGACCGAAATGGCATGTTTGGCTTAGTCAAACAAAGCAAAGTCTCCTTTCACCGCCATGCTCCTATTTTTTATCTCCCTTTTTCGCACCAGTCTTGGTCCTTCAAACTAATCTCGCCTACTGACGAGCATGACCACACCGTTCGTACACTCGGCGTGGAATATGGGCGAGGGCATCAATCACGGAGTTCCTTCATGCGATGGGTGATACAATTTCCCTCGACGACTAGATTCAAACCGAAAACGACGAATCCAAGGACCTAATTATGGGCTGAAGGGACGTGTCTCCATCCGATAAGTGGCGCGTCCACGTCATGAAAGGAAGGGTCTGTTTGTCGCACTCGACGATGATGGGAAGAGCATAGTGTGGGCTGGGGGATGTGACGGAGGAACCGGGAGACGTGTCGTCCTCTCCATGAAGACGGCGCACCGTCAGATGAAGCGGGAGGTAGGAACGGCAACTCTCTCCGATTACTTGCATTCAATGGCACTCACGTCTCTGCCGCACGATTCTCTCCTTCGCGTGAAATGCCAAGTATTAGCTACAAACGATGTGTCGAGGACAGAACTACTGAAGGGAGTTTTGCTGCAGGCACGCGCAGGGACGGTAGGTGCCTTCTGTTCGTCCTCATAGCCCGATCTCACTCTTGATTGAATTTGAAGCATACACTCAAAGGACATATCAAGCCCTTTCAAATACAAACACGGCGTCATTTGGGACTCGGCGCGAGGACTACGGATTTATATCTGAAGGTGGCGTAGTCTGCAAATTTTCGCCCGCGATATCTGGCGACCACCGACAAACGCACCCAGAACCATGGCAGGGCGACGCGCGCTGCTGTTCACCTTCACCCTATCTAAACCGAGGCTTCCCCGAGCCGTACAGCCCGCTTATCCCTCTGACACCGTTGTCGTTGTGTGCTCACTCCGTATACCGCTGTCAGCTTTTCGGATTCCTGCCCCACATCTCCCTCCGACGGGTTCGCCGCTCTCAAAACGATCACGCTGATTTTCGCTGGGGGCAAGTATACTGTTAAATGATTCATAGGCGTGTGCCACACCCGTACCGTATACGAGCAGTACAAGACCCCAACGGTACGGGTAACGGTGGGCATCCCTAAAAGGCGCCAGCCAAGCATCGTGTATATATCGCGAGCACATGTGCGGATGGGATATGAAGGAGGGAGAAAGGGTAAATCTTGAGTAAATCGATGGTGGTGGTTTCAATTATTGTGTGGTAGAGATGTATCATGTAGGAGTACGTTATATATGAGGAGACGCTGAAACTTTTTCTTGAGAATCCACTTGGTCCAACTTTGTCGGCCTGCTATGGTATTCTTCGGCACATCTTCGGCATGCTCCAGCACCATCGCCTTCCCGTGGACTTCGGGACTTCCCTTTCGGGTTGTCACGGACGGCGAGGCTGCATGATCATTGTCATCAAAGTCGTGCGTGAGGCCCCGTGCATGAGGTGCAGAAGTTGCGTGCAAGGCGAAACTCAAACCCTCACAGTACTACTCTTTGTTCCCCCCCAACTCCTACCCCCAGACCACTGCTACGAAAGAGGAACAAACCTCACAGACGCTACGGCTTCTGTTCGCTCAAAATTTGGCGTCATTGACGTGTTCACCGAAAATATGATGTCTCTGTCTGCGGTGATGAGTGCGCTGGCGGTTGGTGTTGCGAGCGTACTCAGTTGGATCATTGGAATGTGGCACCCTCGACCAATCTTACATGATACCGCTGTCGGCGACAATAATGACCAGTTGACTGCGCAGTCACAATGCGTTCCCGACAAGAGCTCGACACGGGCTTTCCATCATGCGGGTAGCCTTCCTCCTCCTTCTAAACAGGTATGTGGCTTATTTAGGTTTGGTCTTGCCGTTGTAACTTGTAACCTCTATGTAGCGTACAGTACTGGAGGAGATCAACGATCGAATAACGGACCTGGAACAGTTGGAGAGGAGTCTGGCAGAACGATACGGGTTGGACGAGAATTTTGACTCGGTAGACGTTTTCCAAATAGCCAAAGCCAGGGCGCTTTCCAAGAACGATGACCAGTCTGGACATGACCTGGGTCACATGGATGAACTATATCAGCTTCGGTCGCATCGAGCGGGAATACTACTGGGAGAGTTCCCCGCTTCGTAAGGTCTGTAGAGTCAATCGCCGCTACCAAGGGGACGAGATTCGCTGAATGCTGAATGCCTTCTAGATCGTCCTGGCTCAGAGGGCGCGCCTAGATCAATTGCATGCTTGTGTCATAGCCAGCGGCTGTGTGCCAGTCCTATCCAAAGGGTGCCGAAAAGAAAAGGATGGCGAGGGGGACAGCGGGTCTCAATGTGCAGCAGTAGAGGTAGCGTTGTAACTTGTATGCGACGGTATGGGGGTCAAGCCAAGTATCAAGTATCGACTTTGACTTTCAGTTTTTGCATTGTTCCTATCCCGCTCATGCGGATGAATTCCCTGTGCATTGACCATGTCGCCCCTTAGAAATAGTGATGCTGCTGTGGCGGTCCGAGCCCAACAATCATTCAAAGCTCTGTTATTTTTCTGCGACACACCAAGAAGTGTTGGGCACCGCTGCGGGGCGTCACGCGTAGCACTGGCGTCCAAGTATTTGTCTGAAGGCATCAGCAAGGGAACCGGTGGTCTTCCATTAAGTATCGTGACTTATGAGGCAAGACAGGAACTGAAGCACACTAAGCACACCTATTAACTCAGTCAACATCTCGTAAAAAATTTAATAAAGCTAGTTTCAATATTGCGTAAATGGAACATAGTAGAAGAAGCTAGGGTCCGTAGGGATTGGTTCTAGCCTTCTAGTATAAATATGGATCTCCTCCAGCACTTCGATATTACTGGATAGTATCCTATTACCTTAAATCAACATCACATCACCCATGGACCATCAAGCCGTTCTCTCTCTCAACCGTTACTCCCGGTACCAAAGTCGGTCAGCCCTGTGTGTTCCAGCAACCACCGGCGTCTGGGTAGGGGACGCCGTTAATAGAGACAGCAAACTCTCGTATGTCACGTCGTCCCTCAAGTCAGATCTAAGAGCACGAAGGAGGGCTATCGTAAAAACACCGTTCGTATCCCCTCCAGGGCCCCTCTCCTCCTTTGCGAATTCATGCTCGCTACACGCAGCCAACACCACGTGAGAATCCATATCTGGGCACCATTCCCTGTCCGATACGCTTTTGTACCCAGGAAGGCTCCCCAATGTCGCGTGTGCAATGCGTAGCGCATCGTCGAGCGCTCTTTGTTGTAGTTGAGGGATGGAGCGCACCCCTGCCATCACCAACATCGGTGCTCGTGTGAGACTGGCAGAAAAACAGCAGTCTAGTATAACCGTGATTTTCTGTCCTTTAGCGCGACAGATCTGAGTGAGGATGGCATTAAGTTCTCGGTCTGTGATGTCGGTGATGATGGCGCCATTCCCATCCGTGGTGTTTCGGTCAGATGGGCAGATAGCCTCAATAGCACACTGACAGACGTGATGGGGGTCGCCCTGGTGTTCCTGACCGTGACATTCGTAACTCGAACCATGTCCAGAAAAGTAAATGACGATGTTATCACCGAACTGGATCTCGGTTTTGTTGATAAGACCAAGAAGCGTGCTAACGATCTCAGCACGGGATGGGACGCGGATGTCGGACGCATTAATGTTAAGGGGAGAATTGGGATGGGGAGATACGAGACACTGTATGCGATCGTTGGGGACGTGGAGGTCATTGATTAGATAGTCCTCCATTGCACGCACATCCGACACGCAGCCATTTAGAGGATGGCCTGGATACGCATCAATGCCGATCAGTACAGCCCAGAAGCGTGAGGGATCATGGCTGCGTGTCGGGGCCTACAAGGAACTCCATGTATCAGTGTCAAGGCGGATATCGAGCACTGTGAGCTCACTCTTGCGCCGGGAAGGCGTACCCTAGGAAGCGGTTGCAAACTTTTCCAAGCCCAAGGAATACTGAACATCGCCTGAATGATCTTAGCACAACGAAATAGTATAGTAACGAGCTTCGCATGACACACCTGCAATGCACTCAGACCGATTTGAACTGTCTTCTCGACCTCCGAATAACAGGTTGTTTGAGCTGGAAGTGAAGTTGTGGTAAAGAGATGTTACTGGTTCGAGTGTGTGAGATATCAAAGAGGAATGAGACGAGGGGTCAGAAGCTCTACCGGTACCAGGCTAATGCCACACGCTGGTTCCACGCGGAAGCCATGCGGTCAAGCAGCTAATACCGTACTCGCAAGTTTGCACAGCCCGGAACCGCTCCCTTCTCAGCAAGAACCATGACCGAGCCTGGCGGTCCCAGGTTCTCCCTTTCTGACCATACTTCTTTACATCGAAACAATAGCCCGTCTCTCTACGAGATGCTAAATAGCATGCTTCAGCGAATATTACCCAATACAAACACGAGTGTTCTTGGCCCGGGCACAACCAACTCGGACAGCACTCTCGAGGTTGTATGCACCGTGTGGTATCGTGCCACATTTCCTTGTATTTCACGCTAACATATCCTATAACTAGTTCGATCACGATAATGGCGATGAATCATCTTCTCTGAACCAGGACAGCTCGACACGGACTTTTACACACGGTGGCACAAAAGTGGTATGCTCTGATTGTTGCATACTATCTACATAATCTCAACTGCCAACAAGCCTAGCAAAAATGCAGACCCGATACTCGAAGGACTCAAAAGCGAAATAGGCTTGCTCATAAATGTTGAAAAGAAACTGGCAGAAAAATACGGGATATCGATCGACTCAGTGACCGTTCGCCAGACGGCCCAAGCACATGCAGTGTGCAACTTCGATGCAGACGCCTCTTGGGAGTGGTCACAGATGCACACCCTTTACCATCGCCGTAAAAAATTGGCACATCTGCAGATGTTTGGCCATATCGAATCGGAATCTTCGCCCTCATCAGCCCCAAAGGTCAGGCGCGTATTTCTAGTAAAGTGTCGGTTCTAAATAGCATCCTCGCAGCCACCACCCAGTATTGACCCATCTCGGTTTTGGGCGGTCGTCATTGGCATTGACGATTACTCATATTCTCCCCTCCGAGGTTGCGTGTCTGACGCTAAAGAAATTGCTGATTATTTGTTGGAAGACCTCGGCATCGCAAAGGATCACGTCCAGCTACTTCTAAGTACCAGCCCCAAGCTGACACTTGCGCATGCCGTCAGCACCTTGGTCGGCGCTGTTGGCGGCAATGCTTGCATCGCACCTACACGCGACAACATCGTCAGCACACTACTCAGTCTCTCTACGGACCCCCGGATCGAAGTAGGCGATAATATCATCATATACTTCTCCGGACACGGCGTGAATTACCGCTGTGCGGAGTATTATGGTAACTCTCATGCAGGCGTAGGGACCATCGAAGCTCTGTGCCCCGTCGACCGCGACTGCAACTCCGCCGCCGGTGGAAATGTTCCTGATATCAGTGACCGAGAAATCAACACTATTCTCTCAGAAATATCTCGTACCAAGGGGCATCACATCACCTTCATTCTAGACTGCTGCCACGCGTCAACTCTCACTAGAGCGGTGCAAGACGAGGGGACTGTGCGCGCTATCGCGCCTCTGCCTTCAGGGTTCATTGCATATATGCTACAGGCTGCAGATGAAAATCTGAGGAATCTTCCTGGATACCGATCCGTTTTGGCGGAAGATTGGTTTCCCAATATGGATTCGCACGTAATTCTGGCAGCGTGTAAGGAATATGAGTATGCGAGGGAGGTGAAATGCGAGGAGGGCTACCATGGGATTTTTACTCAGGCGCTCACTAAAGCTCTGAAGTCAACTACACACGAAACGACTTACTTTGGCCTCCTGGAGGCTCTACCTTCGACTGTAACTCAAACTCCGGTTATCGCTGGGAGACACAGAAACGCAAAACTTTGGTATCAGGTACGACAAGGCCTGTCATCACGTGTATATTAACTGAAGTGTATTCAGGACTCAGTTTCCAGGGATAGAATAGACATTACTTCTTCTGGTGACGGCAGTACATCAGGGGTCAGAGCGGGATAGTCGCCCTTGACTCTGTCCGTCAAGTTCGTCCCCAGTCTCAAAGCGGTGCCGGAATGTCGGTCCGGCATACTAGGTAACGAATGAGATGTACCCGTAATACTTTATAACGCTGGGGTCTTTGCGCCTCCTAATAAAACCATATATAAGGGTGTTGGGTGGGTTCCATCCGTTTCGTCTTAGCCAGCGGTAACCTCGGCGACTCGTTCGGCTTGCTGCCTGTTCTTTTTGGCCCATGTTCGCCAATAACGAGAACGACGACTGTAGCCCCGTGATGAACGGTCGTTACTACTTAAGGACTCGTTGAGCTCGAGCAATAGCGGGAATGGTAACGGCGCCACGTACTTTGAACTCGCTTATTTGGTATAATCTACGCAGAGCGTTCATCTCGCAGGGCTTAGGTCGGCTCTTCCTCGATTTTTGGCGAGCCTTATGATATAGTGTGAGGTGAGCCAGAGCAGAGCGAGCGCACTGCTAACGACTGAGCTGTTGAAATTATATGAAAGAGAGTAATAGCTTACCGCATTGAACATTCCCCCGATCTTTAAAGTTTATCTGAAGACGAGTGATATGCTTTGTGAGATGGAGCTGGATGGAACTGGATGGCGAAAGTACGGGAGATAGCTGTTCGACAGGGAAGGGTTTAAGATGATGAGAAATCAAGATAAAGAATAGAAGCCGCACCTCCAGAACAAGAACGTCGAGAGCACATCGAGACAAGGTCCGGCTGCTATAATGATCCCGACACAGAGCACATGCCCTACGCCCGAATAGTGAGAGGACGTTGTGCCAACGGCCAAAGACTTTGATGATGATGTAAACTGTATTTTATCTGCTTTTAGATCGGTTGTATCTGGCGGAGTCAACAGACTCACGTTGGCAATAAAGAGTTAGTAGTATGCGCGCTGCCAACGCTGTTTAGATTCATCCCAAAGTCAACCCTCTCAATTCTTGAGGGAAGCATCGACTGCGACCGTGACTGCAATCGCAAGGAGGATGCGAGCCTAAGTGGTGGGGCAACCTTGAATTCGAGAAGTGGCCGTGTTGTATCGGTCACAAGCTTGAGGGCGTGTTAGAAATAAAGAGAAGAATGATCATCGACGAGCACCAAATACATTGGACTACCGTTAGCTCGCTAAAACACAGTAACCTAGGCGACGTACCTTGGGAAAAGAGACTTGGACGGCCATGATGGTAAGCATCCTGCCAAGCGAGGAATTTCCTATTTCCTTTTGATTACTCTTTCCCATAATCACCTCATCCCTTGCGCCAGCGGCGTTGAGGGCGATTTTGTGATGAGAAAATTCACAGAAGTGTACCACATAAGCACGTAGACATGTCCTTGAATGGCTCTGTACTAGATGACGATACATGCTGTACTGAGCACAGTCGATGTCCAGGAGACGACACTACGAAATCCCGTCAATGGAACCTTGAGAAAAGAAGGATGAGTTTATGTGGGTTATTTGTTTTATTCTCTTACCTCCCGTCTCTTGCCTCGTCTATCCTGGCACGTTCAGTGCGTGTGTGTTACGCGTCGCAGAGCACGCGTCTTGCGAGATGAGTGTTGTGACTGAAGTGGCATGTTTGGCTTGGTCAAACAAAGTAAATTCTCCTTTGACCGCCATGCTCATATTTTTTTAATCTCCCTTTTGCGTCCGGCAACATCGGTCAAGGTCCTTCAAACTAATCCCGTGCCCTACTGACGAACATGGCTCCAATCTTCGTACACTAGGCGTGGAATATGGGCGAGCGCATCAATCACGGAGTTCATTCGCGCCATGGATGATACATTTTCAAACCGAAGACGACGGATACAAGGACCTGATTATGGGCTGACACGGTGTGTCGCCATCCGGCAAGTGACGCGTCCACGTCGTGAAAGGAAGGACTCGTTCGTCGCACCCGACCATGATGAGAAGAGCATAGTGTGGGCTCCGAGAGGCGGCAGAGAAACCGGGAGACGTGTCATCCTCTCCATGAAGACAATATGCTGTGGGGTGAGGCGGGAGGTAGGATGTGCTGGGGACGGTACGTTTTCCGATTACTTGCATTCATTGGCACTCACGCGCACGTCTCTGTAGCTCGAGCTTACCCATACGATTCTCCTTCGCGTGAAGTACCAAGTCTTGGACGCCAATGACACGTCGAGGGCTGAGCTACCCAAGGGGGGTTTGCGGGGATGGTAGGTACCTTCTGTTCGTCAATATAGCCCGATCTCACGCTTGATTGAAGCATACGCTCAAAGGACATATCAAGCCCTTCCAAACACGAACATGGCGTCCTTGGGACGGCGAGGCTCACGGGCTCGTGTCTGGATGGTGGCGTAGTCTGCAATATTTCGTCCACGATATTTAGCGACCAGCGACAAACGCGTGCAGAACCATGGCTACTCGAACAGGGAACGCGTGCTGCTGTCCACCTTCACCCTGTCCGAAACGAGACTTTCCCGTGCTGTACAACCCGCTTATCCCTCTGACACCGTTGCCGCTGTGTGCCCACTCTTTATGCCGCTGTCTGCTTTTCCTGCCCCATATCTCCCTTTCGTCGCTCTCAAAATGGCCAGATATCATCGTGCAAATCATCGTTGTCGGCAAGTATACTGGTGAATAACTCATAGGTCTGTCCTCTTTGCCGCTATCTCTCATGGTTCGAAAGCTTACTCGTTCTTACTAGCTCTGGTTCCTTTTGGACATAAAGCTACACTTTTTATAATGGCGCTCAATGCTATCGATACGATGCAGCAACATGGTGTCCCACGGAGGAATTGTTCCTTCGACAACACTTTGATCGTTAGCCAGATGATATTGGAAAAGGGACGACCTGGCGAATGTTCCTCGCCTCCACGACGACAGGCCATGTTCTCTCCGTCCCGTTTATCAATGAATCAGTAGCATACATCGAACGCCGAGCCATTAGGATTAAACTGGACCGCAAATACTATGTCAAAGTCGACACCTTCGGCTGCAAACGCACTCCTACCTCGCTTGGGGACCTTCCTTCCGTTTTTCCTTCGCGTCCAAGACTAAAGCCGCGAGGATAGTCGAGAGTCAGGACCTGCCTCGTGAAGGCTACATAAGCAGAACCAGAATTGATTTACTGGTCGGACCTCGCCCTCGAAATCAAGGTTACACTCCCTTTTCAACTACATCCCGCTGTTACGTCTTGGCATGGGACATCCAATCCATATCACGACGGGAAACTGCGTATCGATCTCCAGTTCATCCCATGCACGCGCATATCACCTCGTGGGAGGCGACACTTGCGAGTGGTCCGCTCTCGCAAACGCATCGTTCGTGGATAAACGTACGCGCGCGATCCTTGTGCAGGGAAGCCTACTGACACTGCTGTCAGACATGAAGACGGGTGTGAAGGCAGTTATCCTCAATTTGGAACATTGCGAGTCAGCGATATGGACGACGCAAATAACGATTTCGACGAGGATGGTGATCAATGCTGCACTGGCGCCGCCTACGACAGGTAATTCCTCCTTCTGCCTGGTGCATAACCATCGACTGATACCTATCAGAGCCGACATGGCCAGATTATGAGTGCCAAAAGCTTCAACCAGCATATGAGGAGCCGTATTCTGCAGGCCATCTTTGCAAAACCCCTCGATAGTGTCTTCCCCGCCGGGATCGTCGCCACGAACGGCATCAGCTGTTGACAACACTGACCCTGACCCGCCAGCAGAAGAAACCACAGCCGATCCTCTTGATGGACTGTTATCGTCAGTCTCGTACAGAGCGCAAATCCATGAAACGGAGATACAGGGGGCAGAGCGCTTTGAGTCATGAATGTCTCCGCGTATAAGACGTGTGTCGCTTTCGTTGAACCCATGATCCGCTCTGATTGTATGCTAGTTGGAAGCGTATTCATACACTCGCGAACTCTCTTTTGCGTCTCTCACGCGCGATGTGATCGTAACAACAGATGTATTGCTTCGCTGTGAAGGTGAGCGATTACAGGTACAAGCTTATTTTATTTCTAACGATTTTCCTACCAGGTTGAGCGTTCATATGCAGGTAACACCATCGGTGAAGCTTCAGCGGCTGGTACGTTCTCGTTAGCTTTACGGCCTGGTTCTGATAATGATCCTTCTTAGGTACCCCGAAATACTTGATATCGAGGTCAAGTGCTCGGTCGACAACTTCTCCGACCGTCTTGTATATCCCCGATGGCAAAGGTCGGGCGTGCCGAGCATCCTCGTAGAACGGAGTCCACGAACTGGGTCATGCTTTGAATTTTCGGGCAAGGCTCTTGCGACGCTTTCAAGTGTGGCGGAACAGTGTTGGTTTTCATTTGTTACACATATTAGGTAACATACACGTAACGACGTCTTGTATCTTCAGTCGGCGATGTAAATTCAAAGAATTACAACCGATGTCTAAGCCAGTTTGAGCCTGATATCCTACGACGCTGTTTTGGTGGACCTTGCTTGGTGAAAGGTGGTTGGGGAGGTGTACTTGACGCGGCTGGTAGTACTCGTGAAGTCAACAACCAATCGTGGGTCAAAGGTGGTGTTTGCGACGGCTTTGCGAAGTGATGGTGATGATGGCAGCTGTGCTTCGTGCTCGGTCTTTCCTCACCCTTGGCAGCACTGATCATCCTCCTCGTTCCGTCCCAACAAGATCTCCCTTGCTTCTTTTCAGCCGCCAGCGTCGTTCTCGCGTGCACTGCAGCCTATCCTACCCTCGCATGGGCAAGTGCTCTGACATGACTTCCAGCTCGTCGAAATACGGAGTGAGCGCAGCAGCGACCTGGACAGCGATGAATGAGCGCCGGTACGGACTAATGAGCACTACTACGTACCTGGTTCATCTTCCCTCCGCATAACCGAACACTGGCTGATGACTGTTGTAGCAAAACAAGCAAAGTTATGCTGACCGGCCTCGGTGTCGCGGTGCGAGGTGATTCTCAAATAGGACTTGCCGGCAATCGTGATTCCACATCTCTGCCAGTTTCAAACTTGGGGCCGAGCTAACCTCTCCTTGATTTCACATTTCCCAAGGATCTCGCACGCCAACCATTACCTCACAGGAAAGTGGCGAGGAAGACAAGGAAACTGCTCGAGGAGGGCGTTCGATGGGAAAAGAACGGGATTCGATTGGGAGTTCGCTTCTGAGATAGTCGCCTCGCCATTGGGGCCGTCACTCCGAGGTTGTTGTATCCTTTCCTGTCTTAAAGATGGACCCGGGGAAGCCGCACCAGTTATAGTCGACGACGACCAGGAAAACACTTGTCTCTCCAAGCTCCAAGCTCCAACGTCACAGCGTTGCTGGACTCGGATTGACATGTCACCCAAGGCCATTCCCTGGTACAGCCACAGACCATCTCCCTCTGCAATGGTTTTCGTCCTTTCACTTTCCGGAGACGTGTTCTCTTCTTTCCGCACAGCCCGAGCATGCTCTCTCCGCATGTCGGCACACCGCTCCCCACCCCCCATCCGCGCACGGGCCCTGTCCTCCCCGCACACTCTTGCGTACATCCATCCATCCCGACTGCGCGCCCCGAAAGCAAGAACCGCGAACGTTATTATTAAGACCCTTGCAATGGTAGGTGATTACATCCAGGCCTCTTGCGGAATCTGCTACGTTTGCGTATGTGCAGGAGGAGATGCATCATCCGACACAGCCGGTGTAAGAGAGTGACTGTGAAATTTTTCAGATAATGATTAAAAAAGTAACTCAAAGAACGCACCTTAGTTACCACTGTCCCTTCCGAACGCTAAGGAATGCAACCAGCAGGTAGCCGGATATCAACGCCTACGCAGCAATCCGTTAACTCGCGATTCAGAAAAGATTCATCAAAATCTTTACCTCAAGTAAATGCTAAACTAATTGTCCCCACCATCGCATCCGCAGTTCACCTAGAGACTCGGAAATTAAGGAAATGAATCACAAAATAAAGTGGAGCAACCTACCAGCGATAGACCTGAACTTCATGGTAAGAGACGGCTAATATAGTAGTCATCGACAAGTAAATCCCGGGAAAAGGTCAACGTAAAAAAGGGCGAGGACTGGCCATCGCCGACTACAGCGACGAGAAAGAGGATGACGAGAACCAGACGCTCTCGCCAATATCGAGCACAGCGAGAATGCATCGAGCTGGACAAAACCCAACTTCGATAATTATCTCGACGCGGAGCACATGCTCGATATTCATCAGCCCGAGTGTGAGTGCTGAGTTCCGTAGATTTCGATGAGACGACCTGTATTTGTGTTTTTAGATTAATCAAATCCGGAGGGATCAAAAGACTCACCTGGACAGCGATAATTACTAGTGCATGCACCACATTCATCCCGTGCGCGCGGCAACCTCCAGTCTTGATCCAATTCGACATCCGCCCAGCCTCTAAAATCTATCCCTTCCACTCCTGGAGGAAAGTATCTACGCCTATCGTCACGCAAGTTCCGTCCTGGACCCGGATTCCCGACCTTGATCACAAAGAGGATAGATTAGAAGGGAGGCTAGAGATGTTGCCGGAATCCTATTGAGGCGGTCTTGAATTCGTAGAAGTGGTCGTATGGGATTTTGGTGGCGAGCTTAAGGGTGTGAGACATTAGATACAAAGAGAAGAGAAACAACAACGGACCAACTCACCGTGTTCGGCCGTTTATCAACAATTACCATATTAGCGACCCTCGACCAGTCCTGTAATACCGAAAGATGTGTTAATCCGAGAAAACAAAATAAGCATAGGCGACGTACCTTGGCAAAAGAGAATTGGACTGCACAAAAGGGCTGCAACGGTGAGTCGTTTGGTGCAGCGAGGGATTTCCATGGCTATTCCCGTTTGATTACTCCCTCGATAATCACCGGTTCACCTCCGATACACGACGACTTGCATCCCATCTCAGTCCAATTCGAGATTCCGCGACGCGTGTTCCGTCCTTTTCTCCACAGGCAGACCTCCATCGCTTCCTATTGGCGTCACTTCGAGTACACGGCTGCCATCGCATGCGCAAGACACAGCACTTCCCCCAAGGCGTCGACAGTTTGAAGCTTGATATACGATAGCTGGTATGGTACTAAGTGAAAATGTAAGCCTTAGTCGTAAAAGTACCAGAAAAGAGATTCACCCAAAGAATCAAGTCAATGCGTCTTTCCTCTGCGGTCGACATGGATTTCGTGAACATCGGCAAGCGACCTTGATAGTGAATAAGAGACGCGTTGCAAGGTTCGCCGTTGCTGTGAGCAGGAATGAGACCGCTAACATCGTGATAGATGAGTCTGATGAGGTCGGAGGGAAACAGGAGGAAACAGGTGACATCGACGCGTCGAAGTAACCAAACAAACAACCTGACGTCAGTCCGCGGCCATCATTCTCGACGACGACGATACCTTTGCGTCGGCATTTTGCCAAAATGGATCATAAACCTGAACGTTACGTTGAACCTGTAAGTCGCTTATACGCCCAGTTCATCTTGGTAGATTTCTCATGATTGCAGGTCTAGGTGACCTCGACTCACAAACTGTGGTTTCATGGAAACTTTACCGTCGTCGGAAGCTGCCTTTCGAGGTCCATCTCAGCGTCGGGACGACACTTGCAGAATTGAATATCGACTCCTTCCTTTGGATTACCGCTGCCGCCAGTATAAAGACATACCTCGATGCTGTGCTGGAGAGGCTGAACTTTGAAGTAAGCCAACCTTCAACCTTACATCTCGTTCTTCCCACTTTGAAGCTGATCTCAGTTCTGTCACAGCGCTTCGCATCTCGAACTCCAAACCTCTGACAGCGTCGAGGTTGACAGTGTGCAAAAGACCGGCTTTTCATCGACGAGAAAGACGTGATTACAGGG
This sequence comes from Armillaria borealis, assembly GCA_030435635.1. Lineage (NCBI taxonomy): Eukaryota > Fungi > Basidiomycota > Agaricomycetes > Agaricales > Physalacriaceae > Armillaria > Armillaria borealis. Next base: position 220,126 of record JAUEPT010000044.1, on the reverse strand, counting down.
AAAGAAAGGTGCGTTATCTACTCCGACATGTCGACCATTCAGTATTCAGTGCTGCCACTGTACATCAGGGATTCAAAACTGTCACCCAAGAACTGACGAAACCCGAAGCCTATCGTCAATAAACAGACGGACTAGGCACAACCGCGAAGGGCGTGCAGGAGGAACAGGTGGAGCTCATGCGTAGAAGGCCGGTCGGGGTATATGGACAAAAAGGAGAATTTTAGGGGGCGACACCATACTCAGTCATTACGTTGAACGCCGAACGAACAACTGTGCCCCGGGCGCGCTAGGAGTGCATGTGAGTAGCAATATGTCCAACTTCCAGCCGGCCTTCCTCCGCGTGCGTTTGACCATTATTCAAGACCACAGGACATTTATGGGAGAGGAGCGCTCTGTCTGCCTCCTTTCACGGTCGGGGTCTCTTCATAATTGAATGTCTCTCCTTGCTTTGACGGCCCTTGAGAAATTTACGGTGTCGCTGGATCGGTCATATCTATTATCTTCGCTTTTTGCTTCAGTCGATGCTTTACCGATGTTCTGGTCTTGACCGCATATAACAGTGGTTCTTGGGAGATTTCATGGTTATAACACCGTACCCTTGCACTTTTTCTGCTGTTATTGCACCGATCAATGCGCATGATTTTTTATGAAGTCTGTGTTTGCTTGTTTTAACTTGAGCTGTCCGGATTGGCAGAAAGAAAGAGGCTGGTATTACTAGAACAGCTTCCGCCCCTGCTCCTTAATCTCGTCGCTGACATTCCTTCAAGATTTCACGGCAGCACACATGTTCCTGATGCCAACAAGCTAGGCGCCTGACCGTATGGTTCGACCGTTCCAAATCTGTATTGGAAGGCTGCTAGCCATCTCCGATTGATGCACGACTTGAGCGTTCAGGTATATGACAGGTGATGTAGAATCACTGTAGGTTCGCGAGCAGTGCGGCTCGTTCGCTTGTGTGCCAATGCTAACTCTTTGTTATTAGGCCTCCAAAATATATTATAACTGCCTAGGCCTCGCGAGATAATTGTCTATTTCACCATTTGGTCCCTGGCTTCATGGTACGTTCTTCCTTGTTCTCCGAAGTATGTAAAGCCAAAGCATTCCCGCAGATACAAACTGGTGACGGAAGGGTTCCTACCGGGAGACGTACTGTGGTGCCCTATTTCTTGAAGAATATGACTTGAAGGGGCAGAAACATAAGTATCATGGCAGCGGCTTTATAGCTACTAGCTACACTGGTCCAAAGCCAGCGATCTCAATCTCGGGGGTTCACGAGATCAATACAGTAGGGGTTTTCCCTGAATCCATTAGGACTCGGACCTGCCACGCATGCAATGATCCATCGCTTCATCGTTTTTTCACCAAGGGCTTACGGCAATTGTGAAATGGTTGTTTAGGGTAATACTGTCCTGCGAGACTTCCATACACGTGTCAGCGTTGCTTTCCCTCAAACCACCATGTCTGCGATAGTTACCAGCAAGGAAACCGTGGCCAATGAAGCAAGGTCAGCATCGCTTTCATTGTTTATTCCTTCATTTGTGTGCTCACATGTCCTCATCGTAGTCGGATCCTTTTCATTCGTGGTTCGTTTCATTGGCATTCGAATATTTGACCCAACTTCAATGTGCTGTATCATAGAGGCCGAAATCATTAAGATCACGCCCACAAAGGAGTCGAGGTTTCGCTTGAAAATTGTTGCTGGCAACAAGAAGCAAAAAACAGAAGTAGTCAAGATCGATAAAGTCGGTGACCTGCCGAAGTGGACCGTAAATATCAGCCTGTGAGTAGCATATGCGCCCGTTTCATCTTGGTGGCTATCTCATAATCACACAAGGGACGACAACCCACAAACCCGGATTTTATGGGAGCTTTACAGCCGTCAACGGCCAGTGATATCGCGTTTCAAGGTCCTTGGCAGCGTTGAGAAGACGCTCGGAGAATTCTTTGAAGAGGGTAGTGCGAGTGCGTGCTGTGTTTCTTTCTTTGCTCTAAGGTATGCTTATTTTTCTGTAGGCGCCGATATACATCTATCCAACGGATCTTCCGAGGTCGCAGTCCTCAAAGTATCTCTCCAGTTGGATACCCCCATGAAAGTCGCGGAAAAAGTCGTCCAGAGCGGCGCGGAACCTTCACAAACCCCCAAGTTGTTAGATAACAGTGAAACCTTTAAGCAGGTGTTCGAAGCCGTTAAACAGATGATCGATACTCTCGCAGGGGTAAGCGACATTCCACAAGTCAATTTATATTGCTTGACGACTCTCTCCCAAGGCGCACCCCGCGGCTACCATTGCTTGGGGATTTCTATCTATTGGATTTGAGGTGGGTAACAACAGCGTTCCCAATGCACGGATATCTTCACATTATAGATGCAGGTACTACAGAGTCAGCGCGATGCGGAGCAAGCTGTACTTGATCTTTACGCGGACATGATATCGGTGTACGAAGAAGCTAGCAAAGATCATATCTTACAGCAGCGTGACGGTTTACGTGGAACCTACAGTTCCTTGTTCAAGCAGACCATTGAGTGCGCCATTTTCATTGAAGGCTATGCAAAGAAGAGTGGGATAGGTAGATATCCGTTTTTGAAGTACAAACATCTTATGATATCTCACAACTTTCCCAGGACGTCTTTTCACGATGGATATATCGGGCCAAGCCGAAAAATTCCGTCAGGCCTTTGTCGACCTGAAGGACCAGCTGACCAGGGGATTCGCAAGGGAATCAGCCATCGTCACCCTCGGTGTCCAGGAACTCGTAAATGTTCAGAGTGCGTCGTTCGTTAGCTGCAATTCCTTGTGAGAGCTAACCGAGGTTGACACTTTTAGTCATGAGAGATCGACTACGAGATCTCCAACCACCCGAAGAATTGGGCCCAAAGTCGAGTTGTACACAAGGGACACGTGTCGAGACAATCAACACGATGGTCTTGTGGATTACCGAGCGTAACGGCCAGATGATGTGGTGCAAAGGATTGGCGGGGACGGGGAAGAGTTCCTTGATGGGAACTCTCCATGACTTACTCACTGCGGATATCGGAGGACGCAGTCGGCTTGCGGCATTTGTTCGCTATGACCACATCCAATATTCGAATGCCAGCAAGCTAATCACCAGCATTGCATATGCCTTGGGAACATTCGACGTGCGCATCGGAATGACTATCTCCAAAGTTATTGAGACATCGCGATCGGTGATGACCATGACAGACTTGTCGAGACAGTTTCAGCTTCTACTTCGTGGTCCGCTTGAACGTGTCCCTGATCTTGTTGATGAAGGACCCCTGGTAGTCATCATTGATGGACTGGATGAGTGTAACCCATCCAGTGAATTGTTGGCTGTACTTGCTGAAGGATTTGGTCCGAAACTTCCGTTCATACGCCTCATTGTTTCCAGCCGACCGGTTCATCGCATAGCTACGGCGTTTGAGGGACGAGACTGCGTATACCCACTCCATTTGGATACTTCCTCGAAGAGTGTCAACCTTGATATTCAGTTCTACTTGGAGCAACAGTTTGCCACTATATGTGATGATGCATTCCAGGAGAAGTGTAAAGAGCTAGATGCTGTCAGTGAACTGGCAGCACGGGCGAGTGGTTTATTCATTTGGGCAGCAACCATTGCCAAATTTGTCTGTGGCTGGCCGGGGTCATCAAGGCTGGAGGCTGTCCTAGCCACGGATATCCCTCATGATGCCACTGCAGCTCTGACAACTCTATATCATACCGCTCTGGATACTCTCGTCTCTCAAATTGATAGCCAGGCTACTAATGCAGACATTAAGAAGTGTGTGCATGGTGTCCTAGGTGCTGTGTTGGTGACCCAGATGCCTCCAGGGATGACAGAGGATGTCCTTGATAATGTTGTCCTGCTCGGCGAAGGCAGCCCTTCTTCGCATCACATTGTCTCTATGCTAGGAAGTGTACTCAGTCCCGAAACTAAAGACTCACCCATCCAACTCATACACAAATCCCTCGACGATTTCTTGCAGGATCGGAGTCGATGTGGAGATGAATGGTTTATTGATGCCGCTCTGCACCGCATGGCAATAGCCAAACAGTGTCGGGTTGCGTCGAAATCATTTATGAAGACATGGTCTCCCACAAGTGATATGGACATTGGAGCTATACCGGCATATATATCCAAATATGCATTGTTTGGAGTGTTCTGGTATTCTGCTTCTGACAAGAGTGACATCGAACTATTCACTTCCTTTTTCCGCCACTACTTTCTTCCATCGTTGGACGTTGTTGCTACGGATGACAACATTATCCATTTTGAAGTCATGGACACATTCTGTCGACAACAAGGGCTAACACGCATGTCATTCGAAGTCGATATCCGTGATTCAGGCACTATCCACCATGTCCTTCAAAGTTCTCCTGCTTTTTACTCTCACCTTCATTCTAGCAAAGAGACTCCCCTTGCCGGAAAGGTCACACTTGAATGTATAAAACTCGGACGCACTGAGGAGGGTTGGGGGCCTACCGGCAATAACCTGAACATCGACGGTGTGATTTTTGTTGATGCCGATGGAGAGACAGAATATGGATTCAAAATTGCCAATACCATATTGGTGCCTCTTTATGTTTCAATGTTTATTTTTAATGGCAGGGATGTGTCCATTGGTATGTAGTCATGTCAATCTTCACTCCTTGCTCTACTGACCAGAGCCTGCCTTTTTTAGATGCAATCTATCAACCGAGTGAGGAAGATGCCCCCCTCTCCCCTGGAGAATCATTGACCATTGGGTATGGCACCAGGCAGGTCGGGGCGGCTGGTCCATCGGCTTTTGAGGTGGCAGAGGGGCAAGTTGTTGATGTTGGCTTCTCGAAGCTTTTCTTTTCGACAGAATATCTAGACCTGTCGGCGATCCCCCAAGAGTCACCTTTTGAAGGCAATTGCCAGAGTGCTCCACCTTTGAAGATACCTTCCTCATGTCATACAACATGTGTTCCAATTGTTCAGAAATGGGTAGAGGGTGCCCAGCGAGGCTTCGGAGGCAGGTTACAGTTCTGAGTTGCCAGGGCGGCTAGTATGATTTCCATTCTGTTGATTTGACGCTGTTCCCAAGTTCACCCCGCAGTCCATTATTCTTATAAATGGTCAGCTTCCTTCGATAGGACCTCGACCCTTGTCTTCAGTAGCCAAAAGCCGAACATACCTCTCTTGGGGACCTGTCTTTCCGTACTTCGTTTGCGTCCAAGCCCGAAATCATGAAAGCAGTCGAGTCTCGTCTAGAGTCTACTTTATCAGAATCTTATTTGATCCAAATTTGATCTATTGGTCGAACCTCACCCTCGAAATAGAGGTTACGCTCCTGTTTCAACCAAATCCGGCTCTTACATCTTGGTCGAGGGTGTCTAAAGCTATAACATCCACCCTACATCACGACGGAAAGAGATCTCAAGTTCATCGTATGTACGCGCAGGTCACCGCGTAGACACATCATTGGTTATCCAAAGGCGATTTTTGCAAGCAGCGCACTCTTAGAGGGGTACATACACGCCGTTCGTAGATAAATGTACGCACACCATTCTTGTGAAGGGAAGACTGCTGATACTTGTTGCTGTCAGACATGAATACGGGTGTGAAGGCGTTAACCTCGATTTGGATGATTGCGAGTCAGCGATATGGAGTGTATAAGTATGACAATACGCGGATAGTGATTTTGACGAGGACGATGGCGATCAGGATACGATGGACATTGACGCTACACTGGCGCCGCCTATGACAGATAAATCCACCTCCTGCCTGGTGCATAATTATTGACTATCAGAGGAGTAGGCTGGACATCGACGCGCCAAACTGTCCGTGCTCGAAGCAAACAGACAATCGTCATTCCACATATCTGCCAGTTCCAAAATTGGGAGCGAGCTGACCTCTCCTTGATTTCCCATCTACCAAAGATCTATCATCTCACACCACCTCACAGGAAAATGGCAAGGAGGACAAGGAAACCGCTCGACGAGGACGTTCGATGGGAAAAGAGCACATGATTTAACTGCGCATTTCGGAGTTGGCTTCCTAGACAGCGGCGCGCGCCATTGAGGCCATCACTCCGAGGTTTTTGTATCCTTCCCGGTCGTAACGATGGATCGGAGGAAGCCGCGCCGGTCATCGTCGACGACGACCAGGAATCTGCTTGTCTCTCCAACAACCCTCCATCTCCCTCCCTCCGCAGTGATGTCTTCGTTCGTCTGCCCTCCTGCGCATCCTTCTCTTTCCCGGAGCAATGTCTTCCTCTCTTTCCGCACAGAACCCGGTTATGCTGTCACGCAGCTCTCTACCTCTCATCCGCATACGTGCTCCGGTGTTCTCCCGCACGTACATCCATCTCGACTGCGCACCCGGCACCCAGACTACAACCGCCCTTGTTAGTATCAAGACCCTTGGAACAGTAAGACAATTACCTTTGTCAATCCCTCTATTCAGTGCCACCTTGACTGGTGCACATCATGTTAACTATAGACCATCAGACTTGTATTCGTACAACATGATTATTATCTTTACTTTTGAATATCAATCCTCGCTGAAAGTCCGTCTCAAGATGAACAGCAACATTTTGCGGGATGTGCAGAGGATATGGACCTGAACGAGACGACCAGTAAATTCCGGTACTGACCAGACTGGCATTGGGAAAGGAGTTTCGGTTCAAAAAGGGCGAGGGCTGGCCATCGCTGACTACAGCAATGAGAACCAAATACCGAGAACAAGAAGTTCTCACCAACATTGAGCGCACCGAGCTAGGGAGTGTCTAACTGCGATGACGATCCAGACGAAAGATAGTCCGAGTGCTGAGGAGAGCGAGCGCCCGGTGCCGGGGATTCTAATGAGACGGTCCTGTATTTACGTGTTTGGATTGAGCGTATTTGGAGTAATCAATAGACTGACCTGGTGCAAGCGCTGATAATTACTGCTGCTGACACTCATCTTGTGAGGGCGTGACGACCTAAACTCATTCTGGATCTAGGTCGACAGTCATCGATGCGCCGCCATCCCTCCCAATCCTCGACGAAAGCATTTTCGCCTATTGTCGCGCAAGTCCGAATTCTGAATGAACAAGGAGAGCAGATGGGAACGGAGCATGGCGGTCTCCCTGGCAATCCTAGCGAGGTGACCTTGAGATCGTAGAAGTGGCCGTGTGCTGTCTTGGTGACGAGAGACGACGTTAGAAACCAGGAGAAGAGAAATCACAACCAACTCACCACCCTCGACCCTCGACGCGTACCAAATCCTAGACTCCTGGAATACTACCCAATGATGTTTTACCTCGTGAAAACACAGAGACGCGGGGCAAGGCTCTGCATTGCTAAAAGCAGGAATGAAACTGGTAACGTCGTGATTTGGTTTTATTGGAGGAAAACAGACGAAGTCGGACGGAAACAGGTGAACATCGACGCGTTGAAGTAACCAGGCCTGAACCAAACAACGCGCCAAAATAACCAAACAAACAACCGGGCCGACGTCAGCTTCCATCTCTCCACGATAGCACCGAGAACTTTAGCCTCCGCTCGCTTTCAGTTAAGACAAAGCGACGTCTCCCTTCACCGCCATGTTCGTATTCTGTATTTCCTTTTTTTCATCCGGCAACATCGTTCAAGGCTCTTCAAAACTCTCGTGCCGCAGGGTGATTTCAAAGCATACTGTGATCAGAAGTCAACATTGATCTTAGATGATAATCAACCTTTATTTTGCCAGCTTTTTTGATTGCTCTAAAGCTAAGTGATCTGAACTCCAGCATTTCGATTTTATTTCTCCGGCAAGCGAATTCCTACCGACGAGGAGGACTTCAACGTTGGCACAGACTAGGCGTGGAATGTGGGCGATGGCCATTTTAACCTCTCTCGACGACTGGATTCAAGTCGGCCAATCCAAGGACATTATGGGCTGAAACGGTGTGCTGCCACTCGGGGAGTGTCGTGTAGGGAATGGTTTGTTCGTCGCACTCTATGATGATGGAAGTGCGTGCCGTCATCTCCATAATGATCGCGTGCCGTCAGGTGGACTGGGAGGTAGGATGTGTTAGGAATGGTAACTCTCTTCGATTACTTGCAATCATTAGCACTCACATCTCTCTAGCTCGATCTTACCTGCACGATCCTCTCCTTTGCGTGAGATACGAAGTCTTCACGACCAACGATGTGTCGAGGGCTGCTGAAGGGAGCTTTGGCTCAACACGATGTATCTCCGGCGAGCAAGCACCGGAATACAACAGCACTCGGGGAGACGACGTGGGAAGTGCGATGGTAGGTGCCTCCTGTTCATGACTCGCATAGCCCGATCTAACTCTTGATTGAAGAATACGCTCAGCTAACGTATAAAGCCCTTCGAACGTTTTGCATGTGAGCATCTGCCACGCTTGGAAGTGAGAGTTCGGCACTATGCGGCGAAAGCAAACTAAGGTGAGGACTACAGATTCGTGTCTGGAGGGTGGCGTAGCCTGCAAAATTCCGTCCACGATATTTGTCGACCAGCGACGAACGCTCTAGAACAATGGCTACGCGAACAAGGTGGCACGCGCTGCTGTCCACCCTCACCCTGTCCAAAATGAGGTTTCCCGTGCCATACAGCTCGTTTCTCCCTCTGACCGTCGCCGTTGTGTGCCCACTCTTTCCGCTGCTGTCTGTTTTTCGGATCCCTACCCCGTATCTCCCCCTCGCCGCTCTTGAAATGATCATGCAGACTTTCGCTGTGGACAAGAATACTGTTGAATGACCCATAGGTCTGTCCTTTTGCCGCCATCCCTGACGGTTCGAAGGCTAATTCTTTATTACTAGCTCTGGCTGCTCATGGACGTCAATATACACCTTTGCTAACGGCGCTCAATGCTATCAATACGACGCCATAACGTGGTTTCCCATGGAGGAATCGTTCCTTCGACAATACTTTGATCACTAGCAAGATGATCTTTGAAAAGAGATGACCCGACGAATCATACTCGTTTCCACCACCGGAGGCCAAGTCCTCTCCGTTCCCTTTATCAACGAACTCCGCAGCATACATCGAACACTGAGCCATTCGGATGAGAATCGAACGCAAAGGGCTATCAAAATCGACACCTTCGGCGGCAAACCTCTATTGAAGACCTGTCCTTCCGTGTTCCCTTCTCGTCCAAGACTACGGCCGCGAAGGTAGCCGAGAGTCTGGGCCTTCCTCGTGAAGGCTACCGTAGCAGAATCAGAATTGATTTACGGGTCGAACCTCACCCTCGAGATCGAGGTTATGCTCCCGTTTCCGCCAAAACCCACTCTGACGTCTTGGCCAATATACAGCACGACGGGAGGCTGCCTATCGATCTCAAGCTCATCATATGCACGCATATAACCTCATAGGGCGATTTTTGCGAGCAGTCCGCTCTTGCAAACACGCTGTTCGTGGATAAATGTACGCACACCATCCTTGCAAAGAGAGGCTTACTGACACTCTACTGTTAGATATTAAGACGGGCGTGAAAGCAGCTAACCCCGCTTTGGACGGTTGCGAGTAGGTGATATAGATGATGCAGACGAGGATAATGGTACGATGGACATCGATGCTGCATCGGCGCCGCATACCACAGGTAATTCCCCCTTCTGCCTGGTGTATAACTATTGAATAATAGCTATCAGAACCGACATGGCCAGATCTTGACCGCGAAAACCTTCAACGAGCGTATGAGGAGCCGTACTCATCGATGAATCGTCAGTCTATCCTTCACAAGTCCCCTCGGTGGTGTCTTCCTTACCGGGATCGTCGTCACGAACGGAACGGCATCAGCATCTATGCCTGTCGATGACACTGACCCGTTAGCGGAAGAAACCACAGCCGAGCCTCATGATGGAGCGTTATTGTCAGCCAATTCATGGAACGAAATTTCATGAAGCAATCACATGGATGGCGTTCTATTTGGGTGCAAAGAGATATAGGCTTAGCGAGTTGAATCTGTAGCCTGCCCGATTCTTCTCCATATTGTTAACGTGCCGCGCGGCCACGACTACCCTGTGCCATCTTTTTGAATCTTTTCCCAGGCAATCAGGTTTAGGAGTTGTAGCGGGATAGCGCCGAGCGACCAATGACAAAGAAAGAGAAGACATGGTTCCTCAATGAATGTGCAACCAGAACGCCGCCAATGCCTTCTTTACCGCTGGCTATCGGTGCCGATGTCAATGCGCGCACTGGCATTCCTTCGCTCTTGACATGGAAAAGTTCCACCACCCTTATACCTGCTGGCCTGCGTTGTATAAGCAGCACTGTTTCAAAAACCATGGGATTGCACATCCTTCCTAACAATAGAGAGCGAAGTCCACGGAGATTTTTGGAGAATGAATGTTTCCACGAGAGGCATACTCCCCCCTTCCCCCAAGTCTTATCGACAAAATTAGCTGTGTTTCTCCACGGATCGTTGTCATTACGACGATACAAATGTTTGCGATACTTGAGGTTGGCGCGGAAAGTATGGATGTTTCTACCTTACTAGGAGGGCCTGCTCGATTTTTCCATTGTGAAGTTATCAGCGTCCCGCATCCGATTCCAGCGTGGGTGTCACATAAGTATCTCCCGCCAGTACCATTCTTAACCTCGGCAATTACGGATGATCCTAGCTTTTGGTGGTCTCAATTCCTTTCCGCTAGCATGCGAGAAGATAATTTTGGCCTCAGCCTGAAATTATACTTTGTGCTACAGGACTTTGCGAATATCCTAGTAGAGACCCCTCGGCTCGTCCCTGCTGATTTTATTATTCAAGGGGGCCTCAGGTACATGACTGCCTTGATTTTAGAGATACGCGAACCGGCGAGTAACCTTTTCTTCGATAAGTGGTCTATTTACTCATCGAAGAAAGCAGACTCATAAAGTTGACAAATCTGCCGTATTTCTTCGCGAGCTCAGTGGAATGCTTGAAGCCTACACCATGTTCATGTTCCCCAAAGACCTGCGGTATAACCTATACATCCAGAATCTTCCTCTCCTATGCACTTCACGAACTTCGTTCTACAAGGAGGAGTGTGAAAATGAAACGCACAACCTCATTTCACTTCTCGCTGAAGCTCGCGGAGAGACACCCTCCGCTGCTTGGTGGAACGAAGGAGTGCATAGCAGCTACGAAATTTTCACGAAAGGTTATCTGGCGTTCCACCTAGATACAACGAGATATAGACTTTGCGAGTTGAACCTGTAGCTTGCCGTTCGCTATATGAATGTGTATCTCGATTTGGCCTTGGGCACTGGGCAGGTTCCGATTTTCCCATCCGACGATGGAGAATACAGTCGTGTCCCGGCCCAAGGTATGATGATTGCGGCCGGGATATCAGCAGTTAAACTTTGAAACCTGAAGTTACCGCAAAACGACTACCATGAACCTTCAGTGTGCCATTCTCGAGTCGAGTTCTAACCCAGTTCATACACATCGTTCCGAGCTATCTTCTACCCAGTGGTACTAGGCCTCCATTGACAGTCTTTCTCGGGAGACAGACAAAACCCCAAAACTGGCCCTCAGAGACGCCACAGCGGCATCGGATCTTCCGCCTTCTTAAATGACTGGACCCAAGTTCGCCCCAAGTCCGAGCTAAGCCGAGTCGCGGCAACCCCAAATACTTCACATAGTGGAAGCTGGTTAGTAAGTGTTCTACAAGTAGGTATACTACCAAATGCTTCGTAGTGGAACGCGTTAGGTTGAACTTTTTGTCCGGAACTGCACATCTCAACTTCTCAGTGAGCCAAGGTACGTCGGAGATCCTATGGCTCTACAGGTAAGTAATCTCTGTGTTCTAATATAAGACAGAACGAAATCCTGATAGGTGGTCCTAGAATAGTGTCCGTTACAGATTTTACAGGCGCGGCGATACGGCTGCTATGTCATCGGTTGATGACGATCGAATTCTCTGTTCGGATTCGAGGACGTGATGAAAAAACACTGAAGATAAATATAATGCACTTCGTGTATAAGTGTGAGTATTTATTATCGTAAATCATGAAACTTTACTGATTGGATGGGTATTTGAAGCTGCACTCTAGCACAAAAGAAGGTTGAGAACACTCTGTCATTCAGGAAAGCGAAGCTTGCCTCGTTTCGTGCTGATCCAGCCTGGTCCACTGACACGTTGAAATCGTGAAACATCTATCTTTGCACTATCTATACATCCCTTGGTCTGCGGCGAACGATAAGTCCGGCATTGAATACCGATGAATGTTATTCCTGGTCTTTGCTGCAATTACCAAGTCGAGTTGTGTCGTCACCAGTCGAATGTGTACCGCGCAGGTATATAAGATACCTAGCGATATTAAAGATCCCCAATCCCCGGCCTCAGCAGGTCTGTTTAACAAAGACTACAGCGACTCTCGTACCGCACAACGAAACACAATTTTCAACGGCGAGAAATGCAACATTTGACGCCTGCTCGTCCTCATCTTCCCGGTACGTCTTTCAACTTGTAACATGAGGCTGTATCTTTATTTATTCGTTGGTTCTTTTCATTCCTCAGGCCATATATCCAACCCTGTGCGCCGCTCGAACTTAAAGCTAGAGGAAGAGCCATTTATTAAATTCTCTGTAGAAACCCGACCCACCCTCAGAAGACAGCTGGAACATCGTACGATCTTTCCTGCGCCAATTCGACACCACGGGCTTGCCATCTGTCGAGGATGCTGCACTCGAGGATCTTTGTATCAAAGAAGGGGAACGTCGAGGATATGCCCTCGATGTGCTCGGGCCTGCCCTGACGGTTGGGCTCAATATCGCTTCTGCTGCGTACCACCATCTCTCCAACGACAAAGTCAAAGTATTCATAGTCTTCTACACTGCGTTCGTGACATACCATGACGATGCGTATCCGGATGACCCCGACGCCCTTGTCGGTGTTCCCAATTTTACCAAGGTGAGTATAACTACTCTTCCGATGATTTCCATTAATACCTCTTATGCAGCACTTCGCTGCCTCGGAGAGGCAGTCGACCAAGATGTTAGACGACTTTGCGAACCTCCTAGCAGAGACCTCTCAGCTCTTTGGCCAAGTTTCCGCCGACTTCATCGTCCACGCGGGCCTCAAGTTCATTGCCGTGTTAGTTTTAGAGACGCAGAACAAATATGAATCAGTGAGTGTAAAGTTTTTTTTCTCGTAGTCCGATCTACTGATCAAAGGTGGCAGATGCACAGAGTTGACAGATATGCCTTATATCTTCGCGAGATGAGCGGATTAGGCGAAGCCTATGCCATGTTTATTTTCCCCGCCGAGCTGCAGTATAATACATACGTCCAAGCTCTGCCTCTCCTACGCGATTTTATTGATTTCACAAACGACATCACCTCGTTCTACAAGGAGGAGTGTGAAGGTGAAACTCACAACCTCATATCATTCTTGGCTGAAGCTCGTGGCGAGCCCAAGAGTAAAGCTCTTTATTATGTGGTGGAGAAGTGCATGGAGGCGCACGAGAGGATATTGCTTATATTGTCGCCGCACAAAGAAGCGCAAGGGGTGTACAAGGAATTTGTGAAGGGGTTCTTGTCGTTCCATTTGGGAGGAAAGAGATATAGACTCGACGAACTGAATCTGTAACGTGATAACGCAATATCAAGCATTACTTAAGTACGTGTAGTTACGAGTGAATCTGAAAATCGCGATACGGACCGGCCCCCCATCCCCCCTTGTGCTTGATTGTGTGGTCCAAAATGATTGGTTCTGTTGAATATACGGCGTATCATTGGAATGTTCAGATTCCTCGTCCTCTATTCTCCAGGGTTGAACCCACGGGTCGGGCTTGAGATTTCGTGTAAAATATCATCTGGTAGTCTATGCACCAGTTGAATAACGGATCGGGCATCTGCTTTATTAGACTCAAGAAGTTCAATAACTGCCGTGCGGCAGAAATCTTCCGATTCAACGCACTGAATAAAAGAAGGCTTTTAAATTAAATGGTGGATTAGGAATAAGATATGCTTAAACGTGTAATCGCTCACTTCACAGCGAAGTGATACATCGACTTCGGCGAATACACATCCCGATTCCACTGGGCTTGAGCGACGCCAGAAGGGCTTTCCATCCAGCATATAATCAGAATGGATCACCGGTTCAGTGAAAGCGACGCACGGCGGCATCCATGCGCCAGATAGACCCAAAGCGTTCCACCTCATCTACATCTGTTTTATGGATTCGCTCTCCGTATGAAACTGACAGTAACGCTCCATCAAGAAGCTCGGCTCTGGTTTCTTCTGCCGACGGGTCAGTGTTATCGACCACTGATGCCGTCCGTGGTAATGATCCCGGTGGCGAAGACACTATCAAAGAGCCTTGTAAAGGATGGCCGACTGAAGATGGCTCCTTGTATGCTGGTCAAAAGGTTTTGGCACTCAAAATCTAGCGAGGTCGGCACAGTCAATAATTATGCATCAGGCAGAAGGAGGAATTACCTGTCGCTGGTGCAGCGTCGTACCATCATCCTCGTCGAAATCACTGTCTGCCTTCATCCATATCGCCGACTCGCAGCCGTCCAAATCGACGTTAACCGCTTTCACGCCCGTCCTAAAATCTGACAGCAGAGTGTCAGTAAGCTTCCCTGATGGTGTGCGTACATTTATCTGTTTAGCGAGAGCAGACTGCCCGTAAAAATCGCCTCCCTATGAGGGATATGCGTAAGAACTTGAGATTGAGAAGCAGTAGTTTAGACGTCCCATGCCAAGGCGTAAGAGGGGGATTTCGTCGAAAAGAGTGCGTGACCTCGATGTCGAAGGTGAGGTCCGACTTATGATTCTGCTAGGGTTCACGAGGAAGGCCCAGACTCTCAACTACCGTCATGGCTTTAATCTTGAACTCGAAGGAAACACGGAAGGATAGGTCCCCATGAGAGGTATGCCGCCGAATGTGTCAGTTTTGACAGAGTATTTGCAGTCCTAATGGCCCGGCGTTCGATGTACGCTGTCGAGTTCACTGATACACGGAACGGAGAAGACTTGGCCTGCAGTGGTGGAGACGAGGATGATTCGTCCGGTCGTCTCTTTTCCAAGATCATCTGGCTTGCCATCAAAGTGTTGTCGAAGGATCAATTCATCCGAGGGAAACCGCGTTGCATCGATAGCAATAAGCGACGTTATCAAAGTGCATCTTTACGTCCAGAGCTAATAAGAAAGAGTAAGCCTTCAAGCCACGAGAGATTGTCGCAAAGAGGACAGACCTGTGAGTCATTCACCAGTATACTTCCCCAAAGCGAAAACTGCATGAGAGAGATATTGGGCAGGAATCCGATAAGCAGACAGCGGTATAAAGAGTAGGCACACAACGGCAACCGTGTCAGAGGGATAAGCGTCACGGGAAAGCCTCGTTTTGGATGGGGTGAGGGTGGACAGCAGCACGCGTCATCCTGTTCGCGTGGCCATGGTTCTGCGCGCGTATGTCGCTGGTTGCCAATAACGTGGACGGAATTTTGCAGGCTACACCACCCCTCGCGTGGCGTCCCCGTGTTTGTGTTTAAAAGGGCTTGATATATTCTTTGAGTGTATGCTTCATTCAAGAGTGCTAGTGAGATCGGGCTATGTGGGCGAACAGAAGGCACCTACGATACCCGCGTGCAAACCTCCAGTAGCTCCGCCCTCGACGTGCGATTGGCGGCCAAGACTTATAGTTCACGCGAAGGATAGAATCGTGTGGGTAAGATCGAGCTACAGAGACGTGCGCGTGAGTGCCAATGAATGCAAGTAATCAGAGAGACTTGCCATTTGCAGCGCATCCTACCTCCCGACGGTGCGCTGTCTTCATGGAGAGGACGGCACGTCTCCAGTAGCTTCCGCCGACTCCCCGAGCCCACACTATGCTTCCCATCATCGTCGAGTGCGACACACACCCTTCCCTCCGCGGCGTGGACGCCCTACTTGGCGAATGGCGACACCGTTTCAGCCTGTAATCCTTGGTTTGGTCATTTTGAATCCAGTCGTTAAGGGAGAGTCTGGGAAAGACGACCAGCTAGGAAGGGTGGGTGGTTAAAATAGCCATCGCCCATAGTCCACGCCTAGTCTGTCCTCGTCCGTAGAAATTCACTCGCCCGAGAAGAAAATTCGAAAAGATGAAGTTCATGTCGAGTCAAGGAATCGAAAAATCTGGCGAAAATGAAGGTTAATCATTCTCTAAGAACACTGTGTCGACTTTTACTCACAGGATGCTTTCAACCAGCCGCAGGGTGATTTCAAGTTGAAATCAAGTCTGGGCCAATGACGTACATACTCACGTGATCTATACCCATTTGAATTTCGGACAACCTTCCTCGGTCCTTCCTTCCGTCTCACTGATCTCCGGCAGCTGCTGTTTCTACGACGACCCAGGGAGAAACACTCGACGCGTCGTCTCCTTGTCCAATAGGAATTACTGTTAGCTTCCATGGATATCTCAAGGCCTCCCAGCGAGCGGCCTCGATCAACGAGAGGCATGCGTGTCTTGTCGCCTTGCGTGATCTCTGGGGAACTTGGTGAGCACATCCTTGAGTGCACTGTCCCATTATGTCTCATCCGCGTCATAGCTCTTGCGCTTTTCCATCGTCTTAGTTTATGAAAAAGATGGATAGCCACGACACGGGCACTGCGCCAAGGAACGATAGAGAGGATTCGTGTGCGAGTATCCAATCACACGTTGTGCTCACCCTCTCTCCGCTTTCGTGCGCACTATTTGGTACCCTACATCTCCTCGGTACCTCAATCACGCGCTGGCGGAGAGTCTTGCGTTTACGGCGTGTGGATCACCGACTAGACGACTGACCGAACAAGCAGGGAGGACTACGATGGAGGAGAAGGAGACGTTAAGCATCGAGAAGCGGGCTGTGAGAAGAGAGCTTCGATGCATCGACGGCCCTGCTGCACGAGGAGGGATGCGCATGCCTTCAATTTGATCGCAGAGCTCGTAACGTTTGCCATCCAAGGCTGTCCTTCGAACTTGGCGCCGCCGTGACGTTTCGGACTGGGCGAGCATGAAGGCGAGTATGGAGCTTGGGGAGGATATGCAGGAACACGGTACGTCCTTACCCCGTCAACGGCTGCTTTCGTCGCTAATGATTCCAATGCAAGCGCTTCGAGACCAACGATGCGATGTATTCAAGGGTCCCTTCGACGACGACCACGTATTGACACCCGGTGAGCATGTTACGAGTGACTAGACATCTTGAAAGCTGTATTCTTTCGAAGCTAACGAATTCCATATAGGCTGTCGGTGCACCGGACCTTTTCTTACACGCTGTATGATCCGTATTTGGTTTCGGCGCAACCACCACACATCTGTTGAGAAAGAGGCCATGGGTATGGATCTCCGCACCATGTTTTTATGCTGTTTAATGTTAAGCCCCATTCCCTTTAGCCGCGTAACGTACGTAACACCCGAGCTCCGTCAATAATTCTCAAGACTCTGAGTCCAAGATCTCGAATCCTGACTTGGACCGTCCTTTTAGACTCGGATTGACCCTGCCGCAACCTCGAAACCAGGAGCCCTCAGCCAACCACCCAACGTCTGAGCAAGTAGCCGCTGTTTGAGAATGACTCTGGGTTGGACGGTGTCGCGTGTATCAGAGTCTTTTTGAACTTGTTCGAGGTAAGCCTAATTTCTGAGGTACATGACGCGGCGCTGACTTGTCTCTATTGCAGGAAGATGTTGGTTTCGACAGTGTAAGTATGTCCTGGAGTTATGGTTGGTGCTTACGGATTAGTCGCTTTTTTGTGCGATGACTCCTCAACCTTTTTGGTACGTGAACGGCAAGCCTGGTGCTTAGCCGTGGCAGGATTGTCCTCATTGCGTCCCTTCGGGACGGGGAGATTACGACTTTACTCTGTCTAATTGTTGGTATACTGACGGATGAGCGAAAATTCATTGGGTACTTTTTTGTATTTTTCGGCTGTGCGCTTTACTGTGTGTATGATATGCTACGTGTATCAATAGGAACTCCCTGCCCTGCATTTCCCTATCGCCACATCTTCGTTACACGTTTTTGTGCTCGGTATCATGACTGCCCCCACGAAACGGCGAGCCCAAAGACGGACGACCTACTCAGATCTCCGTTTCCACATCCGAGCTGAGAACGTACATTGTCCAAGGCGTGTATCATGACCGGCCTGGAGCAGATACTCCGACAGAAACACCGTACTTTGATTGTGAAGCAATATATTATATTTTGAAACATCCATCACCGAGCGTCCTTAGTATACATATATGCTCGGAAACTGAACGGGCTGTAGATTGATGTTAATTATTGCGCGAGTCGAGATGCAGGAGTAACGTATGTCCTGAAAGCCACGATGGAAGCGGCTTCTCTGCTGTGTCAGCCAGGTACGACGATTGGGAACCTCCGCGGACCGACCCATAGATTCATGCTCAGAAGCTATCAATTTTACCGCTAGACAGTCGATTGGTTGGCGACTTTTTGGCAAGGTGTGGTGGAGAAGGGCGGAAAATTAGCATCTACGTCGAAAATCGATGCAGTAGGCAACTTTTCGTCGCTAGGACATTTGGGTGGCGAGGTACTGTATCCAGATCTGTTGGCAATAACGCACGGGAAAGTGATTCCGATAGCGGTCCTCCGGCAGCGTTATCAAACATTCAGGGTACGTCGCAGGGATCCTCGTCAGATTCGAGAACACTGCCTTCATCATGGGGATACTAGTAGACGCCAAGCGCATGAGGATCGTCTTCAAATGCGAGAAGCATCCATATCTAGAAAGAGGGCATGCATTAGCCATTCACGAAGGAAAGTAACACCTACAGAAAACTTACAGCTCTCTCCGTGCTGCGGCCATTTAGAATGGTGCTGCTTGTATAAATGGAGCGGCGGTTGCTTCTCCATATTTAAGCGTAAAATGCATAAGTTTGACGTTAACGGGAAAGTTAGCATGGAGATCATTCAAAGAACTTCGGAGAAAGGCTCCAAACCCAAAAGGACAAGATGATGACTAGATCAATGAAATTTCGCCCAATGGAAGAAGGATATCGCAGCGTCCTAGTGAGATGCCTTTGGCACGCGCGATTCCCCCCGGCACGGAAGGATACATGATGCCTGCCTGTCCTGACTGAGCACTACGACAACACTGGGACGGCAAATCATATGGCCTCGAGGTTCCTCCGCTTCCTTCTCTTTTCACTGATAGACGTTGTCGCCAGACAAAGATCGAGATCAAAACTCCATCCCATGCCACAGGCAGGGCTAGTGCAGAGCAGCCGAAAGTCGTTTCTGGCAAAGGTGGACACGATCCGTAACGGATTCGAGACCACTGCTCCTTGCCACACCAAATCCAGTCTGATACCCGGAGGTGAGGCTGGAGGGGGTGGATACAAGTTTGGCGTGTTCACCTTTGGAGAGGTGGGCTTTAACTCTGGGGGTGAAGCATTGAATAGGTGTCCCGGCGGCGATTCAGAAATGAGAGGACCTCGGCCCCGCCTTGAAGTAGGATCTCTTTTGAATGAGAAAGCTAGGGGTATGTCTGAGAAAGCGAGGTCGTTATCGTTACCTGTTAGCGACATTGAGAACATCAGACCTTTTTTCCCCCGGTCTGGAAGTATG
The DNA here is from genome assembly GCA_030435635.1 of Armillaria borealis. Classification (NCBI taxonomy): domain Eukaryota; kingdom Fungi; phylum Basidiomycota; class Agaricomycetes; order Agaricales; family Physalacriaceae; genus Armillaria; species Armillaria borealis. Next base: position 200,635 of record JAUEPT010000044.1, on the reverse strand, counting down.
CACAACCGAGGCTGGAAGCCGGGATAAGGATGGGCAAAAACCGAGTCACGAAACGTATGACGAACCTAAATCTTGACATAGCTCAAAAGAGCTAGGCTGAACAGCTGTTCCAATGAAACAGTTTGGCGATCACTGCGGGTCTCGAGGCGCATGAGCCTGAGGAGCGTTGATTCACGGTGCCTTCAAATCGGCAGAGGACATTCAGCCGGCGGTAACTTGTTCGGCATCGTCCTTGCGTCCTGTTGTTTTGCCCCATATTCGCCAATAACGAGAACGGCGACTGTAGCCCTGTGATGAATGAGGATGGCTACTCAGGAAACTTCGAGCAGCAGCATGAATGGTAACGGCGCCAAGTACAATACAATTGCACCCGCTTGCCGTTTGGTATACCCCATGGAGAGCGTTCCCCTCGCATGGTTCAGGTCGGCTCTTCCTCGATTTCTTTGCGAGCCCTTTGATATAATGTGAGGCGAGCCAGAGTAGAGGGAGCAGGCAGCTAGTGACTGCGCTGTTAGCGAAATTGAAACAAAATGAAAGCAGTAGTTTACTGACCTTTAGAGTCTATCTGAAGACAAGCGGTATGCTTTACGGGGATGGAACCGGAAGGCGAAAGTACGGGAGATAGCTGTTCGACAGAGAACAATTTAAGATCATGAGAAATTAAGATAACGAGCAGAAGTCGCACCTCCAGAACAAGAACGTCGAGAACACACCGAGCCAGATGAGGTCCGGCTCCTATAATGACCCCGACGCAGAACACATACCCTACGCGCATCAACCCGAGTAGCTGAAGACTTTGATGACAACGCAAGCTGAATTTTATCTGCTTTGAGATCAGTGATATTTCGAAGAGTCAACAGACTCACGTTGGCAATAAAGAGCTAGTAGTATGTGCACTGCCAAACGCTGTTTGGATCCAATTCCTTCTCGTCGACATTCCTGCCAGCCTCCTAAGATCATCCCTCCTGATTCTCGAGGGAAGCATGAACGGCGACCGTGATCTCAATCACAAGGAGGATGCGAGCCTAAGTGGCCCCAAGGCAACCTTGAATTCAAGAAGTGCTGTCTTGGGCGCGAGAGAGAGGGCGTGTTAGAAACAAGGAGAAGTTAAATTACGACGAACTCGCCATATACAGTGATCCTCGACGAGCACGAAATACTGGACTACCGTTAGCTTGCGAAAACACAATCAAAATAGGCGACGTACCTTGTGAAAAGAGACTTGCCGGCCGTTTGGTGCATCCTGCCAAGCGTGGAATTTCCTGCTCCCGTTTGATTACACTCCCAGAATCACCTCATCATAACGGCTCCCCGACGCGTATTGGCCCTTGCAGCGGCGGACTCTCGTAAGTGGCGTTGAGGGCGATTTTGTGGCGGGAAAGGTCACGAAGTAGGCGCGTAGACATTCCCTTGATGAATGACTCTGTCCGCAACGCAAGATGAGAAGGCAGTCACGAGTCAACGGAAATTTGATAAAAGAAGGGTGAGTTTCTGTGGTTCATTCGTGTTATTCTCTTACCTCCCGTCTCTTGCCTCGTCCATACCGAGACGTTTGATGCGTGTGTGTTACGCGTCGCGTCTTGTGAGATGAGTGTTGTGACCGAAATGGCATGTTTGGCTTGGTCAAACAAAGCAAAGGCTCCTTTCAACCACCATGCTCATATTTTTTATCTCCCTTTTTCGTCCGGCAACATTTCAAGACTCTCGTGCCCTGCTGACGAGCATGACTACAACATTTGTACACTAGGCATGGAATATGGGCGAGGCATCAATCACGGTCCATAAAGTTCATTCACGCGATGGATGATACATTTTAACCAATTTCCCTCGACGACTAAATGCAAACCGATGAATACAAGGACCTGATTAAGGGCTGAAACGGTGTTTTGCCATCCGACAAGTGGAGCGTCCACGCCGCAGAGGGGAGGATCTGTTTGTCGCACTCGACGATGATGGGAAGAGCATAGTGTGGGCTCGGGGAGGCGGCAGAGGAACCGGGAGACATGCTATCCTCGCCATGAAGACAGCGCACCGTCGAGTGATGCGAGAGGTAGGATGTGCAGTGAACGGTTAGTCTCTCCGATTACTTGCTTTTATTGGCACTCACGTCTCTGCAGCTCGATCTTACCCGCGCGAAGTACCAAGTCTTAGCCGCCAAAGGCACATCTGAAGGGAGGTTTGCGCGCGAGGATGGTAGGTGCCTTCTGTTCGCTTACATCGTCTGATCTCACTCTTGATTGAAGCATACGCTCAAAGAACATATCAAGTCGTCAAACACAAACACAGTCTTTTGGGACGCAGCGCGAGGACTACGAATTCGTGTCTGACGGGTGGCGTAGCCTGCAATATCCCGTCCGCGATATTTGGCGACCAGCAACAAACGCGCCCAGAACCATAGCTACGTGAACAGAGTGAAGCGGGCTGTTGTCGACCTTCACCCTGTCCAAAACGAGGCTTTCCCGTGTCGTATAACCCGCTTATCCATCTGACACTGTCGCCGTTGTGTGCCCACTCCATATGCCGCTGTCTGCCTTTCCGATTCCTGCCCCATCTCTCCCCTCGCCGCTCTCAAAATGACCGGATCTCGTCGTGCAGGGTTTCGCTGTGGGAAGGTATACTGGTGAAGGACTCACAGGTCTGTCCTCTTTGCGACAATCTCTCGTGGTTCGAAGACGTATCCTTTCTTACTAGCTCCCACCCTTTTCATAATGACGCTTCATGTCATCGATACGATACGGCAACGCGGTTTTTCACGGAGGAATCGTTCCTTACAAACACTTTGATTACTAGCCAGGTGATCTTGGAAAGGAGACGACCGGACAAATCATCCTCGTCTCCACCACCGCAGGCCAAGTTCTCTCCGTTCCGTTCATCAACCAAGTCGACAGCATACGTCGAACATCGGGTCATTCAGATTAGAATGGTCTGCAAATACTCTCTCAAGACCGACACCTTCGGCGGTAAACACATTCATTCCTTTCATGTGGACCCGTCTTTCAGTGTTTCCTTTGCATCCAAGACTACAGCCGCGAAGGTAGTCGAGAGTCTGGGCCTGCCTCTTGAAGGCTACCGTAGCAGAATCAGAATTGATTTACTAGTCGAACCTCATCCCCGAAATCGAGATCACACTCCCATATTGACCAGCAACCGCCCTTACGTCTTGGCCAATCTACATCACGATGGGAAACTGTCTATCAATCTCAAGTTCATCTTATGCGCGCGCATACCACGTCGTGGGCTCCGGGGACCGGAGGCGATTTGTGCAAGTAGCCCACTCTTGCAAACACGCCATTCACGGATAAATGTACGCACACCATCCTTGTGCAAGGCAACTTATAGATGCTCTGCCGTCAGATACGAAGATGGGTGTGAAAGCAGCTAACCTCGCTTTCGACGGCTGCGAGTCGGCGATATGGATGACGCAAATAGTGATTTCGACGAGGATGATGGTACGATGGACATCGACACTGCACCAGCGACAGGTAATTCTTCCTTCCGCCTGATGCATAATTACCGACTGATAACTATTAGAACCGACATGGCCAGATTTCGAGTGCGGAACCTTCAACCAGCATATGAGGAGCCGTATTCAGCCGGCCATCCCTTGCAGAACCTCTTGATAGTGTCTTCGCCACCGGGATCACCACTACGAACGGCATCAGCTGTCGACAACATCGACCCGCCAGCAGAAGAAACCTCAATCGAGTCTCTTGATAAACCGTCATCGCCAGTTTCATACGGAAAACGAATCCATGAAACGGAGGTCCAGGGGTGTATCTGGTATTTGAATCTTGAATGACACCGCATATAGGATGTACGTCCCTTTCATTGAATTCGCGATCCACTCTGATTATATGCTAGTTGGATGAATATTCGTACACTCGCCCACTCTCTTTTGCGTCTCCAACCCAGTGGATGTGTATTCCCCCAAGTCGATGTATCGCTTCGCTGTGAAGGTGAGCGATTACATTTACAGGCTCATTTTATCTCTTCTGATATTCCTACCAGGTTTGACGTTCGTTCGCAGTAACAGCATCGCTGAAGCTTCAGTGGTCAGTGCGTTCTCGTAGCGTTATGACCTGGCTCTGATATTGAACCTCCTTAGGTACCCCGAAATACTTGATATCGAGGTCAAGTGCTTGGTCGACAACTTCTCCGACCGTCTTGTATATCCCCAATGGCAAAGGTCGGGCGTGCCGAGTATCCTCGTAGAACGGAGTTCACGAACTGGGTCATGCTTTGAATTTTCGGGCAAGGCTCTTGCGACGCTTTCAAGTGTGGCGGACCAGTGTTGGTTTTCATTTGTTACACGTATTAGGTATACAGGTAACGAAGGTCTTGTATCTCTTCAGTCGGCGATGTAAATTCAAGGTTACAATCGCTTTTTACCGATGCCGAACCCGTTTTGAGTCTGCTATCATACGTCGAATGAGGCATTTTTGACGACCCTTATTTGACACAAGTAGGCTGCTGAGGTGGGCGTATCGCACTGGTAGTACGCGTGAATCCGACAAGGAATGGTGGGTCAAAGGTGTTAGCGAGGGTTTTGTGAAAGGCGTTTGTGCTCGGCCTTTCCTCGTCTTCGGCAGTACTGATGTCGATGATCCTCCTTGGTCCGTCCCCTCCTTCGCTTCCTTTCAGTGTCGTTCTCGCGTGCACAGCCTATCCTATTGCCGTCGCATGGGAAAGCGCTCTGACGGGACTTCCAGCTCCTCGATATATGGGGTGAGTCCAGCAGCGACCTGGACAGCGATGAATGAGCGCGGGCACAGACGAATGAACACTCCACGTACCTGTTTCGTCTTCCCTCCTGTATAAGCGAACACTGGCTAATGACCTTCGTAGCAAACGCAGAACGAGGAAAGTTGGACTGATCGGGCTCGGCGTCGCGATGTGAGGTAATTCTCGAATAAAGCTGGCGAGCAAGAATCAGACCGCTACTGTGACGTCGTTTTGTTGGACGTCGACACGTCAAACTCCCCATGCTCGAAGCGGTTCAAGGGCAATCGACATTCCAAAACTCTGCTGGTTTCAAACTTGGGGCCGAGCTGACCTCTCCTTGATTTCACATCTCCCAAGGATCTCGCTCGCCAACCATCGCTTCACAGGAAAGTGGCGAAGAAGATAAGGGAACTGCTCGACAAGGGCGTTCGATGAGAAAAGAACGGGATTCGATTGCCCACCGGGGAGTTCGCTTCCTAGATAGTCGCCGGGCCCTCGCCATTGAAGCCGTCACTTCTATCCTCTCCTGGAGATCCGGGGAAACCGCACCGGTCATCGTCAACGGCGACCAGGAATCTAGTAACCGCTTGTTTCTCCAAGCTCCAACGTCCAACGTCCAACACCATTCCCTGGTACAGCCACAGACTATCTCCCTCCGCTTTCCCGGAGCGACGGCTTCTTCTCTTTCCGCACAGCCCGAGCATGTTCTCTCCGCATGTCGGTACACCAGTCTCCACCTCTCGTCCGCATACGGGCCCTGTCCTCCCCGCACACTCCCCGCGTACATCCATCCCTCCCGACTGCGCGCCGGCGTAAACTAGAACCACGAACGTTATTATTAAGACCCTTGCAATGGAAGGCAATTACATACCGGCCTCTTGCGGGATTTACTACGTTCGCGTATGCGCGGGAGGAGATGCATCAGCTGGCACAGCCGGTGTAAGAGTGACTGGAAAATTTCAGATAATAATTGAAAAAGTAAATCAAAGAACGCACCTTAGTTACCACCGTCCCTTCCGAACGCTGCGGAGTGCAACCAGCAGGTAGCCAAATATCAACACCTACGCAGCAATCCGTCAGCTCGCGATTCAGAAAAGATTTATCAAAAATTTTACTTCAAGTAAATGCTAAGCTATGTGTCCCCGCCATCGCATCCGCAGTTCACCTAGAGACTCGGAAAATAAGGAGATGAATCACAAAATAAACTGGAGCAACCTACCAGAGAGACGATTAGTATAGTAGTCATCAACAAATAAATCCCGGGAAAAAGGGTCAAGTCAAGAAAGGGTGAGAACTGGCTATCGCCAACTACAGCGACGAGAAGAGGATGGCGAGAACCAGACGCTCTCGCCAATATCGAGCACAGCGAGAATGCATCGAGCTGGAAAAAACCCAACTTCGATAATGATCTTGACGTGGAGCACATGCTTGATATCCATCAGTCCGAGTGCTGAGAGAGTTTTGAGTACCGGGTTCCGTAGATCTCAATGAGACGACCTGTATCTGTGTTTCTAGATCAATCATATCTGGAGGGATCAAAAGACTCACCTCGACAGCATGCACCACACATCCCGTGCGTTCGCGGCAACCTGAACCTGGTCTTGACCCAATTCGACATCCGCCCAGCCTCACAAAACTATTCCTTCCACTCGAGGAAAGCATCTACGCCTATCGTCGCGCAAGTTCCGTCCTGGACGCCAGATTCCCGACCTTGATAACAAGGAGGATAGATGAGAAGGGAGGCTAGAGGTGTCGCCGGAATCCTATTGAGGGGGTTTCGTGATAGATATGAGTCTGATGAGGCTGGACGAAAACAGGTGACATCGACGCGTCGAAGTAACCAAACAAACAACCTGACGTCAGTCCACGGCCATCATTCTCGACAACGACGATACCTTTGCGTCGGCATTTTGCCAAAATGGATCATAAAACTGAACCTGTAAGTCACATACACGCCCAGTACATCTTGGTAGGTTTCTCATGATTGCAGGTCTAGGTGATCTCGAATCACAAACTGTGGTTTCATGGAAACTTTACCGTCGTCGGAAGCTGCTTTTCGAGGTCCATCTTAGCGTCAAGACGACACTTGGAGAATTTAATATCAAGTCCTTCCTTAAGATCCCCGCTTCCGGCCAGTATGAAGACAAGGATGCTGTGCTGGAGAGGCTGAACTTTGAAGTAAGCCAACCTTCAACCTTACATCTCATTCTTCCCACTTTGAAGCTGATCTCAGTTCTGTCACAGCGCTTCGCATCTAGGCTGACAGCGTCGAGGTTGACAGTGTGCAAACGACCGGCTTTTTGTCGACGAGAAAGACGTGATAACAGGGAAAGAAAGGTGCGTTTTCTACTCTGAAATGTTGACCATTCGATACTCAGTGCTGCCACTGTACATTAGGGATTCAAAACTGCCATCCAAGAACTGACGAAACCCGAAGCCTATCGTCAATAAACAGACAGACTGGGCACGACCGCGATGGGCACGCTGGAGGAACAGGTGGAGCTCATACGTAGAAGGCCGGTTGGGGTATATGGGAAAAAAGGAGAACTCTAGGGGGCGACACCATACTCAATCATTATGTTGAACACTGAACGAACAACTGTGCCCCGGGCCCGCTAGGTGTGCATGTGAGTAGCAATATGCCTACAGCTACATGTCCGACTTAACACCGACTTCCAGCCGGCCTTACTCCGCATACACTTGTCCCATCTTTACTAACGCCGGTATTCAAGACCACAGAGCATTTATGGGAGGAGCACTATGTCCTTTCATCGTCGAGGTTTCCTCATAATTGAACATCTCTCTCCTTACTTTGACGGTCATCGAGAGATTTTACAGTGTCGCTGGATCGGTCATATCTATTATCTTCGCTTTTTGCTTCAGTTGACGCTTTACCGATGTTCTGGTCTTGACCGCATATAACAGTAGTTCTCGGGAGATTTCATGGTTATAACACCTCGTACCTTTGCACGTTTTCTGCTGTTATTGCACCGGTCAACGCGCATGGTTTTTTATGAAGTCTGTGTCTGCTTATTTTTAACTTGAGCTGTCCGGATTGGCGGAAAGAATGAGGCTGGTACTGCTAGAACAGCTTCCGCTACCGGTGCCCCTGCTCCTTAATCTTGTCGTTGACATTCCTTCAAGATTTCACAGCAGCACACATGTTCCTGATGCCAACAAACTAGGCGCCTGACCGTATGGTTCGACCGTTCCAAATCTGTATTGGAAGGCTGCTAGCCATCTCCGATTGATGCACGACTTGAACGTTCAGGTATATGACAGGTGATGTAGAATCATTGTAGGTTCGTGAGCAGAGCGGCTCGTTCGTTTCTATGCCAATGCTAACTCTTTGTTATTAGGCCTCCAAAATAAATTGTAACTGCATTGGCCTCGCGAGATAATTGTCTATTTCACTATTTGGTCCCTGGTTTCACGGTACGTTCTTCCTCGTCCCCCGAAGTATGTAAATCCAAAGCTTTCCCGCAGATACAGCCTGGTGACGAAAGGGTTCCTACCGGGAAACGTACTGGGGTGCCCATTTCGTAAAGAACATGACTTGAAGGAGCAGAAACATAAGTATCATAGCAGCGGCGTTATAGCTACCAGCTATACTGGTCCAAAGCCAGCGATCTCAATCTCGGGGGTTATTAATACAGTAGGGGTTTTCCCTGAATCCATCAGGACTCGGACCTACCATGCGTGCGATGATCCATCGCTTCATCGGTTTCTCACCAAGGGCTTACGGCATTTGCGGAATGATTATTTAGAGTGATCCTGTCCTGCGAGACTTCCATACACGTGTCAGTGTTGCTTTCCCTCAAACCACCATGTCTGCGGTAGTTAGCACCAAGAAAACTGTAGCCAATGAAGAAAGGTCAGCCTCGCTTTCATTGTTTCTTCCTTAATTTCTGTGCTCACATGTCCTCGTCGTAGTCGGATCCTTTTCATTCGTGGTTCGTGTCATCGACATTCGAATATTTGAGCCATCTTTAATGTGCTGTATCATAGAGGCAAAAATCATTAAGATCAAGCCCACAAAGGAGTCGAGGTTTCGCTTGAAAATTGTTGCTGGCAACAACAAGCAAAAAACAGAAGTAGTCAAGATCGATAAAGTCGGTGACCTGCCGAAGTGGACCGTAAATATCAGCCTGTGAGTAGCATATGCGCCCGTTTCATCTTGGTGGCTATCTCATAATCACACAAGGGACGTCAACCCACAAACCCGGATTTTATGGGAGCTTTACAGCCGTCAATGGCCAGTGATATCGCGTTTCAAGGTCCTTGGCAGCGTTGAGAAGACGCTCGGAGAATTCTTTGAAGAGGGTAGTGCGAGTGCGTGCTGTGTTTCTTTCTTTGCTCTAAGGTATGCTTATTTTTCTGTAGGCACCGATATACATCTATCCAACGGATCTTCCGAGGTCGCAGTCCTCAAAGTATCTCTCCAGTTGGATACCCCCATGAAAGTCGCGGAAAAACTCGTCCAGAGCGGCGCGGAACCTTCACAAACCCTCAAGTTGTTAGATAACAGTGAAACCTTTAAGCAGGTGTTCGAAGCCATTAAACAGATGATCGATACTCTCGCAGGGGTAGGCGACATTCCACAAGTCAATTTATATTGCTTGACGACTCTCTCCCAAGGCGCACCCCGCGGCTACCATTGCTTGGGGATTTCTATCTATTGGATTTGAGGTGGGTAACAACGGCATTCCCAGTGCACGGATATCTTCATATTATAGATGCAGGTACTACAGAATCGGCACGATGCGGAGCAAGCTGTACTTGATCTTTACAAGGTCATGATATCGGTGTACGAAGAAGCCAGCAAAGATCATATCTTACAGCAGCGTGATCGGTTACAGGGAATCTATAAATCCTTGTTCAAGCAGACCATCGAGTGCGCCATGTTTATTGAAGGCTATGCAAAGAAGAGCAGGATAGGTATGTATTTGAGTCCCAATCATCGTATGACATCTCACAACTTCCCCAGGGCGTCTTGTTACGATAGACATATCAGTCCAAGCCGAAAATTTTCATCAGGCTTTCACTGACCTGAAGGGGCAGTTGAGTATGGGACTTGCAAAGGAAGCAGTCATTGTCACTCTCGGTGTCCAGAAAAGCGTGGATGATCTGAGTGCGTTGTTTTTCAGTTGCAATCTGTTGTAGGCACTGACCGTTGAGGCCTCTAGCCATGAGGGATCGACTACGAGATCTTCAACCGCCTCAAGAGCTAGGCCCAAAATCGAGGTGTATGCAAGGAACGCGTGTGGCAACAATCGACACCATGGTGTCTTGGATCACCCAGTGTAACGGTGAGACGATGTGGTGCAGTGGATTGGCAGGGACGGGGAAGAGTTCCTTGATGGGAACTCTCCACGACTTACTCATGACGGATTTCGGGGAACGCAGTCGGCTTGCAGCATTCATTCGCTACGACCGTATCGAGTATCCGAAAGCTGGCAAGTTGATCACCAGTATCGCATACGCTTTGGGAATGTTCGATGACCGCATCGGGAGGGCTATCTCCCTAGTTGTCCAGACATTGCCGTCGGTCGCGACCTTGTCTCCTTCCCTTCAGTTTCAGCATCTACTCCGTAACCCGCTTGAATCCCTCCCGGATCTTGTTGATGGAGGTCCCCTGGTTGTCATCATCGATGGACTGGACGAATGTGACGCATCTCCTGAATTGTTGGCTGTACTTGCTGAGGGATTTGGTCCAAAACTTCCGTTTATGCGCCTCATTCTTTCCAGTCGACCAGTTCTTCGCATGACTACGGCGTTCGAGGGACGAGACTGCATATATCCGCTCCATTTGGATACCACCTCAAAGTATGTAAACCGTGATATCCGGTTCTATTTGGAGCGAGAGTTTGCAACCATATGTCACGATGAGTTTCAGGAGAAGTGTAAAGAGCTAGATGCTGTGAATGGACTGACAGCACGGGCGAGTGGTTTATTCATTTGGGCAGCGACAGTTGCAAAAATTGTCGTTGAATTTCCGGGGATATCAATACTGCAGGATTTCCTGGCCACGGATATCCCTGCGAGCGCCACCGAGGCTCTAACAACCTTATACCTCACCTCTCTGAAGGCTCTCATCTCTGAAAATCGGGGTATCAAGGTGAAGGTCCAGGAGTGTGTGCGGAGTGTTCTAGGTGCTGTGTTGGTGACCCAGACACCTCCAGGGATGACAGAGGAAGTTCTTGATAAGGTTGTCCTATTCAACACAGGCAGCCCTCCTTCGCATCACATCCTGTCTATGCTAGGAAGTGTACTTAGCCCTCAAACTGAGGACTCACCGATCCGGCTCATACACAAATCCCTCGATGATTTCTTGCAGGATCAGAGTCGATGTGGGGATGAATGGTTCATTGATGTCACTCTGCACTGCCAGGCAATAGCCGAACAGTGTCGGATTGTGTCAAAATCATTTATGAAGACATGGTCTCCCAAAAATAATATGGACATTGAAGCTGTACCGGCTCATATATCCAAATATGCATTGTTTGGAGTGTTCTGGTATTCCGAGTCCTCTTTTGACAAGAGCGACTTAGAACTGTTCACTTCCTTTTTCCGCCATTACTTTCATCCATGGTTGGACATTGTTGTCACAGATGACAACTTTCTCCAATTTGAAATCACTAACACGATCTGTCGACAACATGGGATGACACACATACCGTTCAAAGTTGATATCCGTGATTTGGTCAGAATCCACCAAGTTCTTCAAGGTTCTGCTGCTTTTTACTCTCACCTTCACCATTCTGGCAAAGAGAGCTCCCTCAGTGGAAAGGTCACACTTGAGTGTATGAAACTCAAACGTACAAGTTTGTTCTCTGACTGGGAACCTACTGGCAATAACCTGAACATTGATGGTGTAATTTTTGTTGATGCTGATATGGAGACAAGATATGGATACAAAATTGCCAATACCACATTGGTGCCTCTTTATGTTTCAATGTTCCATTTTTATACTGGTACTTTGGGCATTTGTACGTATTCCTGTCAATCTTCACTCCTTGCTCCATTGACCAGATCATACCTTTTTTAGGGGCAATCTATCAACCAGGAAGTGAGAAAGGTGTTGATGCCCCCCTTGGCCCTGGAGAATCATGGACCATTGGGTATGACACCAAGCAAGTGAAAGCCATTTCACGGACACCAGAGCAATTTTTTGTACAAGAGGGACAAGATGTTGGTGTTGGCTTCTTGAAGCTTTTCCTCTCAACAGAGTATCTAGACTTGTCGGCCATCATCCAAGAACCTTTAGTAGACCATGACCAGAGTGTTCCACCTTCAGTGGCAGAAATACCTTCCTCATGTCACACAATGTGTGTTCCACTTGTTGCAAAATGGGTAGAGGGTGTGTGGTGAGGCTTCGGAGGCAGGTTACCATTCTGAGTTGCAAAGGCAGCTAGTATGATTTCTATTTTGTTGATTTGATGTTGTTCCAAAGTTCATCCTGCAGTAGTATGTACTGTACCTTGTGTGTCCTGTAGTCCATTAATCTTATAAAAGGTTGGCTTCTTTCGATACAAACTTGACCTTTGTCTTTGGCACCAGCCAAAATCCAAGCATACCTCTCTTAAGGACCTCTCTTTCCATACTTCATTTGTGTCTAAGCCTGAGACCATGAAAGTAGTCAAGTCCCATCAAGAGTTTACTTTAGCAGAATCTTATTTGATCTATCAGTTGAATCTCACCTTTGAAAAACAGAGATTACGCTTCTGTATCAACCAAATTTGACTCTTATGTCTTGGTTGAGGGTGTCTAAAGCTATAACGTCCACCCTACATCACAGATGGAAAGACATATCAAGTTCATTGTATGTACATGCAGGTTACCTCATGGACATGTCGGTTATCCAAGGGCAATTTTTGTGAGCAGTGCATCTTGGAGAGGTACATATGAGCCATTTGTAGAGGTATGCACACTGTTCTTGTGAAGGTAAGCTGATACTTGCTGCTGTCAGACATTGATATGGATGTGAATTGCCAAGTCAGTGGTATGACAATGATGCAGACAGTGATTTTGGCAAAGACAATGGCAATTAGGATAAGATGGATATTGAAGCTACACTGGTGCTGCCGGTGACATATATATCCACCTTCTGCCTGGTGCATAATTATCGACTATCAGAACTACATGGGAGACATTCAGTGGGAAAAAAGCACATGATTTGACTGTGCATTTGGAAGGATAGTTGCACATGCCATTGAAGCCATCACTCTTTCTTTCTGCACAGAACCTGCACATGTTCTCATGTCCCTCACTACCTCTCATCCACATATGTGCCCTGCCCTTCCCACACATACATACATCCCGACTGCGCACCTTGTTAGTATGAGGACCACTGGAACAGTGAGACAATTACCTTTGCCAATCTCTCTATTCAGTACCACCTTGACTGATGCACATCATGTTAACTATAGACCATCAGACTTGTATTCGTACAATATAATTATTATACTTACCTTTGAACATTAATTCTCACTAGAAGTCTGTCTCAAGATGAACAGCAACATTTTGCGGGATGTGCAGAGGATATGGACCTGAACAAGATGACCAGTAAATTCTGGTACTGACTGGACTGGCATTGGGAAAGGAGTTTCAGTTCAAAAAGGGCAAGGGCTTGCCATCACTGACTACAGCAACGAGATCCAAATACCAAGAACAAGAGGTTCTCGCCAATATTGAGTGCACTGAGCTAGGGAGTGTCTAACTGTGATGATGATCCAGACATGAAATAATCCAAGTGCTGAGGAGAGCAAGCGCCCAGTGCTGGGGATTCTAATGAGACAGTCCTGTATTTACATGTTTGGATCGAGTGTATTTGGAGTAATCAATAGACTGACCTGGTGCAAGTGCTGATAATTACTGCTGCTGACACTCATCTTTTGAGGTTGCGACAACCTAAACTCATTCTGGATCTAGGTCCACAGTCATTGATGCGCTGCCATCCCTCCCAATCCTTGATGAAAGCATTTTCACCTATCACTGCACAAGTCCGAATTCTGTATGAACAAGGAAAACAGATGGGAACAGAGCATGGTGGTCTCCCTGGCAATCCTAGCAATGTGACCTTGAGATCATAGAAGTGGCCATGTGCTGTCTTGATGGCGAGCTTGAAGGGGTAACATTAGAAACAAGGAGAAGAAAGATCACACCAACTCATCACACTCGACCCTCGACGAGCTCCAAATCCTAGACTCCTGGAATACTACCCAACAATGTGTTACCTCATGAAAATACAGAGAAAATAGATGACGTACCTTGGAAATGGACTGCATAAAAGGACTGTGATGGTGATAGTCATTTGCCTGGCAAGAGATTTCCAGCATTCATCCTGTTTGATTGCTCCCTAGGCCAATTCAAGACTCCACGAACCATGTTGGGCCCTAGCAGTGGACTACCCTTGCTGGTTTGAATAAGGTGACAAAGGAGGTCATGCAGGCGATGAGGCGATGAGCTGGTTCCTGTTGAGGGTGAACCTGATTAATCAACAACTATGCCCTTGAGCTTGAATAGCTCTGCACTCATCATGTCTGGCATCAAACCAGGCAGTTTTCATCTCCTTGAGAGCCTGGGTGGTACTGGTGAAGTCAGGTCAATAGTGATATTGTCGAATCCTCCATCCTGAAAATTGGAGACTCTAATAATAGTTTTGCGAATGCATCTGTTGGGCTCAAGGATGACAGTGATGCTGGTATCCTTGCTTGGCTTTTCTTCATCTCAGGACCCCTTGCCCTCCTTGTCCCACCCTTTTCCACTGGTAAGACCTCCTTTCCTTCCTTTCCAAGTGCACAGCGCATTATACCATCACATGCATAAGTCATTAATGCTTCCGCCAAGGCGTCAGCAGTTTTGAGATGATTCATAATAGCAAGTATGATACTAGGTGAAATGTTGTAAGCCTTAGTGGTAAAAGTACCAAAAAAGAGACTCACCTGAACAATATAGTCAAAGTGTGTTCCCTCTGTGGTCAATGTGGCTTTCAGATATGGCAATAGCAGAGAATGCTGGAGATGGATGAGCACTAGCACTGACATGGACCAATAAAAATTACTATGCACATGGTCCTTTGTATAACTAAACATCGGAAAGCAAGCTTGATAGCAGATGAGAGATGCTGCAAGGCTCTCCATTGCTACATGCAGGAATGAGACCAATAATGTCATGATTTGGTTTTGTTGGAGGAAAACAGATGAGGCCAGACGGAAACAGGTGACATCTACCACATTGACATGTCAAAACAACCAATCCAGTAGTGGCAGCTTCATGCTGGCCCCTGATTCTTCCCCTTATCTGGACCCTTTCAGACTAGTGAAATTTCTATATTAAAAAATCTTCATAATATCAGCCATAATGGCAACCCACTGCATGAAATCAATGAACTTGTTAACAACAAAATCCAGAACCTGGTCATGACGATGCTGATGACATTGCACAGAGATATACGACAAAATATTCCAGATACTAATACCTTCAAAGCCATCCAGCAGTTGCTCTCTGGTCATAAAAATCCAGGGTGAGTTGCACTGCTTCATACATACAGCACAACAGCAGGGATGAAAGCCTGCGCTCTCGATGAAATTCCTTTGCAGACAGATTCTTTTATCTTTAATGGGATTCAGATGGATTCTCAACAGTGAATACATCTTCAATACAATTGACATGTGTACACTTCCAACCTAAATAGAAGCTGAAGCACTTTTCTAATTTGATGCACCAGAAATTGTCTAAAAAAACATCGGAATGGATTTCTGGGAAGTACAAGGGGTCACAATACCAGGGGTACAAAGCGGAAAACTGCCTATCATCCATATTAGGAATGTCCTCCTCTAGCATCACTTGGGGCAAACAGTATGGAAGCTTGTTCAAGATAAGAGACATGATAGTAATGCGCTGAATGCAAAAACGGGGAATGCAGAACATCGTTGCTGAGCAACAAGGTCGTCATTGACATCTACAACAAAGCTGTCCATGTGTGAGATGAGGTCAGCACTGATGAGATGTCCTAAAGAAACAAAATAGCAAAATATGTTAGCCTATGCAGTGAACAGACAAGATTTGAAAACATACTGTGGGAAGTGGATACACTTTTGTGTGGCAAACTAAAAACAATGGCTCTTATATAGCTGAAGAGTCATCGCCGGCCTAAACATATGGCAAAGACCTGTCTCAGACTTCTTGGGGAGTGTTGGTACACATTGTTTGGACTAGAAGATCATGTATGCAAAAACTAACTAGACCAAATAGCCCCTGCCAACACCCTATGGTGGGTGATCGGTCATGGAGCAAGTGATAAACACCCTCTCTATTCCTCTCTACTATCGGAAAGAATTGGGGAACAAACAATCTGATGTCAGTCTGACAGCCATCATCTTTGCTTCTCACTTGGAGCACCATCTCTCTATGATAGCACCAAGAACTCTAGCCTCTGTTTGCTTTCAGTTAAAACAAAGCAAACTATCTCTTCACCACCATACTCATGTTTTGTATCTTTCATTTTTCATGTGGCAACATTGTTCAAGGCTCTTCAAGGCTCTCTCATGCTGCAGTGCAGGATGATTTCAAAGCATCCTGTGAGTAGAAGCCAATATTGATTTTAAGTAATAATTAACCTTTATTTTTGTCAGCTTTTTTAATTGCCCCAAAGCTTAAGCAATGTGAACTCCAACAGTTTGATTTTTTTCCGGTGAGCAATTCCCTACCAACAAGGAGGACTTCAACATTGGCACAGACTAGGCATGGAATGTGGGCGATGGCTATTTTGGCCTCTCTCGATGACTGGATTTAAGTCAACCAATCCAAGGACATTATAGGCTGAAATGATGTGTCGCCATTCGGAAAGTGGTGTGTCCATGTTGTGGAGGGAAGGGTCTGTTTGCCATACTCAACGATGATGGGAAGAGCATGGTGTGGGCTCAGGGAGGCGGCAGATGAATCGGGAGATGTGCCATCCTCTCCATAATGATTGCATGCCATCAGGTGAACTGGGATGTAGGTACAGCTGAGGCCAGCATATTTTAGCTGGTATAAAACAAAACCTTAAATGGTTTTGATTTAGTAATGCCTTTCTTGGTCCTGAAAACGCCATCAGTAAAACGGTATGAAAAATTTGTCTCCCTATAGAACAAAGGACTTAAGGTACCTTTTCATTTTACAGTGAGCAAAACAAGGGCATAAAAACTGAAGCTGAAATTGAAACCATTTAAGGTCTCGTTTTAGGCTATTAAAAATGCACCAGCCTCTGCAGTGAAGATGTGTTGGGAATGGTAACTCTTCGATTACTTGCAATCATTAGCACTCACATCTCTCTAGCTCGATCTTACCCACACAATCCCCTCCTTTGCATGAGATACCAAGTCTTCATGACCAATGATGTGCCAAGGGCTGCTGAAAGGAGCTTTGGCTCATCACGATGTATCTCCAGTGAGCAAGCACTGGAATACAACAGCACTGGGGGAGATGACACAGGAAGTGCAATGGTAGGTGCCTCCTGTTCATGACTCACATAGCCCAATCTCATTGTTGACTGAAGAATATGCTCAAGTAACATACAAAGCCCTTTGAACATTTCATGTGTGAGCATCTGGCGCTTGGAAGCAAGAGTTCGGCACTATGTGGTGAAAGCAGACTAAGGTGAGGACTACGGGCTCATGTCTAGATGGTGGCATAGTCTACAAAATTTCATCCATAATATTTGGCGACCAGCGACAAACATGCCCAGAACCATAGCTATGTGAACAGGGTGACACGAGCTGCTGTTCACCCTCACCCTATTCAAAACAAGACTTTCCTGTGCTGTACAACCTGCTTATCCCTCTGACACTGTTGCCGTTGTGTGCCCACTCTTTATGCCACTATCTGCTTTTTGCCATATCTCCTCCTCACTGCTCTCAAAATAGCTGTATCTCATTGTGCAGATGATCACTATAGGAAAATATATGGGTAAATGAGTCGTATGTCTGTCCTTCTTACAACAATATCTTGTGGTTCGAACACTCACATTTTCTTATTAGCTCTGGCTGTGCATGAATGTCAAAATGTACTTTTGATAGTGGCACTTAATGCCATTGATACACTACAGCAATGTGGTTTTTCATGGAGGAATCGTTCCTTCGATGACACTTTGCCAGGACACCTTGGAAAAGAGACGACCTGACAAATGTTCCTCATCTCCACCACTGCAGGCAGAGTTCTCTCCTTTCCACTCATCCATGAAGCTTGAAATCAATGGCATGCATCAAACACTGAGTCATTCAGATTAGAATGGACTGCAGATGCTTGGTCAAAATCGAAACCTTTGGCAGCAAATGGACTCATACCACTCATAGGGACCAGTTCTTTTGTGTTCCCTTCTCTTCCAAGACTACAGCTTCAAAGATAGCTGAGAGTCTGGGCCTTCTTTGTGAAGGCTACTGTAGGATAATCAGAATTGATTTGCTGGTGGAACATCATCCTCGAAATTGAGATTATGCTCCCTTTTCAACCAAACTCCTCTCTTACGTCCTGGCATGTCTATGGGAAACTGCCTATTGATCTCAAGTTTCTCATATGCATGTGCATATCAGTGTCATAGGCTCTGGCAGGGACCAGAGGTGATTTTGCAAATGATGCATTCTTGGAAGGGTACGCACCATTCGTGGATAAATGTATGTATGCTGTTCTTGCAAAGGGAAGCTTACTGATACTCCACTGTCAGATATTAAGACAGGTGTGAAAGCAGTGCCATTCAATTTGGGTGACTGCTAGCAGCGATGTGGATGAAGCAGATAGTGATTTTGATGAGGATCATGGTGATCAAGACATGATAGGCATCAATGCAGCACTGCCTATGGTAGGTAATTCCTTCTACCTGGCAGATGATTATTGACTAATAACTATCAGAACTGACATGGCCAGATTATGAGCACAAAATCCTTTGACGAATGTATGAGGAGCCATACTCATTGATGAATTGTCAGTCTATCCTTCACAAGTCCCCTTGGTAGTGTCAATCATCATCATGAATGGAACAGCATCAGCATCTATGTCTGTCGATGACACTGACCTGTCAGCGGATGAAACCGCAGCCGAGCCTCATCATCATCATCATTACATGGCACGGTACCACTTGGGCATGCCAGATGCAAGTATACAAGATGTAGCACTACAACATCTTTTCACTTGCTAAACCACTCACACACCCATCAAGCTGAGCTTACACACTTAGAACAAGCCTGCAGTAGAACTTGAAAAACCTGTAAGCAGTAAGACAGTATCAGTGGCCCTCCCAACAAACTCAACCCTCATGTAGCATTGGCACCGCATAGAATATTTGAAGCACATTATACACAAACATAGCTACCAAAGTAATAGATGATCTTTCAGCAATCAGTTGCTGGAGGAAGTATATATCATCAACTTGATCAAATAGAAGCAGGATGGCTAGGATTCTCACCGCTAATTTGGCCCATACCTGTCTCTGCTGACGTGCTCGGTAACGGTGAGTGGCAAAAGACTAGCAGGTGGAAATGATCTCCAACTGACACTAAACCTCTCACAACTCTACACTATCACCAATTGATTGAATTCGGGTGTTTCGAGTATGATAGAAGCACTCTGCAGACTCGATAATCAAGGGAGGTTGTTCAAAAGACACTTTATTCGTTACTAGTGAGCTTTACAAATGTATTACTCGTACTAGTGGGGTGGGTAAGACACAATTGAATGAATGTGACTTGGTTTTGAGCTACTGCGCTCACTGGGACTATGACTACTTCGAACTACTGGCTCTCTTGGCCCTATACTACTTCCTACAAGTGATCTGCACTTGACTAGTTTGCACTCTTGGCTTACTAGTGGCACTCTTGGCCTAGAAACTGCTTCTTACAAGTGAAAACACTTGACTAGTTCACACTCTTGGCTTACTAGTGGCACTCTTGGCCTAAGAATAATACTTTAACTTCGAGAAACTGCAAGAACTGCTTCGAAACACTCTTGGCCTTTGCAAGACACAATAGTATGCTCAAAAGGGACTTCAATTCACTCAATTCTATGGGTAACTTAGCGACTAGCAGCTATTTCGTTGAGGTTAAGCACAAAAGCCTTTAATTGGGGCACTAAACTCTTGTTAGTCACTCGCAATCGCAGGGATGGCTTGCCTGCTTGTGTGAGTGGCTACTCTACTACTTATATACTGTAAAGAAAGGGTACAAAGCATCACAAACAGCTATACTAGTGGGGTATTTTCAGTACAGTTTTCTTGGCTAGTCACGAAATATTGAGTAAAAGCATGCAATAGTCGGTCTAGAAACTGCTGCTGGTCGACTAGTGAGCCATGGAGCTACACTAGCAGTTTTAGGTCGTGTTCTTGACCCAGCAATGCGCCACTAGTGCCAAGGATAAACTACCAGCCACACTTCCACATCCGTAACGCAGTTGGCTGTGATCGAAAGTGCAGTCTGGCTAGCCTTGTGTCTGATCGTAACAGATCTGATCACACTAGTTGGATCTAGATGCGAGGTTAATCCGTTGCTAATTCATTTCTAAGTCCTGCTTCAAGATTGCTGCGCAACTAGTTAACCTGACTTAGGCGTTTATGCCCTGATCGGCTTACTAGTGACTGAACTTCATGAGATCTGTGTATTCTGCTTCTTGTTTGGTGCGCTAGTCGCATTACTCGTCCACTAGTGGCCTTATATTCATTAGTCTGGCTAGTATTCAAGTTACTAGTACAGCCGGCTGATAGATTTGACCCACTAGCGGTATCACATCTAAGTCCTGGCTTCACTAGTCGCATACTGCTGTAACTATCAGCTTGAAGCCTCTGCTATAGTCCTTTTATTATCACTAGTACAGGATAGATATGCAATTGTATTGTTACAAATTTGCAAAATCTAGGTGGGAACATGTGGACAGCATATCACTGCAAATCAATCAAGCTCACCATCCCATTGCAATGCAAGAGGGCATGTTCAGGTGACTCAACGACAGTCCTATAGAACCAACATTTCTGGTGATGTCTCTGTACCTTTGGTTTGCCATATTCTGACCATCTCATCCTTTCCAGTACAAGAAGATGATTGGACAGCAAGAGTTGGGTGAGGGCCGTTCAATGTTCTAATACAGATACATCAAGATAGTGGCACATACACAAGACAACTTGAACAGGGGGCTTATTTTTCTGTGGTTCTTTGTGTCCATGAAGCAGATAGAGCTTATCAGTGCCATTGATTTCATTCTATAGCCATTTATTTGTGTCCTTTCACACCATGTCAATGTACTTATCAATGTAATCAACTGATAAGTCTCTAGAGTGAAGCTCATATGACAGCAAAAATAGCAGGTTGCGACCAGCCTTGAGAAGATCTCTGAACCAGCTTGACTTACTTCACAAGAACAGATCTATGTTGTTAAACATAGCAGCTTGAGCAAAATGGCCATGGTCCAAGGACATTAGGTATCTCATGTTGGAAAGCACCAGAATGAATCGACGATGAACAGCCAAGGGCATAATTCCTGTCTCTGTAAAGAGAGGCACAATCATAGATCGCTGTGCACATCCAGTATAGGCTGTGCACCAATTCGACTACTATGGTCCACTTGCACCTCTCAAAGATAATATGTACAAAGAGGAAGACATTCTCTCCAGATCTCTATTCAAGATTTCTTGGCATCAAATTATGATGGTACCTAAAATCATGTAGCTGATCTGCCTCATCAGAATCTCTTGATCATCAAATTTTGATTATTGTTCTATTGTTTATTGTTCTCTTCTATTGTCCTATAATCCTATTGTTCTTTCATCTGGACTCATTGTTCTATATTCTTATTATCCCTACTCATTGTATCCCAAGTATGGAAACTTATTGTTCTCCAGTAGTATATAAGTAGCTGTAGAGTAGCAAAGAAATCAGGAGACTTTATCCCCCCAACATCAGTGGGAACCAATCAATCCTTTTTCACTCTCAAAGTATAGCAGCTGCCTAGCATTATCTAGGGCTCTATCTCAAGGAGTTTTATCTACCTCTTAGTTTGAGAATCATTATCACTAATCATTTTCCTTATCATTATTCCCTTATATCCTCATCTATCCTACCTTTGCTAGCTCACGTCTGTCAGAAATTATTTAAAGTCCTCCTTGCATTCAAAAGAATTCACTAGAGAATACATTTCGGTTCATACTATCTTCCCAAGCCTTACAAGTGGAGCTCACCGTGAGGGGGGTTTTTCACAATTTCAGACAGACATCTTCGTGTTACTGCCCAGCGTATTGCTCATCAAAACACAGCACAAGCACAAATAGACCAACTACGAAGGAGAATAACAGCTATAATCCAACATGATTCACCTAACACTGATCCAGAAGCAGATCAGTTGTTTTTCAGCACTGTTCCAGAGGAAGAATCTCATCATGCACACATTGATACATCCCTCTCTGATTTATTTGGAGATTCCCCATTATCATCTCTCACACCATCAGTATCTTCTCCAGACAACACATCTGCTACTCCCATAACAAGTTATCTTTTACCTCCAAACCAAATATACTCTTCTATGGCCACACAACAGCTCCCATTACATGGTTCTAACAAAGCACCACACTGGGTATGGAGAGGTCCAGAAGATAACACCACTCTTCCTGTCTTTCTTGATGAGGTGGAACAAACTTGTAGATCAGTGGGAAAGACAGATGACAAGGATTTTATTGATGCATCAATCTTATATACAGACCCAAGTGCATCAGAACTATGGAAACAGCTGCCTGCAGCCAAGGCCGCACCATCAGTCTGGGCAAACTTCAAGACCCAATGCTTCTCCTACTATCCCAAATCCAATGTCACCAACCGTTATTCACCAGTACATTTGGAGCAAGCAGTGCAGCGACTCAGGATGGTTCCAATCCATACACTTGATGACTTTGGCCGGTATGACCAATTCATAATGGCTATTGGACTCGATCTGTGACAAGGAACAACTCCACTGCTCTCTGAGCATGAGCTGAATTGTCATTATATCAATGGAATCTATCCTCCTCTTAGGATGCATATTGATCAGCACCTAGCTATATTAAATACAACTCATAATCCTCTTGAACCCTTTCCATATGAGGATGTTCGAACAGCTGCCATGTATATTTTGGAAAGCCAACGATCATCTTATGTGAATCCTATGGCAATGCTCTTACCACCACTCATGCCTTATGGAGTCCCTTCTTTGAACTATACCAATCCTTTGTCAACACAGTATGCGACATCGGGATTACCCCAGCCAGTACATGCAGACCCAAACATGATGAACCAATTGGTTGCCCCACAGTCTTTGCCTTCGATGGCAGATGGAATCAAAGCCCTTACAGAATCTAACTCTGGGGGATATCTTAATGGGCTTTACCCACAATATGGATATCAGACCTATTCTATGCCAACTCTGGCACAACCACAACCATATAGTGCACCTCAGTCATTATTACCTCCCCAACCACCTATGCCTCTGCAATCTCCTGCTCCTATATCTGAACCTGCCTCATCAGCTACAATTCCAGCTGTTAAACAGGAAGATGCTCTAGGAGGACTGGTAGCAGCATTGAAGACTATTGTTGAGGAGAGCATAGCCAGAGGATCAAATGCTAACCATAAATGTGCATATGATGGCTGTGATAAGAGGTGGAAGGACTGTGAAAATCGCAGAGCAGACCAGGATAAAGGCTGGATTAAATGGGACCTAGTTGCAAGGAAGACACTCATGCCAGACGGAACTGAAATTCCAAAAGGTTTAGGAGCAGCAAGGGATTGGGTGATTAAGTGGCACTCAGATAAAAATACCCCAGCCCCAGCTGCTGTTAATATGATTTCAGCAAATAGGCCAATTGTGCAGGAAAAGGCTGCAATCCCAGAGATAATATATCCATCTCACTTTCAACCTTACCAATCATCATCATTCATGGGACAATTCATTACTCCATCACAACTGGCAGGGGTGACACCTCCTTCAGGCCCTGTCTCCCAATTGTTGGCTGCGACAGTGACGAATGATGAGTTTGTGGAGGAAGAAAACAAGCTGCAAGAAATGGTTCATGAATATTTCCAAGGAGTTCTAAAAGCTCATGCAAGGAAGAAAGGGAAGGATGCATCCAAGGGCTCAGAAGATCAAATGGGCCAGGCTTCATCAGCTTCCAACCAGGAGGCACCAGCCCAGGATTCAGAGAGTACAACTGTGAGTTCAACATCTACAACAACAGCTAAACCTAAAGATAAGGCCTCAGCTGTTGATTCATCATCTAAGCCAAAAGAAGCTAGACAATATAGACATGCAGCACCAATCATGACTGAAGGTGTAACTGAGGATATAGTGAAGAGACTCCTAGATGCCAAGGTCATGCTCACTGTTGGAGAAGTCTTCAGTGAATCCGCAGCAGTTTGCTCCTGAATCAAAGAGGTGCTCACTAATCAAAAGGTACCCATTCTACTGAAAGGAAGTGGATCTGCTGCAGTACGAAAGGATGCATTTGTCTTCATGACTCTTCAAGAAGGGTACCATGAGCAAATCATGGTTGCAGATGTCACAGCTGGCTTACATGCCTTGACACCTAAAATTGATGGTTTAGCAGAAGTGGAGTCTATCTTAGATGATGGATGCCAAGTTGTATCTATGTCCTGGGATGTATGGAACAAGCTTGGATTGCCCATGGACACCTCAATTAGGATCCAACTGCAGTCAGCCAACAAAGGCAAAGATCAGTCAGAAGGAATGTGTCACAATGTCCCCTTTTCCTTCCAAGGTTTAGAAGTTCTATTGCAAGTCCATGTAGTCAAAAATGCTGCATATGATGTTCTCCTAGGAAGACCTTTCAGTATACTCACAGAGTCAAAAATCGACAATTGGCCTACAGGAGATCAGCTGATAACTCTCACTGATCCTAACTCTGGTGAATCAGTCACTATACCCACACATAAAAGAGGAAATCCTCATTTCTCATGGCAACAAGGCCATCAGAGTTCAGAACCTCACATTCATGAACCTCGACCACCTATTGGAGCAAATTTTCCTTAATGACTGAGGATCTCTTTTCTAGCAAAGGGGAGCTCGGTCTATCCATTGTCGTTGAAAAACTACCATCAGATTTTTCCCATCAAACTCATTCTATTTTGCAATCCCCAGATGACTCTGCACCAGTTGTGGATCTCACCTCTATACCTGGATATGCTATTTGTATAAATGCTATATCAGAATCGCAACTAAAACACACATCCCACATCGATCAATCTCAGCCATATTTAAAATGTGCCCGTGAATTGGCTTCCTCTATGTATAATGAACCACTGGTAACATTAAAGTCTGCTATGACAGAACATGTTGCTAGTAATCCATCAGACTACTCCTCTGTAAATACCTTCTCAGTA
This sequence comes from Armillaria borealis, assembly GCA_030435635.1. Lineage (NCBI taxonomy): Eukaryota > Fungi > Basidiomycota > Agaricomycetes > Agaricales > Physalacriaceae > Armillaria > Armillaria borealis. The sequence continues at coordinate 175,526 of JAUEPT010000044.1, read as the reverse complement.
ATCCAATATGTTGATTCACCACATGAACTCTTATATCTTGATCTCTTTGGACTTGAAGACTCATCAGCAGACCTTGAACACTTTATACCAACTGGTATTTTGGCACTCTCTCGTCCCAAGCCAACTAAGAAGAAGTATAAAAAAGTTGCCAATAGGACTAAGCCAGTGCCAACTACCTTGCCAGAAGAGTTCAGGATCATCTGTGAAATAACAGGGGATCCTCTTGCTAAAATGCCAATTCTATCACCACATCCTCCTGAATTCACTCCTACTGGAAGATACACTCAGGAAGGATATGATATCATTGAGAAAAATCATCCAGGGGATTTTCTATGGCCAGAAGAGAGAAAGTTAATGCATCATTTCATGATGGAGCAGAATGAAGGTTTTGCATGGAATGAGTCTCAAAAAGGCAAATTCCATGAGGACTTCTTCCCTCCAGTAGTCATTCCAGTCATTGAGCACATTCCCTGGGTCCACAAAAACATACCAATTCCTCCAGGTTTGTATCATGAAGTAATTGACATTGTCAAGGACAAAATTGCTTCAGGCATATATGAACCATCCAGTTCATCTTACCGATCTAAATGGTTCACTGTATTCAAGAAGGATGGACAGTCCCTATGAATTGTGCATGATCTCCAGCCATTAAATGCTGTCACCATTCAGAACTCAGGTGTTTCCCCTTTTATCAAGCAGCTTGCAGAAACCTTTGGTGGATGTGCATGCTATGGCATTTTCGATTTGTTTGTAGCATTTGATCAAAGACTGATAGCCACCCAGAGTCGAGATTTCACTACTTTCCAAACACCTCTAGGAAGCTTTCGTCTAACCAAGTTACCCATGGGATGGACAAATTCAATGCAAATTCTCCAAGGCGATATCACATATACACTCCAGAATGAGATTCCTGATTTCACAATCCCATTTGTGGATGATGCAGGTATCAAAGGACCACAGTCACGATATCAGGATAAAGAAGGGAATTATGAGACTGTCCCAGAAAATCCTGGTATTCGACGATTTGTATGGGAGCATTTTCAGAATCTAAATCGCATTGTGGAACGTATAAAATATGTTGGTTGCACCTGGTCAGGAAAGAAGGCATATCTCTGTGTACCTGAGGCAGTTATAGTGGGGCACAAGTGTACATATGAAGGGCAAGTCCCAGAGGATGGCAAAGTTGATAAAATCAAGAACTGGGGCCCATGTCAAGACCTCATAGATGTTCGGTCATTCCTAGGCACATCAGGGATTTTGCGAATCTACATTCACAACTACAGTCTTATAGCACGACCTCTGGTAAACCTGACATGGAAGGATGTAGAATTCTATTGGGGACCAGAACAGGAAGCTGCACAACATGCCTTGAAAGAAGCTATTATTCACTCTCCTGCACTATGACCAATTGACTACAAGTCTGGTGCTCGAGTAATACTTGCAGTAGACACCAGTGTAGAAGCAGTAGGATATGCATTGTTCCAAGAGGACCCTGATAATCCCAAACGATGGTACCCTTCATGCTTTGGGTCAATTGCTCTCAACAAAACCGAGTCTAATTATAGCCAGCCCAAGCTAGAGCTATATGGACTCTATCATGCTCTCAAAGAAGCTGCAATATGGATCATAGCAGTTAAGAACCTGACTGTAGAAGTTGATGCAACTGCAATCAAGGGAATGATCAACAACCCTGACATGAACTCCAGTGCAGTCATCAACCGATGGGTAGCAGGAATCCTCCTTTTCGATTTTGAGCTTGTACATGTTCCAGGCAAAACTCATGGACCAGATGGCTTATCAAGAAGAAGGCCACAACCAGGGGATCCTCCTCCACAAGGAGATGATCCTGACTGGGTTGACAAATACTATGGTTTCCTTCATACCATCAACCCTTATCCAGATGTTTGTGCCTCAGGACGAAAGATTCTTAGTCCAGTACAAATATTTGCTAAAACAACCAAACATCCTTTTGTCCAGAACCCTATTCCATCCAGTACCCCCATCAACATTCCTCATGATAGAAAGGCACTAGCAGCTGATGCCAGATTGGAACAAGTCTAGAAATTCCTATCTGACCTTTCTCAACCTCCAGACCTCTCAGATGACCAATTACAAACCTTTGCCAATTATACTTCAGAATTCTTTCTCAAAGATGATGAACTATGGAAAAGAGATTCTGCAGGAGAACATAAGCTGGTTATTCCTCCAGCCTGGAGATACAACATTTTGAGAATTGCACATGATGAGCTTGGTCATAAGGGTGTCTATTCCGTTCACCAACACATCCTTAAACACTATTGGTGGCCCCATATGTTAGCAGATGTCAAGTGGTTTGTTAAGACCTGCCACTTGTGTCAAATTCGCCAAACAGAGAAATGGCATATTCCTCCAGTTGTTGCGCATCCTGCACCACTCTTCTCCAAAGTCTATATTGACACATTCCATCTTCCTCGGTCCAATGGTTTCAAATACATTGTTCATGCCCGATGCTCTTTAAGCATATACCCAGAGTTTCACATGCTCCACAAAGAAAATGCAGTGGCCCTGGCATGCTTCATATATGAAGAACTGATCTGCCGTTGGGGCTCGCTTCGAGAGATTGTAACAGACAATGGTCCAGCCTTTCTAGCTGCTCTAGAAATCCTCAAGAAGCAATATGACATACATCATATTACAATTTCTCCATACAATTCACAAGCTCAAGGGGTTATTGAATGCCATCACTATGACTTCAGAGAAGCCCTGTTCAAAGCAGCAGATGGGCTAGAGAAGAATTGGTCTTATGTGGCATACTCAGTAATTTGGGCAGAGTGTGTCACCCCATTGCAGACTCTGGGTCGCAGTCCATATGAAGTCGCTACTGGCGTACCACCAGTTCTCCCATTAGATATTGCGGAAGCTTCATTTCTCACTCCACCACCCACATCAGCCTTGACCACCACAGAGCTTATTGCTCGCTGAGCAGTCGTTCTCCAGAAACGTGAAGCTGACTTAGAAGCCATCCAGTCCAAAGTTTATGAGGCACGAGTAAAAGCAGTGAAACGATGGGAGAAAGATCATGCTAGACGAATTATAGATTGGGAGTTCAAGCAAGGTGCCCTAGTCCTAATCCATAACACGAGAGTGGAATATGAGCTAGATTGCAAGTTCAAGCCACGCTACCTAGGACCACTAGTAGTCATTTCACAAAATCGAGGAGGTGCATACATTCTAGCTGAACTTGATGGAACCCTTCTTGTGCAACCTGTAGCTGCCTTTCGATGCATTCCATATTATGCTCGAGCATCCATTGATATACCCGACCTCACTCAATTCCTAAGATGTAGATCCTTCACGAGTCAAAGATTTAGAATGCACTGTAGAGAACTTTGATGATAATATTTAACCTTCGTATCTGTCTATACCCAGTTTGTAATACTACGCCCGATGCCAATGATGATCTACTGAGGCATTCAGTAAAAATTCTCTTTCTGATGGGAGTCAGAAATTTTTTGTTTTCCCCAGGCTTATCATAATATATTTATCTTACATCTTTTTCAATCACCTTTCCCATGCATCCAATTCACAATCACATTCTATATTGGAACATCTGCATCTGCAGTCCCAGAGATTTGTGCCATTGGTTCATGAGACGAATGTCACACGTCCTTATTAATATGCAGTCAGAGGGATTTGTGCCATTGGAATATGCTTCATATCGAACTACCATGGAATTGAACACACATGCAAAGCCAAGATCTTTTGCGCGATATTTAAAGGCAGAAGAATTGCTCTAGTATCCTCAGTCTCGAGTGCAGGACCCTCACGCCATCCTCTGAGGACCATCCTCTCAGACTCCTTCACTTAACTTCATGACTGCATGAAGGTGTCGTAGCAGCTATGAATGGTGGTAGTTTACCTGGGAAGACCCGTCGTAACACACGAACACGGAGTACCAGTGTACTGGTTTGGATATATGCGTTTGGAATTGCTGTAGAAGAATCAGCAGATGTGATGACATGTGAAAATTTACCGTGTTAAATAAATTTCCTAAGACTCAGTCACAATTCACAGGTGTCTGTGTCGTCTGAAATTCTCAAGTCCCTTCACCAACAAGGATTTAAGCGATTCAAGGATGTTTTTCAGATTGTCGCATTCTCAAGCTCGTTTGCACTTTCATAAACCCCTCATATAACAATATACAAATGTCTATGGTGAGATAGTTTCTCAAGTCCGTTTGCCAATAATTACAAGTGCAATTCCCGGATGTCTCTATCACTCGCCACGTGGATAGATTTTCTCATCATCGTAAATGATTAAAAGCACATGTCTGCATCAATAGTCTATTTCCCTGTAAAATTAAATGCTAAAAAACCTGAAACCGGTCTGGAGGCCTAATTATCGGTGTTCTAAGGCAGTGTTTGATTGACGGTTGTCAAGTCGCGGATAGAAGCCTAAAATCTTTTCTTGCAACCACTCTGACGGTCAATATGCCAGACATCGCCTTCGCCTACTTTGCACTCCTTATCCTTCCAGCATTCATGCTTGTCGGATTAGCTGTTCATTATTTCAGGGATCACTGCCACCAGCACCAACAGCTGTCTTATGCTCGCAATTTTCCACTTCATCAGATCGCCTTTGTTGATCCATATCCACTCCCAGCTAAAAGTGGAGATGAAGCATCAAACCATTTAGCAGCATCATCTACTTATTCCCTTATCATACCAGATAATATCATCGACACTACCAGACCAAGCACCCCAGCATCGACCTATAAATGCTCCTCTTTGACAGAGTTTTGAGCATCCATTCATTCCAATTTTATTCAGGGATCGTCAAGGGATCTTGTCTCTAGACCAGACTCCCCAACCCTTCTATGACCAGAGGCAGTCCTAGTCCTCCCTCCTCGCATACATGATCTGCACATTCCACCACCACCAACTTATCCTCCTCCTAAACCTCCAACGAACATCTAGAATACCAAATCATGTAAACCCTACTCCCATATCATTCTTGTCCATCGCTATTTTATTCTTTTTCCAGCCAAAAATGCCATTGACCCTGAACATATGCTTATATTTTTGACTTGGTTACAAATACGTACTGAGATAAATTCTTTGAAAAAGCTTCTTCGCTCAATATGTTCCACCTAAATATCGCCAAATATTCTAATGCCATAGCTACTATCTATCACTGGACTTTGGCATGAATATGAGCCTCACAAAGCAGGAACATTAGGGGGCAATAGAGGGAATTGTTTCGGAGGATAGTTGCATCGCAACAGCCATAGCCAAAGCGCAGGAACACAGCCAAGACAATGGAAGCCTGGTCCATGATAGTCCACACAAGTCGTGACCATTCCTCCTGCCTTAAAAATATTTGGGTAAAGATTGTGACATTGTGAATGCATCAGCTGGAGCAAGAAATTTTAACCTTGTGATGGCGTACCTAGTGACCAGTCATGATCTTATTTATTCTATACAGTCCAGAGCGCTCTTTTTGTTGCCACTCCATGTGGCAGCAATGGATCTAGACCGGGGATGTTTTACCGGTTGTTATGCGCATTCCCGAGAATACTCCTAGTGAGCCCAGTAGTATGGATAGCTCAGGAACCGCCCTGGATAAATCAATTTAAAAAGAGGGAATTTATTGTATCTAGAAAATCATTATTGCACAGGATGTCCACTTCCCTAACTCTCGAAGTCCCAAAAGCATACTGGGCAGCCCCTGCATTTATGTGTGCTGCCATCATAGGCCTTCTCTTATTCGGCACTTACATATTGAACTTCGGCCCTCTTAGCCACAGACGTGCCAATGAGCAAGCCACCCTTCAGTGCCTCTCAATAAGCCAAGGTGAATCACCCTCTTCACACCATGGGCCAGCTGCCAATGGCAAGCCGATGGAGCTCACCGCAGTCCCAATGCAGCCAGAACTGGCTCATGTGCGCTCTCATTAAAGGAGTGGAAACAGATGGATAGAGGGACATGAGCATGTTGAAAGGAATACTGGAATAGCATGGTTGTTTTGAAGAAATTCATATAAATAATGGACAACTACCTCTACTCTGAATTATATTTGCTGTAATGAATAGGCGAAAAGACATGCACAGAATCATCATCATCATCCTCCTACTCCTCTCCTGCAACCATAGTGGGAAATGACATATTGTCTTGTAAATCAACCTGCACTGCAAACTCCAGCATAACCTCTTCACTCATCTCAACTATAGACCCTCCAACACATGCAAGCTCAGCATCAAGAGCGTGAATTGCCAGCCAAGAAAAATCAATACCTATCAAAGACTTTATGTCTCTATCATTGATTTTAACATTATCATCTGATGTGATAGAGTCTAATATATTTCCTGGATGAATGGGGACGTTCATAAATTTTGTTTCCCCCACTTGTGCACATCCAGTATAGGCTGTGCACCAATTCGACTACTATGGTCCACTTGCACCTCTCAAAGATAATATGTACAAAGAGGAAGACATTCTCTCCAGATCTCTATTCAAGATTTCTTGGCATCAAATTATGATGGTACCTAAAATCATGTAGCTGATCTGCCTCATCAGAATCTCTTGATCATCAAATTTTGATTATTGTTCTATTGTTTATTGTTCTCTTCTATTGTCCTATAATCCTATTGTTCTTTCATCTGGACTCATTGTTCTATATTCTTATTATCCCTACTCATTGTATCCCAAGTATGGAAACTTATTGTTCTCCAGTAGTATATAAGTAGCTGTAGAGTAGCAAAGAAATCAGGAGACTTTATCCCCCCAACATCAGTGGGAACCAATCAATCCTTTTTCACTCTCAAAGTATAGCAGCTGCCTAGCATTATCTAGGGCTCTATCTCAAGGAGTTTTATCTACCTCTTAGTTTGAGAATCATTATCACTAATCATTTTCCTCATCATTATTCCCTTATATCCTCATCTATCCTACCTTTGCTAGTTCATGTCTGTCAGAAATTATTGAAAGTCCTCCTTGCATTCAAAAGAATTCACTAGGGAATACATTTCGGTTCATACCATCTTCCCAAGCCTTACATCGCGAACTCAGATGGAGCATTCTCCAAACAAATCGAACTTGGACATCCTGAAGTGGTTGCAGTGTACTTTTATAAGCATCAGGCATAATCTCACATCCATGAATCAGATGACAATCTACCTGAGCCATATACAGTTGCTTTGCATCTTTGGGATGAAGGTTACCAATCTGATCTTCAGCATCCCAAATGCAGTGGCCATAATATTGTGCAGTGCTAGCTTTTTCTGACAAGTGTTTCTCATAGACTCTGAATATGTTCAAAGTGAAGACTACTCCAATATATTTCTCTTTCACAGAGTACTCAAGCGCACAGCCTTCTACTATGAAGGTAGGGAGGGCTGAAGGAACTCTACCGAATGCCATCATCACTGTCTTAATCTTTGAGATAGTAATGAAGTTGAGACTACACCAATTAGTGAGAACATTCAGTTTCAGCTGCATACCCACTGCAGAATGAGAAATAAGCAGTACATCATCCTTATGCTCTGGCATCTTTAGATCACCAAAGAATATATTCCAGAGAATTGGAGATAAGGTATTGCCAGTCAACAAGCCAATCAAGGCAGAGAAAAGCTCGGTTGTGTTACCACCATGCTTAACATAGTACTCAACACGACTATACATCATCCTGAGCCAGTCAAACAAAGGACCACCCATTCCAAGTCGATTGAGTTTCAACTATAGAGTTGCACAGTCAGTGGAAGGAAAAGCATTTGTTGCATCTACTACAGCCACATACAGAGGTTTACTCTTTGATTTTGCCTCCTCAATGGCACATCTCAGAATAAATGGATTATTATTTATATGGTAACCTGCTGATGAGCCTCCAGGCTCTGTACACTCAGAATTCGTGGATTTTACACACTAATTGTCATGCCTGTCCACCCAATGGACTTTCAGTAAACCAAAGATTGCACACAAGCTCATACCACTTTCATGCTATGGCAACCACTCCTCACATGCTTTGTTATCCATCCCATCTCATTACACATCATAATTGCCATATTCCATCATGGCAAGGCATCTTCAATCGCAAATCACCCTAAAAACAGAATTGCCACATCACTTCCCATTGGCACAGTAATGCACCAATCAATCACTTAATGAAATGACATGATTGCCATGGCCACTCATCCATCCATGATATTTTGAGCACATGGCCACTACAGACCGCGTTTACTAAGGCTGTTACTTCGCCAAGACCTGGAGAAGACATAGACCCAAGCGTGCACCTCAGTACAAAAGACATACCTCACCAGTCCACAGCTGAACAGTATCACATGATCCGTTCATCGCTCCATAAAACCATATGGTTTTCATCCATACATGGCAACGTCAACAAGTTGCTGTTACTTTTGAAGTCAAGAGGCCATATGTTAGCTACGGATTTTACTAAGCCAAGGCCTTACAGCCTTACTAAGTCATGCATACTTATTCTATTTATAATTTCATACTTGTAGTATAAAAACTAGCTAGAAAAACATTGTTTAAGCTCAGCTTACTGTTAGCCTACACCTACACATCAAGTTTACACCACATTGAGACTATTCTACTATATTTATTACCGTTCTACAGCAATATACCGTTTACCCCAGCATATTCTCAAGTGCATATCAATTCTTAAGCTCACCAGAGTTATTCCACGGTTTTTGACTGTGAAGAGTCATTTGACACTCACTCTTCGCTCTTGACACTATTGGTACACACTCATATTGTGCCAATACATGATTACCGCACCATACCTTGTCCACGTTTATCTTTTATCAGCCATTATTGTTTCAACTTCACCAGCATAGGATCGTTTCATGTTTTCACTTTCATCATTGTATTGTCGCCCACTTGGGTAGTCTCCGAGCAGACTTAGGATCATTTTCACATCAGTATAGGACCAGTTTCAGCATAGTTTTCATATAGGACAGTCCCGCAAGTGGACTTGAAGGTTAGTTTTGACATAGGATAGGATCGCTTCAGCACAAGACCAGTTTTTGACATCGCCATCAGTATTTCTGTATCGTTTAGGATCAGTACCCCACCATCGCCAGTATATTTCCATTCTCACTCTCTCACATATCGCTGATTTCCATATTTCCACATTTATTTTGACACTCCACACTCAGTACTTCGTTTCATGCTTTGCCCACCTATCTCAGCTATAGTTCCATGTTTTTGCATTGATTCCCCACTCTCAGACTCAGTTTCATGCGTTTATTGCTGTTCTCTTCACTCTCTTCACTAGGATTACCGTCTAGCAATGTTTTCTTGTCTTTTCTCATGTTCTCGCTTACAGATTCATGGTATTCATGTCATACCTGTTTCCATCTGCTCTCATTTTGAGAGATCCCTACCGGCTTACAGCTAAAACTACTAGTACTCAACTACCAAGCAGTACTACTTCACTGACTGAAAAGTCGCAGTGTATACTTGCATATAGAGGAGTTGATTTACTGCACAGAGGTGCCCTGAACCCATTTGCACACACGATCACCTTGATTGCCATGTTACCATGTTAATTACCCAATCTCATTCCTGAGTTGGTGTTGCCATTGCCATGGAAGTCTTGGTTCATCACCGCCCTGAAACCATTCTGGTAATCAGGAATAATCTTATATTTCTCTGCCCATTTTGTAGCATGCTTATGCATTAACAAGGAGATTGATTGGAACATACAGCTCTCTACTCCAATAAGTCAATAGCTTTCAGGATCACTGCCAATCTTTCCTCACTTGAGGACCCCAACCAGGGCAATGTGTGTCCACTCTGCAGGGGCATCACACTCATCTAGACAGGTGTTGAAGATTTCCATGAGGAGGTCATTGGGGATGTCCATGATCTCTAAGTGAGTTATATGGTCATCTGCAGCTGCACTGTCTGCCCTTGAGCGAAGATCTTCTTTGAAATCTGTAACCTCCTCCTCATCAAAATGGAGAGAAAAGAAACCTTCTTGTGTATGATCAACTGTCTGTGATAGCATATATGAAGCAAGCATTGCATTCATTTTGTGTTGAGCTGCATCAAACCCAGGAGGCAATACCTCTAGTGGGTTTAGCCATTGTTCAAACACATGTGCAAGCACATCCACAGATACCAGAGGTGTTTCAGGGACAGGATCAGTCAGTTTGCAAAAGGTGTGCCAAAACAGGCCAACTGATTCTGTCTCCATTAAACATCGACGATTTTCTTCCTGGAGGGCTCTTATTTTTGCATGACCTCTGTGAGGATGTGGGTACTTCTCTCGCATTGGTGGTTTAACCTTATTCACTAATCTCTGCTGAGGATCCACTGTATTTGAAGTGACCTTTTTCACATTCAATGCCAGCACCTGCAGCATGATAACTGGTGCTTCTGGAAGAGAGAAGAAAGGGTGCACATTTCCATCAGCCAGAGGCAGACTCAGAGCAGCCTTTGCAAGATCTACAGTACCCTTCCAATGGCCATTCTGTGCTGCCTCAGTTTTTCCAAGCCATAAGAAAGAGACCAGTGCAGTGCATCGTTTAATTAGAGTGTTAATGATTTGGAGAAGGTCTTCATTCTTCCCTTTCCAACCACACATCTCATTTTCAACACTATGGTAGACCACTGTATTAACACAATATTGTGAGCATGTACCAATCTCCAGGGATTTACTCAATGGAGAGCGGTACAGTGTAATAGCAATTGAACACAGATCTGCCTGGATACCAGCCTGCTTGCCATGGACTCTTTCAACTGCATTAAGCTGTGAGCCAGGTCCCCAGTAACAACCAGCAACCACAACAGTGGATTGTGTACCTTGTTGGTGGCATAGAGCATATGCAATAACCTTTACTGCGGTGGTGCTCAGATACACTAGACCAAATGTCACTAAAGCCTTTGCATCTGTATCCTTTTCTGCCTCAAGAGCAGCAGTCACCATGTCATCCAAATGATTATGAACCACTGGTAGAGGCCCTTGCTTGCATTTAAGCAGCTGTCAGAGCCTCCTCCATTGCCCTTTGGACATTCGGGCAGTGTCTAATGATTGTGATACCTCACATTCCACTTTCATATGCCAAACCAGCGCTGCATGGTCAGACCATTCACAGTCGTGAGGCAACACCTTGAACAAAGGAATATCATTGATCAATCGCTCAGTACAGGCCACATAATCAATAACAGTCGCATATACTCCCTGAAAGGAAGTGAAACGAGCACCCTCCAGTCCAAACTATTGGATACCATTCAGAATCATCATACAACAATCTCCCAAGAGTGTATTCAACCATCTTCCTTGTGTGCTAATGTTAGACCTGAACTCCGGTATAACAATCAAGACTAAACAAGTGGCTGTATCGCATTTGTACAGTCACCACTTGAGTGTCAGATTTGATTGATAACCGAGAATCAAAGATCAAACGCAAAGTCTGGGCAGAGGAGTGAGTCTGAGAGTAAGTTTGGTGTATTGAAACTTTAGCTCGAAGCTGGAGAATATACAGCGAGAGCTACACTACTTATATACTGTTTCTGTATGTGCCATTAATATAACTGTCCTTCGGTAACCGTGTGAGGTTTGGGGTGAATGGGGAGCATTACTGGAGTTGTGTGGAGCTATTGGAGTTCATGCGTGATGAAGCACTCCAGGGATTCGGGAATGTGGCTATATGACTGTGGTTGCTTGGATAAGTGTCGAGATTAGATGCGATAAGATCCAGATAAGATCAGCACTTTGATAAGATAAGAAAAAATAGAAAAATCATAACAGCTAACCACAGGATCAGGAGAGAACTGTTTCTCATGATGCTCAGCAGGGGTTTTTGAGCCTGTGCGAGAGTTGGGATCTCCTGCAAAGACATCGCTAAATCTGGGAAAAAGTAATATGTCATTACATGGATTGCAATTTGTCATCAGGGCGACAGCAATGTACAAGGCGTTATATGACCTTACAATACAGGTCATCAGGCTCATTTCAGATTATGATCTGTGTACCATCTTACGAGCAGATTATATTGTATCAGAAGAATTAAGTTGAAGTTGCAATATATGCATAAGTATCTCTCTTGACTCCTAAATCATTGTACAGTTTGAATAAGCATCACACACTTGTTAGCATAATTAATAAACATTATTGGTCCACTCATGTTATCCTGCACTGCTTATGTCCCAGAAGCCAGACGGCCCAATGGCACTGGTGCATCTTCCTGAAGATTTCGTTGACCAGAGCCTGACCATTGACAGTAGCACTCAACTGACACTGTCAGGGACATACTTGACTAAGCCCTTTGTGATTGCTGTAGATGATATGGTCACTAAAACCATGATTATCATTCCCAGAAGATGAAAGTAGAATATCCGAGAGAGGAAGTCAGACTTAGATAAATTTGAGTTTCATGTGGAGCAGCCTGCAAGCAGCCAAGACTGTGAAAGCATGCAATCGATCACTCACGTGTTTGTTTGTTGATATTGACTCAGGTCCGTTCCTTGCTTTCTGTCTCTTCCCATCATCCCTCGGCATTGTCAACATCAACGATATCGTCAAGACCCAAGAGCAACCCAAACCGCCTTCAAGGCGGACCATATATGAGAGCCATACCTAGGATGAGGATGAGGACAAACAGACCGAGCTGGCACCAGGGTCAATGTTTTCTAGGATTCAGCTTCCAATGAGGATCTTTTATGACACTACTAAACTGAGGCTGCTGGCTATGGATGCTCTGATACTTGACTGGGCTTAACTGGCTGCTGACCTTCGCCATCTTATCTTATCCTGTACTGACTGACTCTATGTAGCCTTTTTCTTAATGTTTTTGGGATGTCGGATATGTGCTTTCATTTTTGTAGCCATGACTGTTGCTGAACAAACGCCATGTAGGTGCCGTATGGTGTTCAACGATGAGATGTGTTATCTCTTGGGTGCCATGAGGGCATTGATGCTCCAAAGCAGTGTTTGGGTCTGCTCAAGGATAGGCAGACACAATTTGGTAATCATGTACTCAGAACATGTACTGTACAGTTCGCCTAGATAGATAATATATTAGTTAACATACTCTTTCGATGCATAAATGGTCTGTAATATGCAAGGAAATAAGGAGGATGCTTCACCCCGGAATTGGGGGATGATAAATTAAAACCTATGATTACAAGGCAGCTATATTGTAATACAACGCTGTAACTGTAGCTCAGATTAATCTATTATATGACCTTTACTGTAGGCTGATTTGAGTGAGCTCTTTAGTGGGTCTGGACCAGAGCCATGATTACATGATAGACTATAGCTGAGCTTGTCGCCTGGCACAGTGAGCATATTGTTGATGATGTTGACTGCGTGCCGTGCTGGGCGCATTGATGCGCCAATTACTGCTTTTACCTTCCAGATCTGTTGGGGATCTATAAGCCGGTGCTGAATCAATATTCACTCTTGTTTAGGAAATTCATTCTTTACCAGCTCTCTGTTTATTATAATTGCCTCTGGTCAGTGCTTCTTTTGGGATCCTCATGTCAAACACGTGACTGAAAGATTTTCAGGTGTAATCTCATGTTTTTTAATGTCACTGAGTCTCGTTATTGTCTTCATATGTTTTCCACCTACTGTTTTTTTCGTATATTTTCCATGGGTTTCTTCGGACCCATAAAACATTTCAATCCCAAAAATTTGACAATAATGACATGTAGAACAAAAATATCTACCCAAAAGACACAGCTACGCTACGCATAATCAAGGATCATTCCACTGACTCATCCACAACCATCGATCAGCTCTTGGACCGGCACCCACAACAGCTCTGCATACTTTTTCATACATCATTGTATGTCAGCCTGCCAAAAATAACAGAATATTACCAGACGCTGGACAGGCATGACAATAGATGGCCTTGGGAGACATCGGTAAGCACCGTTCTCAGCACCTTTGGAAATGGCATGCACAAGATCATGATGGAGATACAGCCAGTGGCAAGTCAGGAGTGTGAAAGTAGTGGCGAGAGTCATTGTGCAGACATCATCAACCCAGCAAAAGGAGTGTGGAGAGGTTGGGGGTTGGGAGAGTGTAGGAAGAAATGGAGCATGTGCAGACAATGATGGGCGGTGTGAGGATAGACAGTGGTTGTATGGCATGTCAAGGTAGGCGCGCTTGCCAAAGTTAACCTTGCAATTCTAGATAAGTGCAGGAAATGTCTTCGGTCAATGGTGAGGGCAAGAATGGGGATGTGGGTTGGTAGGCGGGCGGCTGTTCGAGGTCGGCTCAAGAGACAATGGCCATGGTGATCATGGTTGGATTCGGATCACAATGAGGGAAAGATACGACAGCAGAAAGTATTCAGCACGCTACTGTGGGTCACCAGTATGAGTTTACAAGCTGGAAATGTGGCAAAAGACACCTAACTCACCAGTCAAGTTGTACTGGCTAAAAATGAGCTGGCGATTGCAACATTGTAATGATGATAGGACAGGACGAATGTTATACTTAGAGAGGTCAAAAAATATAAAAGGAAAGACTGGCGAAGAAATCACAGGATTTTAAGGAGGTCCAATTGGCCGTTGTAGTTATCGACAGTGTTCAGGACGACAATGAACAGCCTTGATCAATGTTCGGGAAATGCTGGGCTTCCTTTTCAGGCTAAAGTACTTCAGAACGGATAGACCAAGTATCTTCCACTAGGTGTTCTATGCACTTGGAGAATTTATAAACCATCAGGATATGTCTTGGCATACTCTGTGCAGCTCCATGTTGAATTTTACCCAAAATGGTGAGCTTAGAGTTTCGGTCTGACAATGAAATCAAAAACTGAAGATCACTGAACTTATGCGTTAATGTGAGGCTACATTTTCACATCTCTGTATACCTCGCTGGACCAAAATCATGTGGGATCATATGACTGAGGTGCCATATAATGAAATCTGCACTGTAAGACCTTCACAGACGTTGCAGCATGGGAGGAATTGTCACTTTTGGAGATTGCGGAGATGTGTCTTCATACTGCATCCCATTGTGCCATGTATGTCAGAAACAGTCGTTGTTAGAGGGAATTTGTGCAGATAGATTCTGATATTCAGCGTATGTACAAATTAATGCTCATATTCTCTGTACACGTTCTTAAAAGACAAGGAAAAGAAAATAAATAAGTTGGACTGTCATGGACGGTTGTCCTGACTTGCTACGTACATATTCCAAAATGACAATGGAATGGCACAGAAGATGGAAATAGAAGCAGAATAAAATAACAGTCTGAATGGGGTGAGTGCACATGGTGAGCAGCAGGCGAGCAGATGAGTGTCCAATTGATAAAGCAGCAAAGGGTCCGGTGCCAGCCTGTGAGTGCTTCAGCTCTAAAATAGAATGTCAGTTGATAGATAAGGAGAGAGTATCATGGCACAACCAATCAATTGCCCAGTATCACAGCTCTATATCCCAATACATGATATGGGAAAACCATGACATCCATGAGCGCTGAGCGCTGAGCAGTGGAGCATCTGGGGTCAAATTATGCCTAAATGATGGAAGGCATCATCTATAATGATTTAAACAACATCTTGAAAGTATCCAAGTTTTCAGGGCAGGGGCAGAAGGAGGAAGCAAACCGCGGCAGAAGGAGGAGGATGAGATACAGCAAATATTACAATACACACTCCCTGTGATTATAGGATTATTATGTATTAGAAGGTATATATGGCCTGGATGCTTCTGCTTATTGATGAGGGCTTGCAAACTATTATCATGTCAAGTAATCCCTGTAATCCCATGTAAGGATGCTGATAAATTATATGGATTATCAAAGTGGACCTGGCCCCATAATCTAATATAAGGCAAGCTATAATATTATTCCAAATTGTACCGATCACTTGACCTTGTGCCAATGATATTCGGATGTAAACCCTTATGCGTTTTTCCTGGATTTAGCGATGGATAACCTCAAAATCCTCCTCAATGGCACATATCAGAGAGGAAGCTAAGGATTGGAGAGAATCAGACTTCAGGTACATAGTCTAGTCTGTTGTCTCCAGCAGTATATATGTATTATATATCAGTGTCTTACCGATCTGAAGGACCATGAAATCCTCACCTGAGAGGTCTTCACAGTATGTCACATCGAGATCAGCAGCCACAATAGCAGCGATCCCACCCCATGATTTGTCAAAGCTTAGAGATGGACAGCGAACCCAAGAGTAGATAATATAACCTCTAGGCAACCGGATTGTCAGATGCTGGTCAGGATGCAGATGTGTCTCTTGAAATAGGTTAATGTCATACAGCATAACATCATCTGCAAACTCAGGGCAGTCCAGCTTCAATAAGAAACAGCCATTGATATTCCAGCTCCATATTTTTAACATTTTCACACTCATGCAAGTCATAATCATATTTGATTGCAGAGATAGGTGACATAGTACATAGCATGGGACTCTGTGGTTGGACTATATTGAAGGAAGGGACTGCCAAAACTAATTTAAAGGTACGAGCTCATAGGTAGCTCTCAACGACAGCCATGTAGAACTCGGAGCTAAAGTGTTCCAACTCTCACAGAACCAAGCGGCCCAATCATGAGGGGCAACACTGAAATGAAGCATTATTGTCAACAAATTCATGAAACAAAATTTCAAGAGACAATCACATAAATGGTGGGTGCAAAGAGTTATAGGCTTAGCGAGTTGAATCTGTAGCCTGCCCAATTCTTCCTCATCTGACAATGTTATAAACCACGACTACCCTGTGCCATCTTCTTTTCCCAGGCAATCATGTTTAGGAGTCGTATCTTAGGATCGTGGGATAGCACTGAGCAACCAATGACAAAGAAAGAGAAGACATAGTTCCTCAGTGAATGTGCAATCAGAACGCCGCCAATGCCTTCTTTACCACTGGCTATCAGTGCTGATGTCAACACGCACACCACTGGCATGCCTTCACTCTTGACATGGAAAAGTTCCACCACCCTTATATCCACTGGCCTGCATTGTATTGGCAACACTGTTTCAAAACACATGGGATTGCACATCCTTCCAATCAATATAGAGCGAAATCCATGGAGACGTCTCTTATTTTTGGGGAATGAATCATGAGAGGCACACTAGCCATGCTCCCCCAAGTCTCATAAGCTGTGTTTCTCCACAGATCGCTGTCATTATGACAATACAAATGTTTATGATACTTGGGGCTGACATGGAAAGTATGGGTGTTTCTACCTTACTAGGAGGGCCCGCTCGATTTTTCCATTGTGAAGTTATCAGCGTCCCACATCTGATTCCAGCATGGGTGTCACATATCTCCTGCCCACCAGTACCATTCTTAACCTTGGCAATTACAGTGCTGCATCGAAGATGATGAGTCTAGCTTTTGGTGGTCTCAATTCCTTTCCACTAGCATGCGAGAAATGCGAGAAATCAATTGCCACTCGCAAGAGGATAATTTTGGCCTCAGCCTGAAATTATACTTTGTGCCACAGGGCTTTGTGAACATCCTAGCAGAGACCCCTTGGCTTGTTGCTACTGAGTTTATTATCCAAGGGGACCTCACTGAGGTACATGACTGCCTTCATTTTAGAGATATGCAGTCAATCTGAACCAGTGAGTAACCTTTTCTCTGACAAGTGGTCTATTTACTCATCAGAAGAAAGCAGACTCATAAAGTTGACAAATCTGCCGTATTTCTTCGCGAGCTCAGTGGAATGCTTGAAGCCTACGCCATGTTGATGTTCCCCAAAGACCTGCTGTATAACCTATACATCCAAGCTCTTCCTCTCCTACGTGATTTTATTAATTTCATGAACGACATCGCCTCATTCTACAAGGAGGAATGTGAAAATGAAGCACACAAACTCTTGCTGAAGCTCGCGGAGAGCCAAAGAGTGACACCCTCCTCTACTTGGAAGTTGGTGGAACATTGCATCCAGGCTCACGAGAGGGTACTTTGTATCTTGTCACCACATGAAGGAGTGCATACCAGCTACAAAAATTTCATGAAAGGTTATCTGGTGTTCCACCTGGATACAACGAAACATAGACTTTGTGAGTTGAACCTGTAGCTTGCTGTTCGCTATATGAATGTGCATCTCAATTTGAGGTTCCAATTTTCCCATCTGACGATGGAGAATACAGTCGTGTCCCAGCCCAAGGTATGATGATTGCGGCCAGGATATCAGCAGTTAAACTTTGAAACCTGAAGTTACTGCAAAACGACTACCATGAACCTTCAGTGTGCCATTCTCAAGTCGAGTTCTAACCCAGTTCATACACATCTTTTCGAGCTATCTTCTACCCAGTGGTACTAGGCCTCCATTGACAGTCTTTCTCGGGAGACAGACAAAACCCCAAAACTGGCCCTCAGAGATGCCACAGCAGCATCGGGTCTTCCACCTTCTTAAATGACTGGACCCAAGTTTGCCCCAAGTCCGAGCTAAGCTGAGTCGCGGCAACCCCAAATACTTCACATAGTGGAAGCTGGTTAGTAAGTGTTCTACAAGTAGGTATACTACCAAATGCTTTGTAGTGGAATGTGTTAGGTTGAACTTTTTGTCCAGAACTGCACATCTCAACTTCTCAGTGAGCCAAGGTACGTCGGAGATCCTATGGCTCTACAGGTAAGTAATCTCTGTGTTCTAATATAAGACAGAACAAAATCCTGATAGGTGGTGATATGCCTGCTAGGTGTACACCCTGTAAAAACGCGTGTAAATTACAATTTTACCATCTGTAAAATTGATGACATTGTAAACACTAGTAAGAAATGTGAAGCAAGTGCTACATTGTAAGGAAGAAACTACCAGGGAACTTAGAACCAAGCTGTTCCAATGCTTAGATCAAAGATCAGGCATTCTACCCGGTAGACCAAGCGCCCAGGTTGTGTGACGCACATGGTGTAAGCACCCGGCACTCCGGCAGATGTATCCGATCACAGAACGTTTGATCTAATATGATCGATCAACCTGGTAGCCGGCGATGAGCTCATATCTGCCAGGCAGAGAGTTCATACCTGCCTGGTTGGGTCAGCAAGTATCTTAGTCAGTCGGAAAAGGATTGGAAATCATAGATAAGTAGAGTAGTATAAATACAGGTCATGTAACAAAGGGGGAATCAGGTTTCTGACCCCCGGAACGCTACCAGGCGAATAGTACGGGTTTAATTGGTTAAGAGCTTCAAGTCATTGACTCACCTGGAATAGAATTGTGGTGACCTGGTCACTTTGTGTGTGCAAGAACAGTTAAGAAAGTGAACAGTACAAGCTAGATTCAGAAAGACAAGTCCAGAGAAACAGTTCAGAACAGTCAGAGTGTTTTAAAGTCGCAACCAGGCGCATTGTATCAGTCTTGAAACTGCACCAGGCAGCCAGCATAAGTTCAGAAACTGCACCAGGCAGTCGTTCTGAGATAGTTTGAGTTTGTGTTTCGTAGCACACCGAACTTAGAAGTGATTCCGCAATGTATCTTTGAAACAAATCTATTTTATTGCTACCTGGAACTTATAACTACAGTACAAAGTGTCGTAACCTGGTACATCATACCTCCCTTCGAACCGCAATTGACTGGGTGTTTGTGTGGTGTTTAGTGTTAGCACTTAGCATTCATATAGGTGCCTAGCACCTTTCAGTGGTCCTAGAATAGTGTCCGTTACAAATTTTACAGGCATGACGATACGGCTGCTGTGTCATTGGTTGATGATGATCGAATTCTCTGTTCGGATTCGAGGATGTCGGAATATGCGAGAGAGTTCGAGCAATCCGGCATTCCGGCATGCTGAGTAAGATAATGATTGGATAGAAATTACTAGAATAAGTGTAGTTTAGTATAAATATAGGAAGTCAATGGGCAAACTCCTCACGAGTTTGTAACCCAAAGACTAAAGGTCTAACAAGCATTGTACTGAGGTACAGCCTTATTTACAACAGAGGACGTGATGAAAAAACACTGAAGATAAATATAATGCACTTCGTGTATAAGTGTGAGTATTTATTATCGTAAATAATGAAACTTTACTGATTGGATGGGTATTTGAAGCTGCACTCTAGCACAAAAGAAGGTTGAGAACACTCTGTCATTCAGGAAAGCGAAGCTTGCCTCGTTTCGTGCTGATCCAGCCTGGTCCACTGACACGTTGAAATCGTGAAACATCTATCTTTGCACTATCTACACATCCCTTGGTCTGCGGCGAACGATAAGTCCGGCATTGAATACCGATGAATGTTATTCCTGATCTTTGCTGCAATTACCAAGTCGAGTTGTGTCGTCGCCAGTCGGATGTGTACCCGCGCAGGTATATAACATACCTAGCGATATTAAAGATCCCCAATCCCCGGCCTCAGCAAGTCTGTTTAACAAAGACTACAGCGACTCTCGTACCGCACAACGAAACACAATTTTCAACGGCGAGAAATGCAACATTTGACGCCTGCTCGTCCTCATCTTCCCGGTGCGCCTTTCAACTTGTAACATGAGGCTGTATCTTTATTTATTCGTTGGTTCTTTTCATTCCTCAGGCCATATATCCAACCCTGTGCGCCGCTCGAACTTAAAGCTAGAGGAAGAGCCATTTATTAAATTCTCTGTAGAAACCCGACCCACCCTCAGAAGACAGCTGGAACATCGTACGATCTTTCCTGCGCCAATTCGACACCACGGGCTTGCCATCTGTCGAGGATGCTGCACTCGAGGATCTGTGTCTCAAAGAAGGGGAACGTCGAGGATATGCCCTCGATGTGCTCGGGCCTGCCCTGACGGTTGGGCTCAATATCGCTTCTGCTGCGTACCACCATCTCTCCAACGACAAAGTCAAAGTATTCATAGTCTTCTACACTGCGTTCGTGACATACCATGACGATGCGTATCCGGATGACCCCGACGCCCTTGTCGGTGTTCCCAATTTTACCAAGGTGAGTATAACTACTCTTCCGATGATTTCCATTAATACCTCTTATGCAGCACTTCGCTGCCTCGGAGAAACAGTCGACCAAGATGTTAGACGACTTTGCGAACCTCCTAGCAGAGACCTCTCAGCTCTTTGGCCAAGTTTCCGCCGACTTCATCGTCCACGCAGGCCTCAAGTTCATTGCCGTGTTAGTTTTAGAGACGCAGAACAAATATGAATCAGTGAGTGTAAAGTTTTTTTTTCTCGTAGTCCGATCTACTGATCAAAGGTGGCAGATGCACAGGGTTGACAGATATGCCTTATATCTTCGCGAGATGAGCGGATTAGGCGAAGCCTACGCCATGTTTATTTTCCCCGCCGAGCTGCAGTATAATACATACGTCCAAGCTCTGCCTCTCCTACGCGATTTTATTGATTTCACAAACGACATCACCTCGTTCTACAAGGAGGAGTGTGAAGGTGAAACTCACAACCTCATATCATTCTTGGCTGAAGCTCGCGGCGAGCCCAAGAGTAAAGCTCTTTATTATGTGGTGGAGAAGTGCATGGAGGCGCACGAGAGGATATTGCTTATCTTGTCGCCGCACAAAGAAGCGCAAGGGATGTACAAGGAATTTGTGAAGGGGTTCTTGTCGTTCCATTTGGGAGGAAAGAGATATAGACTCGGGGAACTGAATCTGTAACGCAATATCAAGCATTAAGTACGTGTAGCTACGAGTGAATCACGATACGGATCCGCCCCCCATCCCTTCTTATATCTGATTGTGTGGCCCAAAATGATTGATTCAGTTGAATATACTCGACCCCTACATCAGGTGAGGCGTATCATGGGAATGTTCGGATTCCTCATCCTCTATTTATTCATCTTCTCCAGAGTTGAGATTACATCATCTGGTAGTTGAATAACGGATCGGGCATCTCTTCAATAACTGCCGTTCAACGCTCGCGACTTGAATAAAAGAAGACTCGTAAATCAAATGGTGGATTGCTCGAGCGGCAGCTCTGGACATTCTCTCGCCCTGTAATAAAAACCGAAGAGATGAATTCGACTTGTGATGCTGTGTAAGGAAGCGGTGAGTAGTTCCGAGTCCAGGATTCGGTCTATGCTAACCTGAGCATTAGTAAAAAGCACTGGTTTACATCGCCGACTAAAGACATTATCTTATGTGTTCCTTAATATGTGTAGCCAACGCTACACTTGAAAGAAAGAATCAAGAGGCGAGAGCCTTGCCCGACAAAGTGAAAAACATGACACGGTTCACGACCTCCGTTGATATACAAGAGGATCTGCGATGTGGTCGACCGACCATATCAAGTATTTCGGGGTGATCATTATCAGAACCGAGCCGTACAACTAACGAGAACAAACTGGCTCGGTGCTGATGTTACCCCGCATCAACAGCCTGGTAGAGGAAATAGAATGAGCCTGTAACTGCAATCGCTCGCCTAGGGGATACATCGACTTGGGCGAATACACATCCCGATTCCACTAGGCTTGAGCGACGCCAACTAGCATATAATCAGCAAAGCGACACAGCGGCGGCATTCAAGATACAAACACCTTGGACCTCCGTTTTATGGATTCATCCGTATGAAACTGGCGATAACGGCTCCGCTGTGCTGGCGGGCAAGATGCCAATACCATTCGTGGTCGGGAAGACACTAATTGCAAGGGATGGTCTGCTGTTTGAAGGTTTTCGCACTCAAAATCTGGCCACGCCGGTTCTGATATTTATTAGTCAATAGTTATACACCAGGCAGAAGGAGGAAATATACCATTATCCTCGTCTGCATCGTCCATTTCGCCAACTAGTGGAACCGCTTTTACGCCCTTTGCCCAGCACAAGCTGATGGTGTACGTGCATGTATCCACGAACGGCGTGTTTTGCAAGAGCAAAAAATCGCCTCCCCACGAGGGAGAACTTGAGATTGAGGGGCTGTTTCCCGTCGTGCTGTAGACCTGCCAAGCGGCATTTCGTCGAAAAGAGTGCGTGACCTCGATGTCGAGGGTGAGGTAAATCAAATCCAAGGTAGCCTTCACGAGGCAGGCCCTGACTCTCGACTACCTTTACGGAAGGACAGGTCCCCATGAGAGGTATGAGTCCGTTTGACAGAGTCTTTGCAGTCCTGAATGGTCCGGCGTTCTCATTGGTAAACGGAACGGAGAGGACTTGTTGGAGACGAGGATGGTTCGTAGGGCCGTCTCTTTTCCCAGTTAGTAGTCAAAGTGTTGTCGAAGGAATAATTCATCCAATGTTGCCGCATCGTATCGATAGCAATAAGCGACATTATCAAAGTGCATCTTTACGTCCAGAGCTAATAACAAAGAGTAAGCCTTCAAGCCACGAGAGATTGTCGCAAAGAGGACAGACCTATGAGTCATTCACCGGTATACTTGCCCACAGCGAAAACTGCATGAGAGAGATATTGGGCAGGAATCCGATAAGCAGACAGCGGTATAAAGAGTAGGCACACAACGGCAACGGTGTCAGAGGGATAAGCGTCACGGGAAAGCCTCGTTTTGGATAGGGTGAGGGTGGACAGCAGCACGCGTCATTCTGTTCGCGTGGCCGTGGTTCTGCGCGCGTATGTCGCTGGTTGCCAATATCGTGGACGGAATTTTGCAGGCTACACCACCCCTCGCGCCGCGTCCCCGTGTTTGTGTTTAAAAGGGCTTGATATATTCTTTGAGCGTATGCTTCAATCAAGAGTGCTAGTGAGATAGGGCTATGTGGGCGAACAGAAGGCACCTACCATCTCCGCGCGCAAACCTCCCTTCCGTAGCTCTGCCCTCGACCTGCGATTAGCGGCCATACTTCACGCGAAGGAGAGACTCGTGTGGGTAAGATCGAGCTACAGAGACGTGAGTGCCAATGAATGCAAGTGATCGGAAAGACTTGTCATTCCCAGGACCCCGCTTCAGCCGACGGCGCGCAGTCGTTATGGAGAGGACGGCACGTCTCCCGTAGCCTCCGCCGCCTCCCTGAGCCCACACTATGCTCTTGCGACCCTTCCCTCCACGACAGGGACGCCCTACTTGGCGAATGGCGACCACCGTTTCAGCCCATAATCCTTGGATTGGTCATCTTGAATCCAGTCGTCGAGGGAGAGTCTGGGAAAGACGACCAGCTAGGAAGGGTGGGTGGTTAAAATGGCCATCGCCCATAGTCCACGCCTAGTCTGTCCTCGTCCGTAGGGTATCACTCGGCGGAGAAGAAATTTTGAAAAGATAGAGTTCATGTCGAGTGCTTGAACTTTCAAGGAATCGAAAAATCTGGCGAAAATGAAGGTTAATTATCCTCTAAGAACACTGTGTCGACTTTTACTCACAGGATGCTTTCAACCAGCCGCACTGGCAGAGTGATTTCAATGACAATTTTCAAGTTGCTAGGCCAATGACGTATGCACTCACGTGATCTATAGCTTGATCAAAACATTTGAATTTCGGATAACCTCCACGGTCCTTCCTTCCGTCTCTCTGATCTCCGGCAGCTGCTGTTTCTACGACGACTCAGAGAGAAACACTTGACGTGTCGTCTCCTTGTTCAATGGAGATTATTGTTAGCTTACATCGATATCTCAAGGTTCCTCCCAGCGAGCAGCCTCGATCCCTAGGACGGCGAGAGGCGTGCGTGTCTTGTCGCCTTCTGGGGAACTTGGTGAGTACGTCCTTGAGTGCACTGTCACATTATGTCTCATCCGCGCAATAGCTTCCATCGTCCTTGTTTATGAAATGGTGATTAGCCACGACACGGGCACTGCGTCGAGGAACGATGGAGAGGATGCGTGTGCTGGTATCCAATCACACGTTATTCCCTCTCTCTCTCTCCGCTTTCGTGCGTACCATTTGGTACCCCACATCTATCACGCGCTGGCGGAGAGTCTTGCGTTTACGATGCCAGAAGGAATGCAGGCGTTCGATTGACGTGTGGATCACCGACTAGACGACGGCAGGGAGGACTACGATGGAGGAGAAGGAGACGTTGAGCATGGCTGTGAGAAGGGAGCTTCGATGCATCGACGGCCCTGCTGCACGAGGGGGGATGCGCATGCCTAGAGCTCATCCACGGCTGTCCTTCGAATTTGGTGCCGTCGTGACGGGCGAGTGTGGAGCTTGGGGAGGATGCGCAGGAACATGGTACGTCCTTACCCCGTCAACGGCTGCTTTCGTTGCTAATTATACCAATGCAGGCTACTCGTGGAGCTTCAAGACTCGTATCCAATACCAACGATGCGATGCATTCAAGGCTCCCTTCGACGGTGAGCGCGCTACAAGTGAGTAGGTATTTTGCAACCTGTATTTTTCCAAAGCTAACGAACTCCGTGTAGGATGTCTTTTCCCACACGCTGTATTCGGTTTCACCGCACATATGGATTTCCGCACCATCTTTTAATCCATTCCGTGGTGCATTCGCGTTTTTGTGCGATGACTCCTCAACCTTTTTTGGTACACGAACGGCAAGACGTTCATACGGGGAGATTACGACCTGATCGGACGGGCTTCTCACTGGTAATCTTCAATACTTTTTTAAACTGGGCCATTCACTGCATGTAAATAACAACACCACGCCTTGCAGCTCCCTATCGCTCCATCCTCGTTACACTTTTTTGTCCTCGTCGTCGTTTAGAGATCAGCATGAACATGTGGAAGAAGGTAGCGTACTATATCTTGACGCCCATGTCGTTAAGGCAGTGATATGCAAAAACGGTAGAACCGACGCCGAGCATGAACTTGAAGCTCGCGATCGTCGATGGGATTCTCACGGCGCTCGGCGGCCTCTTTGAATCTCAAATACAGGGTCCGAATCGCCCCACTCCTCGTGCTCTTTGTCATTATCCTCCATCAAACCCGACTTTTGAATATCCACTTCGCAATTATCAATTCTCTAGATACAAGCACACAACGTTCGGAGTCAATCAAATTTCTAAATAAGCTTTTACAAACATACAACAAAGAAATAGCACATAAATTATCCGAATACGAAAGCTAACAATAAAACCCTAGCACCCCCACCCGCCCATCATCGCTCTCGGAGCCCGCGGCGCGCCTGGGATGGTCATCGCCCGCGGAGCCCTCGGCACAGGTATCGGTATCGGTATAGACGTCATCCTCAATGACGGCTCCTCCTCCTCACGCTTGATCACCCCCACCTTCGTCTTCTCCCGCTCCCTCTTCCAATCATCCAGCGTCATCTTACGCCGTTTTTGCGGCGAGTTTAGGTTTCTTTCCGGCAGTGATTTTGATACGTGCGGTGGAGGTGACGGCGGGGATGGAGGAGAATGAGAATGAGAATGCGAATGTGAGGAGAATAGTTGAGACCTGATGGTGGGAGAAGCCGGGGACGGGAATGAAGCCGGAGGGTTGTATGATGGCGGTGTTTTGGGCGATACAAGGAACAGGCCGGGGATATCAGGTGAGGGGGTCCTCATCACTGGTGACGGCGACTTAAGACGCGTCGGTGGCTCTGTATCCGGTTCCTTCCTCTTCTTTCCTGGACTCATGACAGACGGTGCAACTACCGGGATATTAGGCGTTGGCAGTGGCAAATCGACCAGCATTCCATCGGGAGTTTCCAGAGGTGGAGTGTCTGGCATGGAATCGGGCGATTCTTTCGCTCGCGGCCTTCGCTTCGGCAGTGAAGGTCGTCGAAGGGTAGAGTGGTCATTGTCGACCCTTGGTGGCGCTGGATTCTCGTCGACGTGGATAGGTGGCGTTGACGACGACTTCTTAGCTGTTTTTCGTCTAGGCAAAGGAGGTCGCGGAGGTGCGTCAGACATGGGCACATCTGATGAGCTGGCTGCCGTCGATGGTGAACCAACAGTCATGACATCGAACGACTCTGTGCTCATTGCGTCCGACGTTGAACAAGGTGATTTTTGCCTTCGTCTTGAGAGTGCCGGCGGTACTGGCGAAGTCAGTACATCGTGAGTCAACGATGATATCGTAGAATCCTCCGTCCTAAGAATCGGAGACGTTAATGTCAATTTTGCGAATGCGTCTGTGGGGCTTAATGGCGATGGCGAGGTTGGCATTCTTGCGTGACCTTTCCTCATCTTGGGTGGTACTACGCCTGCTTGTTCTGTCGTGTTCTTCGCCGGCAAGACCTCCTTCTTCAGTTCCTTTCTCTTCTGCTTTCCCTTTCCTGGTACAATCTCAACGCCGCCCCGCTCCCTAGCCCTAGTCTTGAATCCTCTCTGCTTCCCGACCAGCGGACCCAGATTGCCAGCCTTCCAATCGCCTCTCCGCATCGCCTCGAGTGCACAGCCTATCCTGCCGTCGCATGCACATGTCATGAATGCTCCCTCCAAGGCGTCGACAGCTTCGAGTCTCCCTTCCTCACCACCATGTATAGGATGGGCGTCGTCCCATTCCCATCCTAGCACTATCTCGTCTCCGACGCTCAGCTCTCGTACCGCATATACACCCCATCCACCGTCCTCGTTTGCATGTATTTCGGCATTGGGATAACACCCTGAGCGAATCCACCTGGCGGCATTTCCCGCAAGCCGAGCATCCAGAGCCACTCCACATTCGTCGGACTCATCATGTGAGGGAATGAGATGGACAAATACCCTCGGGACCCGAGCGTATGCGTACCCGTTTAGAGGATCCTCAACGTACGACCGGGCACTTGTGACCACTGACAGATAAGGAATAAGAAACGTCCCTGGACCGACACGCTGGGCGGTATGCAACGTATACGTCGGTGGAAGGACAGAATCAGGTGGAGAAGGCAAATGCAAGAGATATGTAAGGTGAGGGTCCGGTACCGCTGGGGAACTTGAATGTGGCGTAGGCGAATGGTTGGGGGAGTGCAGTCGGAGGATATCTTGCTCGATACGAACGTAGGTCTGCCGTTCTTCTTCATCGTCTACCTCGTCGCCTCGTCGCCTGCTCCCACCTTCTCCCTTGCATACCCAGCAGCGCCACTCATCAGGCTCGTTGACGCCAGCGTAAATCCCAAAACATGCCGCATGGCACCATCTAAGCAAGGTAAACGTGTTCGTAAACCGATTTCGGAATAGAGTTTGCAGGAAAAAAGGTAAAATCAATGGCTTGTGAGCGCAAGCCGGAAGGAAAATGTGGTGCTGCCTACCTTAAGCAATCCTCGCAGCCAATGCTGAACCCGAATCCGTCATCATGCGGCAGTTCACATATGCACCTGAGTGTAGGGTCATCTGGAGAGAATATTTGCTTGGTCGCCGTCGAGGTAGAAGCACGGGGAGAAGAAGAGGAAGCACAGGGTGAAGGGTAATGGGATGTAATTGTGGCGCCGTTGCCCTGCCTGCTGCTGCCCGAGCTTGACGAGCTCCTTGAGTGGTCATGGTCGTCCATCACGCTGTGCTCGCATATATACAGTCGTCGTTCTCGTTATCGGCGAATATGGGTGAAAGAAGGAAAACAACAAGGACGCACGGACCAGCAAGCGGCTATCCATCGAATGACAAAGCAAAGTTACGTCATGAAGTAACTTGCCGAGGTTACCGCCGGCCGAATGCCAACGTTTACCGAGCTCTGTATCGGCCGAGGAGTCGACTCCCATCCTAGCCACTACTGCATGGCAAAAACTCTAGGAGTAGAGATAACGGCAATGGCAACGGATTGGACCCCACGACTGCTTCGATGGGCGCGGATAAATCTAGGAGCCCACTGATTTTCCATTCCGTTCAACATCCTTCAACATTGGCACGCCACGACGCAGCTCTATGCAATGGTTATTTTGTTCTACGGCTACTTGAAGTACTGTCGAGCTTAAATTGAGCTTACAAGAATCTGGGATAAACAAGACATCTCATTATTCCTTCGCCTCAATCGGACCACCCTCCACGATGAACTCAAGAATAATCAGGCTTGGTAGGAATGTTGTCCCCCATGTAATTCTATTACATTTGGCCGTCTAAAAGACACTGATTATGCTCAAGCGTAGGTGCATCGATTTTCGGTGTCTGTAATGCAGGCGCTTATTCGAAGCAGCCCCAAATCTACCGCCTCGTGGCTGACTTGCGGTGTTACTTCAGACCGCTAACATCATCCCCAAGTCCCCCCTCTCCTTCTCACTATCATGATGTCGTGGAGCATTCGAGATCCACCCTCTCCCATTTCCGTTCCTTCGTTGGAGTCGGAGGGAACATGCCTGTTCAAGCTAGGCTCTCCAAATGCGAACACACGATACTTGTCACCAACTCCAAGGGCAGATTCACCTCCGCAATGGGAGCCTTGTCCATCTGTGTACCCAGTGTCAGCGATGTGTTCACCTCCACAATGCGATCCTCCTCCATCTCTGTGCCCAGTATCAGGGATGGATTTGCCTCCCCAACTATATCGTCAGGTTCATCCATCTTTGTCACCAACTCCAGCGGCGTACTCACCTCCGCGTCTCTCTCCTTATCCATCTTTGCCTCCGAATATCACCCTGGACTTAGTGGGACAAGAGCAATGGTCCACGAATCCATTACAAATCAAATCGACATTCACTATCATAGGTGAACCTAACTTTCGGCTGCTCTCTAGCGCTGCGTGCGGCATGGGGTGGAATTTCAATCTCGATCTTCGTCCTGCGACGACCTCTATTGGAAGAAGGGGGAAGTGGAAGACTAAGCGATCCGTTGTTACCGATCCCAGTGTCGTTGCAGTGCACGCATCGCTTCAGCCAGGCCCGGCGGGTTTTCCACCTGGAAACTATTCGATTCGTGCGTCGTTCAGGAGGGAAGGATGTGTCCTTACGGTGTTGGAGGATGACCAGGAGGGCTGCTCATTTCCGAAACAAAGCACCATCTCGCTCGGGCGCTGCAATATTCCTCTTCCATTAGGCGAAATCCTCATTGATCTCGTCGTTACACTGTCCTTTTCGGACTCAGAGCCTTCCTCCGAAGTTCCTCGAACCATCTCTGCGTCAATGTCGAAAGCCATCAGAGCCACACTTGACGGCGAATTTCCTGTTGACGTCAAATTTATGCTTTTTTCACGTAAATACGGGGAAACGTTCGTATGCGACCGTCGTCCGATATATGCAAATAGAAACATTTTGAAGGACCGCAACTCGTTCTTGGATAGCTGTGGGTTTTGTCTAGGTGCCGCTATCTTTGATGAATACTAAGATACGTCCTCTTTATAGATATGAAGGGTTCTCGCGACAGCGATGACCTTCCTTCGCCTGACGTCTACCAGTATCCCTATGATGAAGATAGTGACCTCGAATCTGACCTGGAGGATCTCCCCTGCGACGTCCCCGAAACGTCTGACGTCACTGCCAGAGAGCCGCGACCGGATTCACCTTCCCGTCACTTGTCTCCCGTCAATATCATCGAGCTAGATACGGTTCAGCCACCCGAATCTTGTAGCGGTAAAATATCGCCTGTGGCATCGATATTTGACGTAGACGATGATTCGGATGAATCGTCACAGCTCTCTATCACACCTTACAAAAAGGCAACGAAGAAGCGCCGTCTTTCTCATACCTCGATTGACTCGCAGTGCTTCGGTAAATCCGATCATATCTGCATGCCTGCATATGAGAAAGCAGTATCTCCAACCTGTGATCCAGTTGATGAACCTACAAGTCAGTGTGCCGAGGAATACCAGGCCAACGAAGTGGAATCTCAAGAGAAAGTTTCTGCGTCTCTTCCACACCTGGCATTGATCAATGACGTGGCGTTCAGAACGTACGTACTCCTGCATCTCTACATACGCAATAATTGACATGGATCCACCGCTCGTTTAGTTTCCGAGCCTTGATGATATATATGTATACCAAGGAGGTCACTTTCATCCCCCTCAAATCCAGCGGTGGGCGCTCGTACAACATTGGTGATGCGTGCTCTCCGAAGTCAATGTATCGTCTTGCAGTCAAAGTAGGGTGTTGCCCTTGTCTTCTATCGGCGGTATCTGAACCGTATACTCTAGGCCAGCCATGAAGGTCTAAAGAAACACTCGTTCGACAATTTCTGCTCTCAGCTCGGGCCCGAAAACATTATTACGGAAATCTTCTCAAGGTTCACTGCAGAGTATGTCATCGGTCTTTGACGGTCATCGTCGGCTTCGCTGACACCTTCGTCATTCTAGTTTCCCTGAGATTTTCGAAATGGAACTGAAAGTCTTGCTGGACCACTTTACTAATCCAGTCGTACGAGACGAGTGGGAAAGGATGATAGACATGGTGGCGAGTGGTCGACTTCCACATGGCGCAGACGTTTTGAAGAAAGTAACTCGTGCATTGCGCACTTGATTAACAACTCTAGGTGTGGATCTTTCGAACTATCACGTAGTTTTTGTTTTTTTGTATTTGTCGTGTATTCCAATAGCTGCTTGAATCCACTGGACCGTCAAGCATCATCCTTCACTTCTTCCATTCTGACCCACATGCAAGCCTATCGCACCAAGGCCATTTCAAGACTGAAGGTCAGATTTCTCAACAAGACTGACCGTCGTGGCATACATCGTCGTTCCAGGAGTCTTGGTCCGATTTCTCTTGGGAGGGATTTTGGGCTAGCAAAATCCGACCACAAAGGGTTCTGACAGTCAATAATTATGCACCAGGCAGAAGGTGGATTTATTAGTCATAGATGGGCTTGGTGTAGTGTTGACGAACAACGTATCCTAATCGATATCGCTGTCATCCTCCGAGTCATCAAAATCACTATCCGTGAGATCTTCATATTCATTCCAGAATCCAGGCCATCCTCGGCTCGCAAAAATCGACCGCAGTACCCTCTCTCCTTTTCTGAACAATTGGAACACACATCGTATGACATAGGGAAGGCGTCTTCCCCGCCGTAGGTGGATCACTCTGGCGATCATCTTTAAAAGGTGGCTCTTGGATGATGGCCGACAAGTCTGGATACTCCGTCGAGAAGAAAAGCTTCAAGAAGCCGACATCAACTTCTTGTCCCTCTGGTACGTAGTAACCATGTGGCCGCGTCCCACTCATGCCATACCCAATGGTCAATGTTTCTCCAGGGGGGAGGGGGGCATCATCGGCTGTTTTCACACTTCCCGTTTGATAGTACGACACTGAAAAAGGCAGGATCTAGTCAATTAAGCGGGAAGTGAAGGTCAACAGGACTACGTACTAATGCTCAAATCACTAACATGAAAACAGAACACCGAAAGATAGAGAGGCACCAATGTGGCATTGGCAATTTTGAATCCATATCTTGTTCTCCTATTGGCTTCAACGAAAACCACACCATCCTTGTTCAGGTTACTGCCAGTAGGCTCCCAACTCTTCTCAGTATGTCTGAGCTTCATACACTCAAGTGTGAACTTTCCGGAAAGGGAGCTCTCTTTGCTAGACTGGTGTAGGTGACGGTAAAAACGAGTAGATTGTTTAAGAACATTATGGAATTTGACCGAATCCTGGATATTGACTTTGATTGACAAGCGTGTTAGGTCGTGTTGTCGACAGAACATGCCCATGACTTCAAAATGGAGAACGTCGCCATCTGTTACAACAATGTCCAACCATGGAAGAAAGTAGCGGCGGAAAAAGGAAGTGAATTGGAACAATTCACTTTTGTCAGAAGCAGAATTACCCCAAACAATGCATATTTGGATATATATACCGGTACGGCTCCAATGTCCACATCACTTTTGGGAGACCGTGTCTTCAGAAATGATTTCGACACAACCTGACACTCTTGAGCTATTGTTTTACAGTGCAGTGGCATCGATAAACCATTCATCCCCACATCGACTCTGATCCTGCAAGAAATCATCAAGGGACTTGTGTATGAGTCGGATGGGTGAGTCTTTAGTTTCAGGACTGAGTACACTTCCTAGCATCGACACGATGTGACGCGAAGGAGGGCTGCCTTCACCTAGCAGGACAACATTATCAAGGACGTCCTCTGTCATCCCCGGAGGCGTCTGGGTCACCAACACAGCACCTAGGACACTTCGTACATACTTCTTAATATCCGCATTGGCACCTGGTTCAGACACGAGAGTACCCAGAGCGGTGCGGTATAAGGTTGTTAGAGCCTCGGGGGCATCACTAGGGATACTTGTATCCAGGAGAGCCTGTAGCCTCGATATCCCTGGAAATGCATGGACAAATCTTGCAACAGTCGCTGCCCAAATGAATAAACCACTCGCCCGTGCTGTCAGTTCTTTCACGGCATCTAGCGCTTTACACTTCTCCTGGAACGCATCATCACGTATGGTTGCAAACTCTCGCCCCAAATAGAACTGGATATCACGGTTTATACTCTCCGAGGAGGTATCCAAATGAAGTGGATACATGCAGTCCTGTCCCTCGAACGCCATAGTTATGCGATGAACCGGTCGACTGGAAATAATGAGGCGCATAAAGGAAAGTTTCGGACCGAATCCCTCAGCAAGGACGGCCAGCATATCATTAGATATGTCGCACTCATCCAATCAATCAATGATCACAACCAGAGGACCTCCATCACCAATATCAGGAAGGGATTCGAGCGGATTACGGAGCAGAAACTGAAACTGAGCGGACGGCGGTAATGTCACAACCAATGGTAATGTCTGGACAACTAGGGAGATAGCCCTCCCGATACGGTCGTCGAACATTCCTAAGGCATAGGCGATACTGGTGATCAACGTGCTAGCCTTCGAATACTCAATACGGTCGTAGCGAATGAATGCTGCAAGCCGACTGCGTCCTCCGATATTAGTTGTCAGTAACTCGTGGAGAGTTCCCATCAAGGAACTCTTCCCCGTCCCGGCCAAACCTTTGCACCATAGCGTCCTGCCGTCACACTGGGCAATCCACGATACCATCACGTTGATTGTCGCAACACACGTTCCTCGCGTACACCACGATTTTGGGCCTAGCTCTTGAGGCGGGTGGAGATCTCGTAGCCGATTTCTCATGATTAAAAGCGTCAACGGTCAGCACTCACCTAGCACTGCAGCTGAAAACGGCGCACCCAGAATATCCACACTTTTCTGGACACCGAGAGTGACAATGACCGCTTCCTTCACTGATCCCATGCTCAAGTGGTGCTTCAGGTCGACGAAAGCCTGACGAAATTTTGCGGCTTGGCCTGATATATCCATCTCGAAGAGATGCTCTGAAAGAACCATCAGATATTATGAGACGATTGTAACTTAAACATACTTATGCCACTCTTCTTTGCATAGCATTCAATGAAAATGGCGCACTCGATGGTCTGCTTGAACAAGGAATTATAGATTCCCTGTAACCGAACACGCTGCTCTAATATATTATCCTTGCTGAAGTCTTCATACGTTGATATCATGTCCGCGTAAAGATCAAATATCTCTTGTTTCGTGTCGTGCTGTTTCTTTACGACCTGCATCTATGATGTGAAGATATCCGTACACTGGGAATAACATTGACAACCCACCTCAAATACGATAGACAGAAATCCCCAAGCGATGGTAGCCGCGGGATGCGCCTTAGGGAAAACCCGTCAAGTAATACAAACCCACTTGTAAATATCACCTACCTCCGCGAGAGTATCGATCATCTGCTTCACAACCTCGAACACTTTCTGCAGAGTTTCACTATCTAGCAACTCGGAGCTCTCTGAGGGTTCGTTGGTGTTCGCGACAACATCGGTCATGACATTCTTAGGAGTATCCAACTGGCCGGATATTTTGAGGACTGCGACCTCCGATGATCCGTTGGATAGATGTATATCAGCGCCTGCAGAAAGAATCAGTTTCTATTAGAATTAGAATAAGGAAAGAAATACAGCACGCACTCGTATTGTTCCCTTCAAACAACACAAATAACTCTCCAAGTGTTTTCTCGACGCTTCCAAGGACCTTGAAATGCGAGACGGGCCGCCGACGACCGTGAAGCTCCCATAAAATCTTGGTTAGCGGGTCGAAACCACTGAGATCATGAGACCACCGAGACGAAATGGGTACACCTATAACTTACATGCTTTTCTTTATGGTCCACTTTGGGGTGACGCCTACTCTATCAATTATACTTTCTTCTGTTTCTGTTGGCTTCTCGTTGTCGGGAGTGATTTTCACGCGAAACCTCGACTTTTTTGTGGGCCGATCGATCCTGATTTCGATCTCTATATAGCACTGTTATCGCTGGACCAAGTATTTGAATGTAAATGACACGAACCATGGATCAAAGGCACCAGGTGACTACTAGTACTACAAGGCCGCATGAGCACGAATATAACGGAAGAAACAATGAAAGTGAGGCTGACCTTCCTTCGGTTTTCTTGGTGCTAACTACCGCAGACATGGTGGTACAAGGGAGAGTAAAGCTGTGACACGTGTTTCAAAGTCCTGCAGCATCAGTCTGAGTCTGGATGGACATTCAATTCACAAGCGCCTGGTGAGATGATGCTGTTCAAATTATGAAGTTGTGAAATACCGTGGGAAAACTATTCATGATGCGCCCAATATGTCATCTCGTCCGACTTCCTCCGACTTCACTTAGAATCACCAAGCCTTCCGATGGCCACTCGCAGCGAATCTGCTCAGCACAACACGGCTCCTCATCTTGCGCTGCGATAAAATTCATTTGCCAGTGTTCGGTTCTACGCGGGAGGGAAGACGAATCAGGTAGTGGTCATTAGTCATGATGCCGGTGCAGAGTAACTGCAGAGGGTGTACGATTTGACTTGATTCCATGGGTGAGCATCTATTTTTTTTGGGTACTTTTACGACTAAAGCCAACATTTTCACCCAGCATCATACGCTACCAATGGTATGATGCTTGAAGCATTCGATGCCTTGGAGACAGCGGTCATGTATTGCGCATGCAGGCGATGATAGAATGGAAACAAAGGATGTCTTGCCAGTGGAGAAAAAGGACGGACGGAGCAAGGAAGGGAAGTGCCGCCAAAGACGAGGAAAGACCAAGCTTGGATGTATGTCAACGTCGCCATCGCCGTCGAGTCTAACAGACACATTCGCAAAGCTATCGTTACCGGTCTTCGATTCTCAGGAGAACGACAATGTTACCCCTCACCCACGATTCGATGCCGACTTCGTTAGTACTGCCAGCACTCTCGAGGAAGAGGCAAAAATCACCTAGTTCGACGCCAGACGCGGCTGAGTGCAAGGTGATGTAAGGGCGGGTTCACCATTGACGGCGACCAGCTCGTCACCTCCACGACCTTTGCCACCCTTGGCACCACTTATCCAAACTAACGAGAGCCCGCCGCTGCCAAGGGCTGACACGCGTCGGAGAGCCCCGAATTGCACTGAGATGGGATGCGAGGAGTCGTGTGTGGGAGGTGATTATGGGAGGGAGTAATCAAACGAGAAGAGTCGCGGAAATTCCTCGCTTGGCGGATGCACCAAACGACTCACCATCACAGCCCTTTTGTGTAGTGTAAGTCTTTTTCTAAGGTACATCACCTTATGTTCACTTTATTTTCTCGAATTAACACATCTTTCGGTATTACAGGAGTGGTAGAGGGTTGCATGGATATCGATGAACGGTCAAACACGGTGAGTTGGTTTGTTGCTGTTTCTTTTCTCTTCGTATTCATTGTCCTCCCTCAAGCTCGCCACCAACGCCGCACACGGGGACTTGTACGAATTCAGGGCCGTCTCGTAGCAACACCCTTCACATCTATCCTCCTTGCAATTGAGGTCAAGAACCCAACATCCGGGACTTGCGCGATGATGTTTCCCTGAGGATTGGGATGGAAACATAAACACAAGCCGTCTCATTGAAAACTCTCCCTCGCGCGCGCTCAGCACTCGGGCTGACAAATGTTGAGGATGCGCTCAGTATCGCGATCATTATCACGGCTGGACTCCACATGTTTCCAAGGTTGGCAAGAGTGTCTCATTCTCGCTATCACCTTCGTATCGCTGGGGTCGCCGTCCTCGCCCTTTTTTGACTTGAACTGCCTTTCCCAGCGTCAGTGCTGGTTCATGACGACTTTAGCAGAAGTCGTCCCTTATCTTGAAGTTCAGGTCTATCTCTGGTATATCGCTCTACGTTACTCTGTGATTCATTTCCTTATCATCCGAGTCCCAGGATGCGACAGCGGAGACGCATTTGCTTGAGGTGAAGATTTTGATAAACCTTCTCTGAATCGCGAACTAATAGATTTCTGCATAGGCTTTGACGCCAGCGTCGCGATCACTTTCGCAAACGCCGGCTTTGACCCACAACTCGCTGTCGACTTCACGAGTACTACCAGCGCGAGACGCTCCCGTCGAGTATACCTCCGCAACCCCCTTTCGCCACGCAAGGACCGTCCAAAATGCTTCAGTCGAACATCGCAAGTCCGAGATACCACTGACCAGACTCAAAATAGCTCGGACATCGGTTGTAATCCTTTGAGTTTACATCGCCGACTAAAGAGATACAAGATGTTATTTTCTACTACTTATGTGTAATAAGCGTAACAAATGAAAGCCATACACTGGTCCGCTACAGTTGAAAGTCTCGCAATAAAAGAATCAAGAGGCGGGAGCCTTGTCTGACAAAGTCAAAAACATGACCTCCGCTCCACAAGTACACTCGCCCCGCTCGACCTCTGCCATTTTCTTTGCCCATCAGGGATATACAAGAGGGTCAGCGAACTTGTCGACCAAGTACTTGACCTCTATATCAAGTATTTCGGGGTACTATTAAGCAGGATCATTATCAGAACGAGGCCGCAATGCTAACGAGAACATACTGACCACTGAAGCTTCAGATGCTGTTACTGTGAACGAGCGCCCAGCCTGGTAGGAAAATCAGAAGAAATAAAACGAACTTGTACGTGTAATCGCTCACCTTCACAGCGAAGGGATACATCGAACGCGGCGGCATCTATATGCCAAAGCGCTCTGTCCCTTGTACCTCTGTTTCATGAATTCGTTCTCCGAATGAAACTGACGATAACAGTCCGCTGGACTGTGGATTCTTCTGCTGGCGGGTCGATGTTATCGACAGCTGATGCCGTTTGTGGTGATGATCCCGGCAGGAAAGACACTATCGAGGGGTCTTGTGAAGGATGGATTGATGAATACGGCTCCTCGTATGCTGGTCGAAGGTTTTGGCACTCGTAATAATCTGGCCATGTCGGTTCTGATAGATATTAGTCAATAGTCATGTACCAAGCACAAGGAGGAATTACCTGTCGTAGGCGGCACCGGTGCAGCATCGACGTCCATCGTAACTTGATCACCATCATTCTCATCGAAATCACTATCTGCGTCGTCCATATCGCTGACTCGCAATCGTCCAAATTGAGGTTAACTGCTTTCACACCCGTCTTTGTATCTGCAGAGCGTCAATGAATTTCCTTGCACAAGGATGGTGTGCGTACCATTTGGCGTATACCCTTCCAAGAATGCGCCGCTTGCAAAAGTCGCCCCCGGTCCGAGGTGATATCATTATGCGCGTGCGTATGACGAACTTGAGATCGATAGGCAGCTTCCCATTGTTGAACGTTCCATGCCAAGACGTAAAAGTGAGTTTTGGAGCGTAACCTCGGTGACGTTCGACCAGTAAATCAATACTGATTTCTACTAGGGTAACCTTCACGATGGAGGCCCAGACTCTCGACGACCTTCATGAATTTAGTCTTGCATGCAAAGGGAATACGGAAGGACTAGTCCCCTGTGAGAGGCATGAGTGCGTTTGCCGCCAAAGGTGTGGATTTTGACAGAGTATTTGCAGTCCGTTCTAATCCGAATGGCGTAGTGTTCGACATATGCTGCCGAGTTCGTTGGTGAACGTGACGGAGAGGACTTGACCTGCAGTGGTGAAGACGAGGAACATTCGTCGGAGTCGTCTCTTTTCCAGGAGCATCTGACTAGCGATCAAAGTGTTGTGGAAGGAACAATTTCTCCGTGGGACACCATGTTGCTGCATCGTTTCAATGACATCAAGCGCCATTATCAAAAGGGGTAGCTTCGCAGCCAGAGCTATCAAGAACGAGTAAGCCTTCAAATCACGAGAGATTGTGGCAAAAAGGACAGACCCTATGACTTATTCACCCGTATATTTCCCTACAGCGAAAGTCTGCACGATGAGATCCGGTCGTAGCAAGAGCGGTGAGACTCCCTTCTCGCAGCCTACACAGCTGACCTCTCGAAAACGAGGTTGTCGTATTTCGGTCCTCTGGATTGGCGCATGTAAGAGAAGGAGTGCTCGTTTATCAGCAGAGTGCGCGTATGCTTGCCGCCTTCTTCTCATCGCAGTCCTCCTGTCGTCGACGGCTTGCTCGCCAGAAGACGATCTGTCGCCTAGAGTCAACCCTCGGTGATCCACACAGATCCACACCTAAGATCCTCTCCCGTTCGAACGCCTGCTGCTCCTGCAATATGCATGATCCGTCGGTAGCGAGTCCTGGTATTGTAAATGCAACGCTCTCCGTCAGCGCGTGATTGAGGAACAGAGGTACCGGGAAGGGGAGTATCGTGAGGTACCAAATGGCGCCCGTCCGGCGTGCGAAGGCGATGTGGTTGGATATCCGTACACGCATCCTCTTCACCTCTCTTCAGCGCAGTACTCGTGCCGTGTCTATCCACTTTTCATAACCCACGGCGACGGACAGTCGTATAAAAGCGCAACGGCTATTACGCGGATGAGACACAATGTGGCAGCACACTCAAAGATGTACTCACCAAGTATCTCAGAGATCAGGTAACACAACAACCCCCGCGCGCCTTTCGTCGTTCCACCATAGGCATCCAGAATTGGCGGAGAGATGTCGCTCAACCTCGAGCTAGCGAAAGGGAGAAATCTTGGGGTATCGATGGAGGCTAAGATCAACTCTCCATTTGACAAGGAGACGACGCGTCGAGTTGTTTTTCTTCAATCATTTGGGCCACCGCTGTGAGACGGACGTGGAGGTGACTGGAGAAGAGCTGACGAGGCATAGATCATGTGATTGTATACGTCATAGGCCTAGACCTGCGACTTTAAGTTGGTTTCAAATTTGAGCATGGTTGATTCGATGCGTCGTCTCCGAGTCCACCAAGTACAATCTGCTCGTTGAATGGAAACTCACAGCTAGATGTTGCCTCTTCTCAGCACAATCCTCGTCTCTTATTGCTCTAAAAATCATCAGCCAAAGACCAAGGGAAGACGTCGGACGAACCAGGTACGCACTTAGTTGTTTTCGTTGGTTCCTGCGGGTATTCATTTATCTTCAGCTTTCTATGATCATCGGTCGCTGCTGGGCTCACTCCTTGCATATACTGAGCAGCCCAAAAACAATGTCAGAGCAACTGCAGAAGGCACATTAAACTTGATTTCTTCAGGTGAGTGTTGTTTTTGTGAGACTTGCGCAACTAAGACTTATATTTGCTCTTAGTACACCATACCTGCTCCAAATCCTACGAAGCTCGAAGCCGTCGACACCTTGGAGGATGTCTTGCTCATTCGGTGATGATGGGTGTGTACTCAAGGCAGAAAAGGGCTTATCGGTGGAACGGCCATGACTAGGACTGCTCGTCAAGCTCGGGCGGCAGCAGGACTGGTAACGGCGCCACAAATTACATCCCATTGCACTTCGCCTGTGCTTCCGCTTCTTCGCCTCATGCTTCTACCTCAACGAAGACGAAGCATATATTTTATCCCGACGATTCTACGCTCAGGTGCATTTGCCCGCATGATGACGGGTTCGGGTTCAGCATTGGCTGCGTGAGGTGGGCAGCACCCACATTTTCTCTCAGCATACACTCACACGCCTTAGATTACCTTTATTCTGTTCGAGATTGATATGTTTGCCTGGTGCCATGTCGCATGTTTTTGGATTTCCTCCGGAGTCAAAGAATCAGACGAGTAGCGCTACTGGGTGCAAGGGAGAAAGCGAGAGCAGGCAATGATGCAGTTAACGAGGTGGGTAAAAAAGA
Source organism: Armillaria borealis (assembly GCA_030435635.1). Taxonomy (NCBI): domain Eukaryota; kingdom Fungi; phylum Basidiomycota; class Agaricomycetes; order Agaricales; family Physalacriaceae; genus Armillaria; species Armillaria borealis. The sequence goes on along the minus strand of JAUEPT010000044.1, from coordinate 134,905 downwards.
ACGGCATACCTACGTTCGTATCGGGCAGGATATCCTCCGACTGCATTCCCCCAACTGTTCGCCTCCAGCCCCCAGTGGTACCAGGCCCTCGCCGTACATACCTCTTGCATCTGCCTTCTCCGCCTGATGTTGTCCTTCCACCAGCATATAAGTTGCATACCACCCAGCGAGTCAGTCCATAGACGCCGATTATTCCTCATCTCTTCACTCTCGGTGGTCGCCAGTGCCTGGTCGTACGTGGAAGATCCTCTAAACGGTTACGCATATACTTGGATTTCGAGGGTCTCATTCCTTCACACAGTGACCCCGGTGAATTTGATTTGGCTCTCGATGCTCGGGTTGCAGTCAATTGATTTGCGCAGGGTGTTATCCTAATGCCGAAATACATGCGGTGGATGGGCTGTGTATGCGATACAAGCCGGAGATGAGATAGTCTTAGGATAAGAATGGGACGACGTCCATCCGAAACATGGTGGCGAGGAAGGGATGCTTGAAGCCGTCGAGGGGACCGTTCATACCGTCCGCATACGATGGCAGAATGGGCTGTACACTCGAGGTGATGCACGGAGGCAGTTGGAAGACTAGGACCAGTGGTCGTGAGCGAGGCGGCGTTGAGACAGGGAAAGCAGAAGCGAAAAGAAGTGACGAAGGAGGTCTTGCCGATAGCTGAGAAAAGGTCAGAACGAGGAGGTGTAGTACCACCCAAGATGAGGAAAGGCCAAGCAAGTGCCATCCCGGCAGACGCATTCGCAAAAATGTCATCAAGGTCTCCGATTCTTGAGACGGAGGATTCAACAGTATCACCGTCGACTCACGATATACTGACTCCCATTACCGCCGGCGCGAAGGCGAAATCACCTTGTTCGACATCAGATGCTCTGAGCGCAGAGTCGCTCGCGGTCATGGCTGTTGATTCTCCAGCGACGGCAGTCAGCTCATCAGATGTGCCCAGGTCTGACGCACCTCCGCGACCTCCTTTGCTTAGACGAAAACAAAGAGGTCGTCATCAACGCTACCTATCAATGAGAGTCTGGCGCCGCTAACGGTCGACAATGACCACTCTACCCTTGTAGACGTTCCTCGGTAACCTTCACTACCCAAACGAAGGCCACGAGCGAAAGAATCACCTAATTCCACGCTGGAGACCCCACCTATGGAAACCCCCGATAGGATGCTAGTCGATTTGCCACTGCCATCGCCTAATATTACGACGGTGACGAGTCGAGGAAAAAAGAGGAAGGAACCGGATACAGAGCCACCGACCCATCTCAAGTCGCCGTCGCCAGTGATACGGATCCCTCATCTGATATCCCCAGCCTGTTCCTTGTATCACCCAAAACACCGCCATCATACAGTTCTCCGGTTTCATTTCCCTCTCCAGCCCCTCCAACTATCGGATCTCAACTATTCTCGTCACATTCGCATTCTCCTCCATCGCCTCTACACGTATCAAAATCTCTCCCTGAGATGAAATCCGAAAGCAACCTAAACTCGCTGCAAAAATGGCGTAAGATGACATTGGATGATTGGAGGAAGGGACGAGAGAAGACGAATGCGGGGGTGATCAAGCGAGAGGAGGAGGAGCCATCGTTGAGGATGGCGATACTGATACCAGTTCCGAGGGCGACGATCATCCCAGGCCCCAAGAGCAATGATGGGCAGGTGGGGGTGCTAGGATTTTATTGTCAGCTTTCGTATTTCGATAATTTATGTGCTATTTCTTTGTTGTACTGACCGTGTATGTTTATAAAAGCTTATTTAGACATTTGATTTACCTCCAGCGCTCGGGATAACTTAGGGATAATTGTGATACCGCTTAGTGTTGGTAGACATGCTGTGAGCATGACAGGTTACAACAGAAGTTTGGGAGTTTATTCTTGCTTAGTTAATAAATAGTAGTTAAACTTGATTAAATTCAAGTTAGCAAAGGATTGTTTCAACTTCTTCCATAACTCCAAGTACCCGTAGCCTCATTTCTTCTTCTTCTGACATGCTGAACACTGATAATTTCTCAAACTTCCCATCCTGCCTTTGCCTCCCAACTACCCAGAAGTATCCTAGCTGTTCCACAATACCTTTGCTGCCTATCAGTGTATATGAGCCATCAGGTATTGGATATGCATGATAAGCAACAATTCTGAAGGTATGGGCCAACCCAGCACCATCTTTGATGACTACTACCCCCTGGTGAGACTGTAATGGATGGGACAATCCCCATACATCACCTGAATTGATACAAGGTCCATGGTAAGAGTCCAAGTCACCATCTGCCTTCTCTGACCGAACAACATGCTCCATCCATATAATTCCAAGAGGTGGTGGAAGCATTGCCATCATTACCTGCTCCCATGATGGTCGCCAACATTGTATTCTGTTTCCAGGTTCAGGGCAGAAGAAAAGCAACTGTGCCCGAGATGTAGACTCCATTGCATCCACAAGCACTGCCCAGGCATCTTCTTCAGAGTGTGCTGAATTATATATTGGGGTATACTCCAAATCTAAGAGGTATCCCAAGCCTGCAACCTTATCCAGAGGCTTTGTTGACACCCGATTCTGCATCTGTGACAGGAAGTCAAATACCCAGTAACCTCTCCGCATCTTCTTCAACAATGCCAGTTGTTCATTGAACCTCATTTGTATGTCTTCAGTCATGAACCCACCATCACCAGTCTCCCCACCAATAATCATTGTCTCTTCACTAATCTCCTGTAGTGTCCATGCTCTCTTGAACCAACAATGATCACTCTCAAAGTAGTCTGGTTTCAGGCACAAAGGCTGGCCCAGCCCACAAAAGTAGCAAACCACAGTCACATTTGAATACACCCACCCAATGGTAGGCACATCCAACTTCCACTCTTCCATATGCAGATCCTCCCTAAGCCCATGCTCCTGCCTCAAACACAGGACATCCAACCATGCATACTCTGCTCCCAAGTTCAACATCTCTATCCGGATCAGATCAAGGTTGGCATCCTTTGGCATTGGTACAGGCCATTCACATCTGTTGATGGGTGTCCACACATCAACACGATCCCTCTCATTCACCCAAGCATGTGATATTCCCCATGGGTATTTGCAGGCAACCCAGTATGGCACCACCCGGTTAGCATACAGATCCCAAACACGCCGAGGGGGGATATCTCTCTCAACAATCCTGCCATTGACACAGCCACTCTGTCGCTTCTCTTGGTCCTTATCTTCGGCGGTGTGTAATATGTGTTCGATGGTGGCGTAGTCAGACCAATAGCAGCGCAAATGAGCGTAGGCCGTGCCGAAGTCATCATTTCGTGCGATGTAAGATTCAAGAACTGAGTTTAGGGATGCTGTCAGATTGTACGATGTGCCGAGTGTCATATTGAGCTTCTCCAACACTCCATTGGTGCCGAGTTCAACACAGAGAGCGTCAGCCAAAGCGGAGGGTATGACAGGCTTTCTATCAATGTAAAATCGTTGCTTGAGCACTGGAATGGTCGATTCGGCTTGACCAGCCTCGGTGAAGGCAGAGAGTGTGACCTCAGGGAGATTCACGTACTTGAGATGTGCATGAAATGTGTTATTCCTTGCCTTGCTGGTATGCTTTGACACTTACCTCCTCCTCCTCCTCCTCCTCTGCCTCCTCATCTTCCTTCCAGTACTCGCTGGATGCTCCTCCTAGTCATAGTAGAATGAGGGTTCAAATCATCAAAAGCAAGACAATCGCACATACCAATGTCCATAGCCGATGCAGATCGGTACCAAGCTGTGGTCGCAAGAAGAGGTTTACGTCGTTTTGTCCTCGTGGTAAGAAGCAGACAATGGGACTGGCGCCTAGACGGTTGCCATCAGGCTTCAGCACTGCCGAATGATAGGGCTCAAAGATATCCTTAAGCGGACATGTACAAACATTGAATATCCTTGTTAATAATCATGATGTACCTCTGTTCGAGTCCAATCGACTCAGTACTGCTCTGAGGACTCACGATTCATGTATTTGATGCTACTTTTACACCGCGTAACCACTATCCATGACCGAGGACTGTCACTGTCCGATTCGGTACTCCCACAGACTATCCCCCATCATCGCGCGAGTCGTCAAGCTCTGAGTGCACAAAGCCAAACATACTCGTACCAAAAAAGGCACTTCTTCTATTAGGAACCGTGGGATCGAATTGCCTTACAGCAAAAGAGATAAATTCCTCCGACCACTCGCAGTGTATACGCGAATGACCCCATACCCACGCCTGTTCAACGCCTGGGGAGATTTCAGTGGTAATAGTCTTTGCCTTGCGTAGCACCACGTCATCAAGGCTTTACCCTTCTCTCCGTCACCTGGTTATGTATGCGGCCCATCGGAGGTTCCAAAACTTCGCAGAATACGGTCATTGGAATGTTTACGACTAGCCCAATGATCAAACTGTGCAAACCAATAGATGCAAAATGTATCAGCAGAGACGAAGTAGGGAATGCGTAAAGGGACGCTGGTACATGCTTGTTGTTGGGGGATGGGAAGCGTAATACAGATTGATGTTCGTCCTTGGTCATCGAGATCATGCTGGTGAGCGTCAAAAGGTAGTGCGAATTCGGACTCCCAGCGCGCGATGGTCTGAGGAAGGAGTAGCAGTTGGAAAGCAACATTTCTAATGCTGGCATCGTGTAGGCAGAAGTTTTGCTTAGTCCATGCTGGAAGTAATTTATTGCCGTGAGGTACCGATATACTTGGCAGGAAGTAAAGTGCGCTATTACTACTAGTCAGTACCGAAGGCTGGTAAAGAACAGGGAAGGTTGACATACCTGCGCCCTTGTTTCTCCATTGAACGTCAGAGCCTATGCTGTATTCAGGTGATTCGGCTTAATTCTGATCTTCTCTTCCCCTATTCGCCCGCCCTCAGTTGCGCTTGCGAAATCTCAACGAATTGTCCCGATTGTTGAGGTACGTGCCACCCGAAGAGTACCTGATCACCAACAATGGCAGGAGCCTTGCATTCGACAGACTTTCTGGATTGCGAGTTGCCAACTTTTGAAAGTGCGGTGTTGATATTCTCCACCAGTTTTCGAAATAACATCTGATCTGATAACCGTGAGCGCAATGTCTGTCAAAGGTGAAGAACATACCTACTGGATCTCTCCTCCAGCAGTGCTAGTGAGCTCCTTTCCCAGCTCGAACAAGCCGGTCCCCGGCCTACAACCCATTTAAAACTTCTTCCTATGCACCTCTGCAGCGTCTTCTTCGACGGCCTTCGACTCTCGCACTACCTTCTCCTTCCTATACCGCCGGGCCTTGCCAGCCTCTCACTTGAGCAGAGCCTCGTTCTCCTTAGAATGGACCATTTACTTCGCATCGTACGGCTGTAGCGTGTGCAGATTCTGTCCGGGAGGCTTTAGCTGGGACAGTCTTCTGTCGTCCTGAAACGCCCTTTTTGTTGGCATCTTCTTCACCTCGTCCTCTCATCCCCACACATCCGCGTCCCTGCCGCTTCTTCGACCATGCCCAAAATCTTCTGCTTGGCGATGCATCCTAGCACGACGAGTTCCGCTTGTCAAACTTAATCCTGAGGATGATAGGGAATTTTAGACGAATTTCTGTGACATGGGCAACAGTTGAGAGGTCGTCTAACCTGCTCATCGTTAAAAACGCCCATACCACTTCAGAGCAGTACACACCTGACAGGCAATAATGATATGCCTCCGCCTTATCTGTCTGGGTTGCCAAGGATGATGCAATGCTCATTTGAGCGTGTTTCCAGTTTGTAGGCCGCATCTGTAGTTTACTTAGGTGACAAAAACAGCATATAAAGTGGTATTACACACCACAGAATTCTTGTTCTCCAGACAAGACAGGTAATCACATTTTGGATTGCTTCGTTTCATTGAGCCCAGCAGTCACAGTAAAAATGAGTTCTAACAAGAGTTCCAGGCTCTGAATGGTGCTTGTGGGACCCTCGACGAGGACAGATTTGGCGCCGTGTTAGACAAGAAAGTAGCTGGTCAGAGTACGTTGGCCTCGTTAGCGTTACTGCCGTTACTGGGGCCTTCGTTATTGTCACAAACTGTCACGAACACGGCTTGCGCAACTACGGGCATTACGGGCCGGTGTCCGGTGTCCTGGATTTTCTCCTTTCTGCCATCATCACGTTCACTTCTCTGGTTTTTTCCCCGTCATTTATAACACAGGAGAGCAAATTTTCGATTGCCTCTTAACCCCGACGCAACCCCGGAGCAAGCAAGACTGAATTCTTTGAGCTATAAACTCAACGCTACCGCGGTGACAGGTATTGAAGTCCTAGGGCCGCCTCATGATTTGCAGTACAAACGGTCATTAAAGCCTACAGCGAGCCCGGCGAAATGGAGCAAGTATGACATCGTGCTGAGGGTGGGAGGAAGGATAGCCCGACAAACGGCTTCAAAGCTGGCGCTGAGCTTCTATCTACTCGTGTTCGCGATGACAACCAGAATCTGGAGTATGAAGGCCATCCAGATAAGAATCCTATATAACACTGTGACCTTAGCACCATGCTGACTCTGAAGATTCAATCACATCTAGTTAATCGTTGATTTTTTAATCAGACGCTAACGAGTTTTGCTACTGGCTGCCGAGCGAACGTAAAAATATTCTATATAATATAATATTCCCTCTCTGATTGTCCGTATAGCAATGACCCAATAACTAGTTTCTCAAATGATTGAAAAATTTGACAGTTTGAAACGCCGGTGCATCTGGCTTGTGACAATGCATTCAGATTATACTATTTTCTTTCCATTTCGGCTGATAGTCTGGAGTGGATGTCCTTTACGGCGCGGTAGACTAGTTGTGCCATATGACGACTGAGTCCGGACCGACTGATCCATCGACAAACATCGCAAAGCACCTGCAAAGCACCATTGTCTGCTCACTCGATGAACACAGCAACAGCTTCTGCAGCGCAAGACGCTCCGCGAGCGCATCTAAATGGTGTAAATATCCCTGTGGACTACAAGATGCCCAGTGATCTAACCCGGATTCGCAACCAAGCAGCTAAAGGTGATTTATAGTGTACACCATCTGATAGTATCATAGCTCTAAGTCTTGTTCTGACCTGTGACAACGAACAGTTGCCGAACTCATGCGAGCTCCGATACCCCCTGAATTTTTTGTTCAAAATGCTAGAGGCGAGCCTATAGGCCACCTTCCGCCGGCATTGCGGTACAACTATATGCTTCCTCAACTCTTTCAGTTCAGCTATTTCTGCTTTGTCGAGGATGGTATTTCTCACTTCACTCAGAAATATCTCTTTCTTATAGTGTACAGTTCCAGAAGATATTTTACCGCAATGTATTTGGGCTCTCGAATGGTGGATTCGTGCCTTTCTGGAAGCCTCAGACGAGCAACTGCAGATATTCCATCATCTTGCGCCGGAAGGGCAAGGTAATGGCCTAACCCCAGAGACGGAACGGTACCTTGTGGTAAAGTGTTCCACTACAAAATACAAATTTCCCCGTGTACTGATTAGTGATTGCATAGCTTTACAATTGTCGATCCAAGCTGGCGCATCACTTTCTGTGAGTATTTATTCTGGCGTAGCACTTCACCTCTGATTCCTTGACAATGAAAACCTAGTAAACCCCAAATCAACCAACCATTGGAAGCTCTCCGCCATATTCGATGTTCCATGGAAGCAGACAAGGAGCGCAGTGGAAAGTCCGATATTTTCCTTATAAACCCGTGCGTATTCGCAATCGTAGCCGCCTCATCCCCATATTGACTCTTTTTAAAAGGGGATTATACGAACTGTTTGCTGTATGCCTCGCACGTGCAAGAACAGATGACGTTGAAGCAAAAGCAGCGTTATTGCGTATCATTCGCCATCCAACATTCGGTACAAGCGAGTCTGAAACCACTGCGCATCATGTCGAAGCAAAGGTGTATCTTGCCCGTGTACTTCGGCGACTTGGAGAAGACAATGAAGCGCATAAACTGTATGTCGAATGGTCATTGCCTTTAGTGATGTTGCCTGATAAGCCCTTTAGGGAGATATGGCTGGTCAGATGGTTCAAGAAGCATCCGCATGGATTCAAGGATTCCGTTTTGGTACCAATGTTCACTACGGACATCGATCCAGCCGTGGATCCGGTTTTCGTAGGCGTTGGTGGATCAAAGTGGCTCGATCATAGGAAGGCAGCATTGAAGACGCAAATTATTGAAAAAAGGAGCTGCCGAAACTGCCATGCCAGCGAATCCCAAGTTAAATTGTCGAAATGCTCGAAATGCAAGTATACATCTTACTGGTCAGTGATAACTCCTTTTCTTCCGGAATACGCAGTCCTGAAATAACGGCTCTCCAAGTTCCACAGAGTGCCAGAAAATGAACTGGCGCTACCACAAGTATATTTTCCATTATACATGCTTTATGGGAGTGCTCATGACGCTCCCGAATGATACAGGATATCCTGCAGGTGAACATATTGGCTTGATCACTAGATATGATGTTAACGATGATTCCAGAGAGGATGCCGCACATTTCCAGAGATTAGCAGATCTTGAGGGGAAGAATGCCTTTGCAGCACGACGATTCCGAGACTGGATGAATTACCAAGAGAACGTAAGGACGGAAACGGTAGAGTGCTTTGCACATGCCCTTGGACTAGCGCGCGATGCATCACGAGGCAGAACACACATCATATACCAGGAAGTCGAGTATGTCCCATCCATAATGGGTCATCTTGACCAGTTCAGAACCACAGGAGTTGGAGTTTTCAAGCTCGAGGATGTCTGGCAAGACATTGAATCGAGAATGAAACTAGATCCTGGCGAGGGGAAGGTGTACATCCGCGAGATGCTCGAGGAGTTTGATCATACATCTGGGCAAGGTCGGGTTGAAGAAGCGTTCATTCCTATGTTTGTTTACATGTTCTCGGCCAAAAAGGATATCCAAGGGTATCTTGCAATTAGTATGTTGTTTCTTCCTCTTGGAAGACATGTCGCGATATTACATCTCAATTTTAGGCCGTCTTTCGCAAAAGGAGGTATTATCCATGCAACCCAAACCGGACTGGAGACAGGACGTGAATAAGAAAGGCGAACTTCCTGTTCACATCAAGTTAGGCGATGGCAAGATTCTGGATGCAGAATATATCTTTTGAAGTCACGAGTCCAATCATAAGTATTGACTACGTATGAGTAGCTAACATTGGTGTATTTAATTACCACGGGAAACCAAGGACGAAGTAGTAACTAGAGATCCAGGCGCCGCCACCTCGAAGCAGGCTTCTACTGGACGAAAAGATGGTGTGAGTTGAGATTCGGAGTACGAAGCAATTGCTCGATGTGCTGCATAGTTAGGTCAGTGAAAATTGAAACGAGAAAACAGGAAAAACATACCGCATCGTCGAAGTTACCCGTACGGTTGTTCTTTTTCCACCCATCCCCGATAGTGCAGATCTCCGTCATCGTCATCGAGGCCGAGAGGGTCCGGGGCGTGTCAAATTGGATTCAGGGTGTCACGTACGCACGGGATACTAGCGATTACTCCTGCCGATGTGAGTCTTTTGATGCCTCCGGAGATTTGATCTAAAAACAAAAATACAGGCCGTCCCATTGAAATCCTCGGCACTCGGCACCCATTCTCCCTCGCGCGCACTCAGCACGAATGTCGAGGATGTGCTCAGTATCGGGATCGTTATCACGACTGGACTTTGTCCGGCTCCGCTCACGTTCAATGTTGACGAGAGCTCGTCGTCATCTTCTCGTCGCTGGTGATGGCCAGTCTCGGTCTCTTTTTTGACTTGAACTGCCTTTCCCAACGTCAGTGCCAGTGTTCATGACAACTTTAGCAGTTGTCTCTTACCATGAAGTTCAGGTCTATCTCTGGTAGGTTGCTTTACATTATTCTGGGATTCATTTCCTTACTTCCAGGGTCACGGCGGATGGGACAGCGGAGATGCATAGCTTAGCATTTACTTGAGGTAAAGATTTCGACAAACCTTCTCTGAATCGCGGACTAATAGATTGCTGCATAGCAACGTTGGCATTGCCATCGCTTTCGCAAAACTGCTTTGACCCACGACTCGCTGTCGACTGCACGAGTACTACCAGCGCAATACACACGCGTCAAGCACACCTCCGTAGCGCCATGCAGAAAGCTTCTGTTGACATCGTCAAAATAGCTTGGGCATCTTTTGAATTTACATCGCCGACCGAAGAGATACAAAACAATATTTTCTGATACTTATGTGTTATTTTAAAATGAAGGCCAAAACTTGTCCGCTACAGTTGAAAGTCTCGCAATAAAAAATCAAGAGATGGGAGCCTTGCACGAAAACATGACCCAGTTCGTGACCTCCGCTCCACGAGGAACGCCGATTTTCCATTGCCTATATAAGAGGCTGCGACCAACGAAATAGGGAGGATCAGTACCAGAAAGCTAACGAAAACATACTGGCTCGGCGATGAGCATCAACTGCGTCCGCCCTGCCTAGAAGGAAAATCAGAAGAAATAAAATGACATTGTACATGTAATCGCACACCTTCACAGTGAAGACTTGGGCGAACGCGGCAGCATCTATGACCCAAAGCGCTCTGTCCCTTGTACCTCCGTTTTATGAATTCAAAGGGATCTGCTTCTTCTACCTCCGCTTCATGGATCTGCTCTCCATTGTATGAAACTGGCGATAACGATCGGCTGTGGTTTCTTCTTCTGGTGGATCAACAGACAGAGATTTCGTGGTGCATGATCCCAGTGGGGAAGACGCTATCGAGGGTTTTCCAACAGACGACTTGCTGAATACGGCTCCTCGTATCCTGGTTGAGGTTTTTTCGCACTCAAACTCTGGCCAGGTTGATTCTCAGTCGATGATTATGCACCAGGCAGAAGGAGGAATTACCTGTCGCTGGTGCAGCGTCGATACCATCATCCTCGTCGAAATCATTATCTGCGTCGTCGACTCGCAATCGCCCAAATCGCTCTCACACCCGTCTTCGTATCTGACAGCAGAGTGTCAGTAAGCTTCCCTGCGCAAGGATGGTGTGCGTACATTAATCCACGAACGGCGTGTACCCTCCCAAGAATGTGCTGCTCGCAAAAATCGCCCCCGGTCCCCGTCGAAGCCGATATGCGCATGCATATGAAGAACTTGAATTCGATAATAGGCAGTTTCCCTTTGTGATGTAGATTGAACGTCTTAACAAGACGTAAGGGCATGGTTTAGTCGAAACAGGAGCGTGGCCTTGATTTCGAGGGTGACGTTCGACCAGTAAATCGTTCTGATTCTGCTACGGTAGCCTCTCGACTACCTTCGCAGTTGTAGTCTTGGGTGCGAAGGAAAGATTGAAGGAAGGACCCCAAGAGAGGTAGGAGTGCGTTTGCAGCCGAAGGCGTCGACTTTGACAGAGCATTTGAAGCACGTTCTAATCCGAATGGCTCGGCGTTCGATGTATGCTTTCGAGTTCATTGATAAACGGAACGAGAGGACTCGGCCCGTGGTGGTGGAGACGAGGAACATTCGTCCAGTCATCTCTTTTCCAAGCTCATCCTGCTAGCGATTAAAGTGTTGTCGAAGGAACGATCCTTCCATGGGAAACCACGTTGCGGCGTCGTATCGATAGCATTGAGCGCCGTTATTAAAAAGGTATCTTGATGTCCATGAACAGCCAGAGCTAATAAGAAAACGTAAGCCTTCGAACTACAAGATATTGTAGCAAAAGGGACAGACCTAGAAGTCATTCACCAGTATTACTTGCCACAGCGAAAATCTGCACGATGAGATCTAGTCATTTTGAGAGGGGCGAGGGGGAGATACGGGGCAGGAATCCGAAAAGCAGACGGCGGCGTAAAGAGTGGGCACACAACGGCAACGGTGTCAGAGGGATAAGCGGGTTGTACGGCACGGGAAAGTCTTGTTTTATATATGGTGCTGAGGGTGGACTCATCCCGTTCGCGTAGCCATAGCTCTGCGCGCGTTTGTCGCTGGTCGCAAGATATCGTGGACGGAATATTGCGGACAGTAACTGGTAGGGACGCCGTACTGGTGGATGATGCAGTGTAACCAGAATTATGGAATTGTGGGAGAGCAAGCGACGCCGTGTTTGTGTTTGGAAGGGCTTGATATGTTCTTTGAGCGTATGCTTCGATCGAGAGTGAGATCAGGCTATGTGGACGAACAGAAGGCGCTTACCATCCCCGCACGCAAACCTCCCTTCAGTAGTTCCGCCCTCGACGTGCCATTGGCGGCCAAGACCTAGTAGTTCACGCGAAGGAGAGGTAAGATCGAGCTACAGAGACGTGAGTGCCGATAAATGTAAGTAATCGAAGAGACTTGCCAGCTCCGCACATCCTAGCCTCACCCGATGGCGCGCTGTCTTCATGGAGAGGATGACGCATCTCCCGGTTCCTCTGCCGCCTCCCCGAGCCCACACGGTGATCTTCCCATCATCGTCGAGTGCGACGAATAGACCCTCCCCTCCGCGGCGTGGACGCCCCACTTGCCAGATGGCGATACGCCGTTTCAGCCCATTATCAAGTCCTTGGATTCTTCGTCTTTGGTTTCAATCTAGTCGTCGAGGGAAATTGTATCATCCATTGCGTGAATGAACTCCGTGATTGATACCCTCGCCTATATTCCACGCATAGTGGACGAACGTCGCAGTCATGCTCGTCAGTAGGGCACGAGAGTCTTGAAACGTTGGCAGACGAAAAAAGGAGATAAAAAATATGAGCATGACGGTGAAAGGAGACTTTGCTTTGTTTGACCGAGCCAAACATGCCATTTTGGTCACAACACTCATCTCGCAAGACGCGACGCGCAGCACACATGCAGTAAGCGTCCCAGTATGGACGAGGCAAGAGATGAGGGGTAAACGAATAAACCGCAGAAACTCACCCGTCTTCTATTAAGGTTCTGTTGACTCTTAGCTAAGAGGTGTTGTAAATAAGGCTGTACCTTAGTACAATGCTTGTTAGACCTTTAGTCTTTGGGTTACAAACTCGTGAGGAGTTTGCCCATTGACTTCCTATATTTATACTAAACTACGCTTATTCTAGTAATTTCTATCCAATCATTATCTTACTCAGCATGCCGGAATGCCGGATTGCTCGAACTCTCTCGCATATTCCGACAAGAGGGATATCATAGTGTCGTCTCCTGGACATCGACTGTCTTGCCTATTTTGTGACCTTTCCCGCCACAAAATCGCCCTCAACGCCACTGATGAGAGTCCGCTGCTGCAAGAGCCAATACGCGTCGGAGAGTCGTTATGATGAGGAGGTGATTATGGGGGAGAGTAATCAAACGGGAATAAGAAATTCCCCGCCTGGCAGCATGCTTACCATCACGGCCACAAGTCCCTTTTCCCAAAGTACGTCGCCTATTTTCACTGTATTTTCGCGAGCTAAAGGTAATCCAGTATTTGGTACTCGTCGAGGACCACTGTGGCTGTATACAGGCGAGCATGGTGAGTTCGTCTTCTCCTTGTTTCTAACACGCCCTCAAGCTTGCAGCACACGCCCACTTCGGCTGCCACGCCACTTGCATCCTCCTTGCGATTGTAGTCACGGTCGCAGTCGATGCTTCCCTCAAGAATTGGGAGGGGTGACTGTGGGATGAATCTAAACAGCGTTGGCAGCGCGCATACTACTAACTCTTTATTGCCAACGTGAGTCTGTTGACTCCTCCAGATACAACCGATCTAACAGTAGATAAAATACAGGTTGCATTATCAATTTATCATCAAAGTCTTCAGCCAGGGTCCTCTCACTACTCGGGCGTAGGGCAGGTGCTCTGCGTTGGGATCATTATAGCAGCCAGACCCCGTCTGGCGCTCGGTGTTCTTGTTCTGGAGGTGCGGCTTCTATCCTTTATCTTGATTTCTCATCTGCCGGAGTCATTCTCTGTATGACATTGAGTGCTCTCGCAAAGCATAGCGCTCGTCTGCTGCTCTTTCATTTTGTTACAATTTCGCCAACAGCTCAGTTTGGCTTGCCCTCACAGGACTCGCCAAAAATCGAGCAACAGACACCACGACAGATGAACGCTCTTCGATGTCTGGTTTTTCTTTTTTTCACCTTCCACTCTCAAATGTGCTTGCAGCATGCATGCAAAGCTTGGCTGGCACCTTTCGTTGATCATTGGAAGGGTGCATATTGGGCTAGCGCAACATTTAGACTCCTTTTCGCTCAAGCGGAAAATGTCTCAGAATGTTCGTTCGCTATCCCGCACCTGGATCACTCCTCGCTGCCTTGCTTTCGCATCTATTGCATTAATGAACACTGTAGAATGTTCTTTGCTTTGTTTCATGGCTGTACGAGGCCACTGTGACCGTAGCTCGAGGAGCCTTCTCCCACTACTTCAGTGACCACATGGTCTGACATCATAGCGCTTTTGTCCCTCGCCGATGGCATCTCTGCCGTTTTTGTAGCGTCATGCAGAGGATGACCGATGAGCCTCACGCGTTGCTCGAATGCCGCGCTAACGACGGTCTCTCTCATTGTTTCATTCAAGACATCACAGTAACCGACTCACATCACTGCGGTGATCCCAGAAATCACTGGTCCTCTCCTTGTTCCCTGATTGAACAGTTGCAGTTTCTGCTCAGGGTATCCGATGTAGAGGGTTTCGCAGACTATGATGATGTTCTTGGCTATTTACAATGACATACCTGTGTATGTAGCGCATTTAGCATTCAAATGGACAGATAGTCCGGAGCATCACACTCACATATGTATCACGTCCCTTCGAAGTCATCCAGCTCCGTGAGATGCGTTGGTCCGGAAAACCAACGATGTTCACAGCGGCATGGGTTCTTCGCGGTCTGCGATGTTGACTTGTTTGTCAACAACGGCGCAGAAAACATTGGCTGTTCCCTTGATAGGGACCGTTGCCAGTGCGACGCCTACTACTACTACTACTACTACTTCCGACAGCAAGCGGGTGCAATTGTACTGTACTTGGCACCGTTGCCATTCCTTCTGCTACTATCAGACACCTCCTCCCGAGTGACCATTGGGGCACCGTCAGCAAAGATATCTGCATCAAACACAAGGGCTGCTGTTGAACTTCGTTCTCAGCAACCCTCGGGAACGTCTTTGGCCGACGGCTGAGACTGGTCCAGGCCAGTGTCGAGGCCCGTGGCGAGCACTCTTCTACAATGGTGGACTCTGGTCATAAACGGCGAAAAATGGTTGGGTGTTGTTGATGGAGGGGGGAGAGGGGAAAGGGACATTGTGGTGGTAAGAAGCCAAGAGAAGCCGCGGGGAAACGGCCGTGCGCCTGAGGTCTGAGACGACATGCAGGGCCCGGGTAGTAGGAGTCGGAGTGTAGAGTTGTCGGGAGGCTTGGTCGTCGTCGAGGCAAAAGGACGAAGCGAAGAATGGGAAGCACAGGACAAACTGTAATTATCCATTGAATGGCAACATGCATGTCTAGTCCTCGTTGCTACCTACCTCATAGCCTGGGTCTACTCTAGTACAACCATGATAAATAAGAATACGGCAATATCGTGGAGATCTTCTCAAAGTTTACCAGGCAGTATGTCGTTCACTGCATTTACTTATGCCCTTCTCGTTCTAGCTACCCTGAGATATTCGAAATGGTATTGAAGGTCTTGTTGGACTGCTTTACGGATGACAAGCATCGTGGCGGGTGGTAGGGCGCAGAAATTTTGAAGAAGGTGGCTCATGTCTTGCGCCTTTCATGCACGAGTTTCCTTCGGTATTCATCTGAACTATCATGTAGTTGTATCGTTACAAGTTACGGCCCATTAGATTCGCCATATGTACTTGATTAGCTGGTCGAACGTCACGCCTCATCCTTGGCTTCTTCCATCCTGACCCACATACCGGCCTATCGAGCAAAGGTCATTTCAAGACAAAACGCCAAATAACTCATAAGACCAACCTTAGCATACATCGTCAAATGCAACCCGAACATAATCTTATCTCTCCCTTTAGTCGTTCCGGGAGTCTCGATCCAACTCTTGGGAGGGATACCTTCGGCAGGTTGAGCATCCGTCGCAAGACTGAAAGAAGAGAACGTTTGGAGGAGCCGAATAAGATAGTAGGAAGCCTCGTTGTATGCAAACTAACAAGAACATTTAGAAAGCGCTCTCGAGGCTAAATGCTCTCACCTGTTGACCGAGGCAAATTCTTGGACCTGCGTTAAATGGGACAAAGATAAATGGGTTCGGAGTCAGATATTTATGCAAACGGCTGTCGAGGAATCGGTCTGGGTCGAATTCGAGAGCTGGATTTATGCTTGAGTCAATAAGATACTTGTAGCGATAGCCGTGCCCTACCGTCCGGGCCCCATAAGTCCGTCCGTCGATGCATCAAGAAAACAGAATACCCCACCCTATAGGATCATATCAGATCAATCCAAGGATACGCGAATGAAATAAAGCACTAACCTTGTATCTCTCGGAACATAATATGCCGTGCGTCCTTTGTTCGGAAGGGTTGTTGCCACTTTGGGCGAGCTAATGCATGGAGGTCAAGACTAGTGTTGCCGTGGCGCGGCGAAACCCAGCGCGGCGCGGCCAATGACGGCTTTGGAAATTTTATTAGCCGAGCCGAGCCTAGCCATAAATTTGGATGCGGCTACGGCTCGGCTCAGCCGGCTAAAGGCGCAGGCCACGGCGCGTCATCATAAAAGGAAATTGATTACAAAAAGACGAGTTCGCCTGCTAGCTACTTAATAAATGCATGTATATCCTCTGGAACAGATGCCTGATGGCCGATTAGCTCTTCCAGTCCCTGTAGCTGTGTTTCCTCATCCATGCCATGTGTCCCCACCCATTTCGAATGGAAAACTTCCAACATCTGAAGTGCTTCTATTGCTTCCGGGCTTAGTCGATTTCGTCATAAGGCATCTGTCTCTTTCGCACTAGAAAAAACTCTTTCTGAAGGCACTCTTTGATGGTGTAAATTATCTGCCTCGTTGATCATATCTATGCCAAGAATAGCAGCCACATGTGCAAGGGCTGATAACCTTTGTAAAGCTCAATGGTATATGTCCTGAGAAATGATGGTTGGGAAGGAAAGGGGAGGCCAATGCAAGTTAAGTCAACGAGGGTGTACAGTAGATGGGTTGTGCACCGTCACTGCAAAATCCATGCCCATTTTACTTGTTATCATCCTCAAGGCCTTGGAGTTGATTTAACAGGCAGCTGTGGCAGCAGTCAAGCTGAATGGAAGAGTCACACATGCAGAGAATAGGCTGAAAACATATATATTGTGAGGCTATAGAGTAACGAAAGGGATTTCGGGTTGTACGGATGAAAATGGAGGGTCAACGACGAGGAAAGGAGATGACGCGCCTGCTCTCCTAATTTGGTATTCAGCCGTAGCGAAGCCGAGCG
The DNA here is from genome assembly GCA_030435635.1 of Armillaria borealis. Lineage (NCBI taxonomy): Eukaryota > Fungi > Basidiomycota > Agaricomycetes > Agaricales > Physalacriaceae > Armillaria > Armillaria borealis. Next base: position 117,603 of record JAUEPT010000044.1, on the reverse strand, counting down.
TAAGCCACGTGCGCCGGCTTAAACTCGGCTTCAAGCTCTCTTCAGCCGTGAGCCAAATTTACGGCTCGGCTAGGCTTATTGTGGCTCGGCTCGGCCCGCGCGCCATATTTAGCCGCGCCACGGCAACACTAGTCAAGACAATACATAAGAGGAGCGATAAACCCTACCGGCCGTTCAGGGGACTGGGATTCGCCATATTTAGTACCTTTCATGTCCCGAAAATTGGTTCACTTACACAGATGGATACAATCGTAACGTCTCTGGATCGAAATGGTCAGAAACAGCTGAAATCAAATCACCGACGACCATACCATTCAGGAATGCTCGTAGATATTTCATATCACGAACATCCTCATACGTGGGCGTCCTTGTACCAACTTTCTCCAGGATCTCCGAGCGCAAGCGAGTAGCCATTTCCGGATGCTCACACATCATATACACTGCGAAAGTCAAAAGGGAGGCGGTCTACGCGGATATTATCCATAAGTTGTTTTGAACGAAGCGACGCCGAGGAGCTTACAGTGTCTCGACCAGCGACCAAGATGTTCGTAAGTTCATCCCGGATGACCTTGGTATCTATAAGCATTGTTGTTTTCAATTCTCATCTTTGAATGAGAGAAGGCGACACGGACCATCGGTATTCTCCACAAGACGGGCCAACAAGGACATACCCTCATCAACGTCCTTCTCATAGCCCACCGTTTTGTCCGCTTTGATCTTTCTTTTGAGCGCCTCAGCGAGCAGAGGCTCGACGAATTCATTGACGACTTGTCGATGGGGCTTCACTGTGTCTGCCCAGAATTCGAAAAGCGGCCAGTACTGCCCTCGTTGGAGGCGAAGAGCACTCTTCTCTTGTGCCGCCGCGAATGCCTTGACAAAAGTATTAGACGGGTGGTTGACAAAATGGGGGTTGTCGGCAAGTGGAGATCCAGCGGGGTAAGGAAGACCCGCAGATATTGAGTTCACATCCTTTCCAAAGAGGTACTCAGTAGCGGAATCCAGGGTGAAGCGAGCCACGACATCCTATCGTCGTTGTATGAACGGTAATGTACAGACAGATCATTTGGGGGTCACTAACCTGAAAGTCAATTGGATATCCCTCCCTCAACCTCGATTTAATCTGGGAGATCGTACTGACGGCGTGTCTCTCGAAGTTGTCAAAGTCGGAAATTCGGTCTTTGTTGAAGAGAGGCCTCGTCATTGTCCGATGAAACCTAATGAGAGGATCAGTGCAAGTAGACTTTAAGGAGAGCTGGAAGTATAATCACTTCCAAATATTGTCTGTCGTAGGGTAATGGTGAGCAAGAGTAACTGCGCCAAATACGCGAATGATTCTCACCATCTGAATTAAAGACGCCTGCACCGAGAAGGGATTCCGCAGCAGAATAAAAGCCATGGCCTAAAGTTGAGAACCGATAATTCAACAGCGAACCCGGAGCTGGCCGGCAAGGGCGCACCTTTTTCAAAGTCTTGAAATTGGGTCGCTAGGATGGCCTGAACGTGTCGATTAGGGGGATACGGATGAGATAATTAGTGGTCGTAACATACTTTGATGTGTTCTGGTTCAGTAGTAAAGATCTCGGGTAGCCATCAGAATGAGAAGTGCAAAGAGGCTGCAATATGGACTCACCCGTCTGTCCGAAAAGGTGCTGAAAGTAAAGGTGTTTCCGTATTGTTCACTCCACTTCTGGAATACTTCACCTAATTGTAAACCGATCGTTAGTTAGAAGCACCTTTCAGAGTCCACACGCAAACGCACTAGGGTATCCATTCTTAAAACTGGTCACCCGTTCTCGCAAGATCGACAAACCGCTTCCCCGAACGCTCGGTATCATGATCGCGCCTCGCGCGGCGGCATCCCTTTTGATCGTAAAGCTCGTTAAGCAGTTGCGAGCCACCGTAAAGATGAGCTGTAAAGCCAAAGGGACGACAAAGGAAAGCCATAAAGGAAGACTGAGACCGGCTAAGCTTTGGAGAACCCAGAAAGTCGAAGATGGGATGATAACGACGAAGAACAGCGCGCGGGACAAAAAAACAAAGCCAGGTGGTAGAGAGCTGATAGTCATGATGGGCGAGCACAGAACAGACGAGTGACCGGTCTCCTTAGATATACTGGTGGCGAATAGTACAACCTACAGGCTTCTGTCAACCATGGGAATACTGAGAGTCATTGAAAGTGACTGAACGCATCAAAGCACGGCTATTATCTTTCCGGATCCGAACATCCGTCCTTTTCTTGCTTCCATCTGCATTCTGGATTCTCGTCATGAGCGGGGGTACAGTGGGAAAAGCCAGTTTCCGGCTTCCAGCAATACCGAATTCCGGTCAGTGGTCACAGGCGGTTGGTCCAAAACACTGTTGTAATGACAAATGCCGTGCATCATGGTGGTGACTGGAAGTCAGGATCTTCGGGTGCCCTGGCAGCCTGCAGGTGCTCCACGGCCTTCTTATTACATTTCTGGGCTTCCATTAGTGTACACGCCATGCAGATAAATAGATAGACGGACAACGATGACTCTCGCCTGTTTGCGAGGATTCCCTGCTGAAATCTGGGTGACTCGTAAGCGGTTGGAGAATTACCGTTTATCCTAATAAATGCCTATCCCGAAAAGGTTAACCTTTCTACCAGAAGCTGAGAGAACAAGAAGTGGTCGCTTGGCGAAAATCAATGAGATAAAAGTAGATGGTGATTGTCAATGTTTGAAAGATCAACGAACGCGTCCAGTCACGTGCACCTGCTACCCTCAAATTCTTGCCGCCACAACTGTATCCTCCGCGAGAAGTCAACCCTAACAGTGTGAATTCTGACTATCAGTAAGCGTAAAAAATACTCTCTACAACTGAAATTTACCCTCTCTGATTGTCTGTCCTGCCAATACCCAGTTTCTCGTCTCAAAGGAATCAATAATGCGAAGAAACGCCAGTGCTTCTTGTAATGCAAAGCCAAAGGTCGGTCTGGTCGGTCGCTGATTCCGGACCGACTGATTCATAAACAAACACCGCAAGCGCCGCAAATCAACATCTTCTTCGCTCACACAATGGACCTAGCAACGGCGTCGCAACAGACTCCGCGAGCATATATCAGAGGATGCGCTATCCCTGTGGACTACAAGATGCCTGATCTAGCCTTGGTTCGCGACCAAGCAGCACAAGGTGAATTCTTCGCTGTCTAATTTCTACTCCTTGTCTGACCGGTGACTACGAACAGTTACCGAACTCGTGCGAGCTCCGATACCGCCTCTAATTTTTGTTCAAAACGCTCGAGGCGAGGCTATAGGCCCCATTCCACTGGCATTGTGGTACAACCATAAGCTTCCTCAGCTCTTTCTGTTTAGCTATTTCTGCGCTGTCGAGGACGGTAAATTTTCATTATACTTCCAGATATATACGTCTTATAAGTGGCATACAGTTCCTGAAGATATTCTGCCGCAATGCATTTGGTCACTAGAATGGATGATTCGTATCTTTCTGGAAGCTTCAGACGAGCAACTGAAGATATTCGCCCATATCGCGCCACAAGGGCAAGGTGATGGTATAACCGCAGAGATGGAGCGCTACGCCTCGGTGAAGCTTCCACTACAGAAGGCAGATTTTTCCATGTACTGATCAGTGATTGCATAGCTTCATATTTGCCGGTGCAAGCTGGCAGAGCACCTACTGTGAGTAGTTCCTGCCGCGTTACTACTCAGTACTTCACCTCTTATTCCTTGACAACAAACTTCTAGTACACCTCAACTGAACCAACCACTGGAAGCTCTACGCCATATTCAATGTTCCATGGAGCTAGATCAGAAGCACCATGGAAAGTCCGCCGATATTTTCGTTATAAACCCGTACGTAGCCGCAATCGTAGCCGTGTCGCCTCATATTGATTGTCGCTTGAAAGGGCATTATACGCTTCGTTTGCTGTATGCCTCGCGCGAGCAAGAACAGATGATTTACAAGCGAAATCAATGCTATCCCGTGTGATGAACGACATAACGTTCGAGGCAAGTTTTCGAACTATTTTTCATCGCGTCGAAGCAAAAGTCTATCTCGCCCGGGTCCTTCGGAGACTCGGGGAAGACGACGAGGCTCACAAGCTGTATGTGCATTGTTTGTGGCCTCTACTAATGTTGTCTGATAAGACCTTTAGGGAGGTATGGTTGGTCAAATGGTTCAAGAAGCATCCGCATGAATTCGGTGATGCCGTTTTGGTACAAATGTTCACTACCGACATTGAGCCTGCTGTGGATCCGGTTTTCACGGGCCTTGGTGGAACGAAATGGCTGAATCATAGGAAGGCAACGGCGAAGACCCTAATGCGTCAAGCTAGGAATTGCCGAAACTGCCGCGCTTGCGAACCGCAAGTGAAATTGTCGCTATGCTCGAAATGTCAGCATACTTATTACTGGTCAGTGATATCTCGCTTGATTTCTTCCCGAATATTCAAAACTGAAATAATCTAAGTTCCAGAGACTGCCAGAAAATGAACTGGCCCTACCACAAGTATATCGACATTATATGCGCTTTAAGAATGTGCTCACGCCGTATCTGAATAATACAGGACATATTGCAGGTGAATGCATTGGCTTGATCACTAGATATATTGTATGATGTTAATGACAGTTTCAGGGAGGATGCCGAACACTCCAAAAAAATAGCGGCAATCGAGAGGATCAGTACTTCTGCGGCGCAACAATTACGAGACTGGAAGGATTACAGAGATAATCCCAGGCCGGAAACGGTAGAGTGCTTTGCTCATGCTCTTGGGATTGCGCGCGATGCATCACGAGGCCGGACGCACATCATATATCAGGAAGTTGAGTACGTCCCGTCAGTAAAGAATCGACTCGACAAGTTCAGGTCCACAAGAGTCGGAGTTTTCAAACTGGATGATGTCTGGCAGGACCTTGAATCCAGAATGGGCCTAGGCCCTGGCAAGGGGAAGGTGTATATCCGCGAGATGCTTGAGGAGTTCGATCTCGAACCTGCAAAAGGGTGGGTCGGAGGACCGCCCATTCCTATCTTCAATTTGATGTTCTCAGCCAAAAACAGTCTCCCAATCTATCTTGGAATGAGTGCGTTGTTTTCTCTCCCCGAAAGGTCTCTTATGATGTTGCTTCCTAATTTCAGGCCGGATTTCACGACAGAAGCTAGTATTCATGCGGCCCAACCCAGACTGGAGGCGGGATCTGAATATGAAAAGTGATGAACCTCCTGCTCACTTCAAGTTACGGGGGAGCAAGATTTCGGACGCAGAATTTATCTTCTGAAGGTATGATTCAAGCCGTGATTATCTACTAGACATGGATGGCTAACATTGCAAGCAGACACGCCCATGATATACGCAGGAAAGCGAATTGGACAGCTTGTCCCATGAATCATGACATGCCGTATATCACAGTAATCGTGATAGACTAAGTAGCGTAAAAAGTGAGATGAACGTGTCTATTAGCAATTCAAGAAATATACACCGCTTCCTCAATTGTATCTCAGAAAACCGAGTTCTCTGCGAAGGTACTTTCTCTTCAAGCAGGCAGGACTAATCATGGCCTCGCAAAGCATTTCTTCCAACCAGCCCTTCAGCAAGCAGACTGGGTCCAGTACCGCACGGAGCTTCTCCATCTCGCTCCCAGTACCCCCCGAATTCAAAATGACGTGTTCTTGCTCACGCAGAGACTGCTCGAGGGAAGACACCTCCAGAACAGCATCATCGAGGAGACTGCGAGAGCCTTGGGGGCGATCGAGCGTGACACTTCGCTGATACTCCTGATACAGGATGTCGGCGTGGTGTTGTGGCGAGCCCGTTGTAAGTATTCCGAACCTTGCGGAGAGGTGAATGATTTGGTCCATCGCTTCAGTCAGTGGCGTATAGCGTCTGTAAAGCAAACAACGCGTTTACATAATACGGACAACGCTTTTGAGAAGAAAGGGCATACTGGGTCCGCGGTTGTCCGATATTCGCCTCAATTTCAGCGGGCTGCGCCCCTTGTAGACTGTCCAGCGGCTCAAGACTAGGATTTGGTAAGAGATCGCGCCACCGAGGAGGAAGGACGACTTACCTGTTCTCATTCTTTTGGCTCTTCTTCTGTTTATAAGTCTCCCGTCGTCTTTGGTTGATCACATCGCGACGCCTACAGACAAAAGGGTCAGCAAGGAGACAATACACGTAAAAACCACTGTACTTTGCATAGCTGCGACGACTGCTAGCGTTATGTGCGGCTCGACGGTCTTCCATATGTGCGGAAGAAAGTTAAGCTTTTGTGCGGCCAGAAATCGTGAAAGAAATTACTCCACGAAACGAGAAGCGAAATGCATATCTACGGCCGAATATATAGTTGCTGGACCACAGGAGTTGTGCACAACTCAGGACTTACATCTATGCACAGGTCAGGACTTGTATTATGTAAACGGCGAACAATGAACGGACGTCGGATCAGAAGAACCTTCAGCATGGTGAGCCAAAATGGGTCCCGGTGTTGCTCTGTGACTGCTTAGCTCTCCGCGCGTCAGCATCATCAAAGAGCAGTCACAAGAAAAGCGAAGGCAACCGCACAGGTAGGGGTAAGCGGTAATGCAAAGGAAGAGGACAGGTTGAAAGCCATCATAAGAATTGGTATGTTCGTCAATGCCGCAAATTAACCTTCGTGCAGTGATTGTGCTTCCTCATTATGCCGCTGTGTCCTCAATTTGAGTATGTATCCGCCTTTTTCAGAAATTCGTACTGCGTACTCAAGCGAATCCGGACCAGGCGGGTGAAAAAAGGAGATGCGGATGAGCGTATTGATGCCACGTTGGAGGTGATCCTGCTGACGGAGAAATTAAACTTTGCTTCTATTGACGGTGAAGCCCATGCTGACGACTGGTATTTACAAATGGTAGTTCTTGTGCGACTCGAAGGTAGTACCACATACAACCGCGTCTTGCGTGACCGTAATTATGGATTAATGTCGGGTTTTGCACAGGCCAATGTTTCAATACGCAGCCTTTCTGTTGAGTCAACATTCTCCTCACGGTCCATTGGAAAAGTGGAAGCCTGAAGAGCGAGACGACCGTTCACGTGAAGAGAACGACAAAGTGGAGTCAGACTAAGGAAACGGTCAGCGCGAGCAACGTCACAAAGAGGAGGCCACCTACGTTAATCCTTTCTGCCAAACAGAATGGTACGGACTGCGCCCGAAACGCTATAGGATGGGAACACGTAACCGTAGTGATAGGAGGGCACGATGAGCACGAAGCATAGCGCGACGTTGGCTGAAAAGGACATCGGTCAGTTATTGAACAGAAAGGCGGGGCCACCAACATACTAGTGATCCGAGTGATAATGAAGAAAGGAGCATATACTTGGGCGTCGAGAGCATAATCATAGCCTCAAACGTAAGCCCCACAACGAGCATGCCAACGAAGTCGACCACTCTGAAGATCACGTAGTCAGCAGAGCCGAATCTGGGAGGAAAGGTTAGGTGAAATGAGAGAGACAGTAAAAAGGCTCACTTTCGGTTAAGGTCAACTTGGAATGAGCGGCTAACGATAGAGTAGAAGAGGAAGGTCCTGCGTCCACGAGGCAGACCAAGGCGCGGTGATGACGCTAATACCCCGCCCAGACAGCTATCGCAGTGATTTTAGCGCGAAACACATGGATTCTGTCGCCAACTCGGAGGAGACACCTCAAGGTCACCCTGCGAGTTGGTTGTTCCTGCTGTCCGTGCGAGGGCAATCGTCATTCCACATCTCTGCCAGTTTCAAAGCTGAGCTACCCGTCTGCCCTTGATTACCCCTCTACCACCGATCTCGCGGTAGACTCGAATTCTTTCGGAGGAAAGTGGTAAACAACAGGAGACAAGGAAAGTGCTCGACGAGGACGTTCTGTGGGGAGGGAGCGCACATTCGGAAGGTGTCTTCCTGGTTTCCTAGACAGTGGGGCGCGCGCCGTCACCCTGAAGTTTCTGCATTTTTCTCAGTCGTGAAGATGGAGCGGAAGAAGTTGAAGTCCGCGGGCAGGGTACATTCTCAACTGCCGACGTGGAGGAACATTGGCTGGAGAACCGTCCTTTACGGAAGGGGTAGCATAACGGGGCGCGGCAGGATCTGGTACAGAGAACGGCGCTGATCAACGACACAGATGTCGTTGAGAGGGAGGTCCAAGCACTCATTGAGCTCTCTGTCCGAATGAGGGCTTCAATTTTCAGATCGAATGCGGCCTTCCCGTTACTCAAAACATGACTTTGCCCAGGTTAGAGCAAGATTGAAGCGACATTCGGAACTATATAAACTGATCTGCTTCAGCAACCATTCCATCGAATGAGCAACGACTATACCTCTGTTTCCGCAACAAGAGGGGCCTGTACGTCACGCATCGTTGTCGGGCTCAAGAGAGTGCCCGTAGAAAGAAAGTTCGTGAAACGCCACATAGTTTCGTTCCGTTCTCAAACACAATTGCTTGAAGAGTGGATTGCTGTCTCAAACCGAGTAAGCATGAGGCATATACATAACCCTGGAAACTAAAGCTCACAATTAAGCGCAAAAAGTCGCAGAATTCACCTTCTTCATCTTCCAACTTCACCCGGTCTTCACCAAAGAACCTTGCGCAGCCGCCATCTCTGGAACCTCGATAGGTCATATTCGGGTTCCATAATCTTCGTATTGCCATTATTCTGGTCATAGGTGCTCTTAAGTTCCAGTAAGGAATATATCTCCAAGGATAGTCGACCTCTGGTGCAGACGATGAATGACGATGATGGTACGAATTTGAGCGGTGATTTCCGCTTTCGGCGCGAAGCACGTGTTTTTTAAAATGCCGAATTTCCTGCCGGTGGGAACGAGACTACGTCCTCGCTCTTCCTCATATTTTTTTACTTTTCTTTCGAGGATCCTTATTCAACCTCCACGAGGATGTCGGCTCCCTCTATCGGATTATCATCGACGTCCAGTGCAAAAAGAGGTCTTGATCCTGTGCAGGATATGCTTTGTTGCAGTAAGCCAAGGTCATTTCGTTCTTCCTACTTTCAAGCTGACTTCGGCACTGTCACAGCGTTTGGCCTTGAAAACTCCAAACCTCTAACAGACGATGTTGACCGTGTGCAAACGACCGGCTCTTTGTCAACGAGAGAGACGCGAGTGCTAGGAAAGAAAGGTGTGTTTGCTACTCTGAAATGTCGACCATTTGGTATTGAGTGCTGTCACTAGGGGCTCGTCCAAGAAGGAAATCAATCCCCGTCGTCAACAACGACAATAACTACGGCCTGCAGGTTCTCATTTATAACCGCTATCCCTTCGCCACAGACGACGAAAGACCAAGATCGGATGCCAAAGTCGCCATCGAGAAAATGCCAACATTCCCATCGACCTTGAGCCTAGCAGATGTGTTTGCAACACGACTCACGACGCGCTGGCGACTTCACCATGACCACCAGCCTGTTGAGGAGGAGACGGAAATCGCCTGGTTCGACGCCCAACGCACTGAGTGCAGGCCTATTCGAGGGCATGGCTTTCGATTCTCCGTCGACGGCGACCAGCTCATCCATCCCAACCTCCTTTGCCTGGAGGAGCACTGGAATTATTCTTTTCCAGTGCTCCTCCAGGCAAAGGAGGTCGGGGTACAGAATCCGCTGCCGCCGAGGGTTGACAACACGCACTCTAGGCTTGTACTATAGATCCTTATCCATTGCAGCCAGCTAGCCTATCAAAAGAACCGCCGGATTTCGCGCCAGACGCCTCACCTCATGAAAACTTGACGGGATGATCATAGCCGATTTACTGCTCTCGATGCCTAATATCCAGCAGGATGTAACTGAAGGACGTACCGATATCTCCTGCGCTTGCTTCCATATCACCATTGGGCGAAGTTGGTACTCCTGCTCCCCTCCTCTCCAGCCGGGCACGTAGAATTTTGCGTCTCTGGAAGCAGAGGGTTCCACTTTGAGTTAAGGCGTGGGATCTTGAGCATGCGTGCAAAGGGTAGACCGGAAATGGATAGGTTGGACAGTACTGAGGGAGTGTGTTGTTGGTTTGGTTCGGTGCAAGAGTGAGCGTGCCTCGCACCCGAGTGTCTAGCCACTCCTCCCTACTGTATATCTCGAGGCATTTGGCAGGTCGGAACAAATGTCTTGTGGGCCCGCGGTCGTGCAAGAAGACGTTAAAGTTGAAGGCGAGCTCTCGTCCGCGTGAGATCGATTACGGAGTTTTTTCTATGGGTACGCCTGTTCTATTTTACGTTGTATGCATCATAATCACCTCCGCTTCTAGGTCCACCAATGGAAGAAACATGTTTGTACTACTAGTTCAACTGGAAATCTATATTCCTCTTTGAATGTCCTCTTTTACATGATGTCTCCGAGTCCCGTTCCGCAATTTGGCTGCCAAGTCCAGTGAATTCAATATTCTCAACATCAAAATTTGCGTCCCCACATTCGGAAATTTTATCAACGCACCGACTCGTTCAGGACCTGCTGGTTTCGATAGCCAAACAGGACATCGAGTGAACTTGAGACTATGGCGACGTCGCGACCAGTTTGTTCTTTCTAAAGATATCTGGCACACAGGAAACGTGGACGATCCTTACTCCTCGGTATTTGATTCTGCGGATGAAGATTGGACCCATATGGGCCTATATCCTGTCCGCCGCATGTTGCAGGATATGCCTTGCTTCCTTTCCAGTTGAAAGTGAAGGGCTCAAAGAATACACAACAATGCGGATGTTTCATGCTGCAGCGACGAGAAATGGTAATCATCTAACTGCATTCTGTGTGCCCCCGCCGAAATGACCTTGATACGGAGTATGGCTTAGTACGATAACCGACTTTTTCAGTCGCGGAGGACATCTCGACTGCTAGCACAGAAGGCAAGAATCCCGAAGTCAAGGCTATCCTTAAAAAACGCTCCCGTTATCTTCCAGGAAATCCCGATGACGGATGTAGGTATGTCCTCCTTCGACCGCGAACGATGTCTTCGTTTGGGGCACAGATTGATTTGACGAGTACCACAACACCCTTGGCGACACGAATCTTACGAGGTGCAACAATTAATGTCGCCAATAGAAATAACGCGATATCTCCCCTGCTGCGATATACCTTCCTATTTGAGAATGTCTCAGATCTCGCCAGCCAGTGGTGCAAAAGACAAAACTGTGAACATCAAGTCGTAGATATGCTGGTAATAATTGTGGGCCGTTGCTTTGGCGGCCATCCTGAGAAAGGGTCCCGTATCCTAGTGGTGCAGTGACCTTGGTGAGCTGCGCCGTTGCAGCCCGCGAGTGAACCTGATCAATTCATGACCCGGTCGGCCTCTAATTCGTCCCCTCTTGAGGAATCCAGCTGCAGTAATGGATGATGATTCTTAGGGGAATGTGTCAGGGATGTGTCCGTCGGGGTACCGACCCACTCTTTTTTTTTTAGTTGCTATTATTCAAATGTCTGTTTACCATAAGTTGATGGTCCGAATATGAACGACGATGATGGTACGAATTTTGAGCGGTGATTTCCGCTTTCGGCTCGAAGCACGTGTTTTTGCAAATTGCCGAATTTCCTGCCCGCCTTCATTCGCTCTTCCCGCTCCACCTCGTATTTTTTACTTTTTCCTCGAGGGTCCTTTTCAAATGTCGACGAAGATATCAGCTTCTTCTTCTGGATTGTCGGCCGTAGTGCAAAGAGAGGTCTTGATCCTGTGCAGGATATGCTCGACTTTGCAGTAAGCCAACCTTATATGTCGTTCTTCCCACTTTCAAGCCGACTTCGGTACTGTCATAGCACATAGCCTTTCCAACTTCAAACTTCTGACAGCCGAGGTTGACCGTGCGCAGACGACCGGTTCTTCGTCGACGAGAGAGACGTGATTACTGGGAAGGAAAGGTGTGTTTGCTACTCTGAAATGTCGACCATTTGGTATTCAGTGCTGTCACTAGGGGCAGCGCTCATCCAAGAACGAATGAAACCTCCGTCGTCAACAACGGCAATAGCTACGGAGTGCAGGTTCTCAGTCATGACTGCGAAGGGGTAGTGCCGCCAAAGAGAAAGAAAGACCAAGATCGGATGCCAAAGTCGCCGTCGAGCCCTTGGACAAGAATACCAACATTTCCATTGCCCTTGAGCCCAACAGACGCGTTTGCAAAACCGTCGTTGTCCTTTCCGATTCTCAGGACGGACGGTTCACCTTGGACCCACGATGTGCTGCCGACTTCTCCAGTGCTCCCAGCGTGTGGAAGAGGAGACAGAAATCGCCTATTCGACGCCTAATGCACTGAGCGCAGAGGCAGCCGAGGGCTTGGCTGTCGATTTTCCGTCGACGGCGACCCGCTCATCACCTCGTCACCTCCGCGACCTCCGAGTCCCTTGCCCGGGAAGACGGGCAAAGAGTCGGCACCAATGCCACCTATTAACACTGAAAACAGTCCGCCGCCGCCAAGGGTTGACAACGAGCTCTTTACGCTTGTAGATCCTCGACGACATTCATTGCCCAAACGAAGGCCACCAGCGAAAGAATCACCTGATGACACCCCGCTTTTTGATGGGAGGACTCAGAGTCGAGCTCGTTAAAACTTTTCGAGTGTTTTCATAGTGATGAGCTTGCAACGATGATCTCCAGTGTAGCCACACGGTCTGCCCATCCAGTTTTCATGTTACGCAATCGCCTTGCACCGGGAACGGAATCGTCGCTATTGTCTCCCTGGGCAAATCGAACCAATCATCATAAAACTCGAAATCCTCGAGGGATTGTCTTCCCGCAAGCTGTATCGAAGCGACATGCCGAGCCACTAGAGTTGTTGGGAACATAAAGTCTTAGAGTGGACGCTCACGCGCAGGAAACCAAGCTTGTCGGGCTTGGCTGAGTATTTGTCGAGGTCTTCTAACGCATAGTCAAATCTCTGAGGCCAAGATGAAGCATTTTTGACTCGCTATGCAAGTGAAACCCGAAGTCCAGCGACAGAAGGTCTTCGCTTCCTTCAAGGACTTCCGAGAGTTTGAACTTGTGCTGGCAGCTGTCGTGCTTGTCGCTGGACGCAAAGGAGAGTTGGACCTATTGGCGGCGTTGAAGGTTGGGCGTGTCACAGCATGTGAGGGTAGACCGTAAATCGATGGGTCGGACAGTCCTGATAGAAGGTGGCGTGGTCTGGCTCTGTGCGAGATGGGAGCGAGCCCGCACTCGCGTGTCTGACCGCTCCTCCTGCTGTACGCCTCGTTGTCGGGGTAATCGGCGGGTCTGGATAACTTTCTTATCTGAGGCCTTACTGTACGTTAGTGAATATTTTCTCCATTGTACGTAGTCGGGTACTGATTATGCTCAATCACAGATACGCTTATTTCGGTGTCTATACTCTGTGGGTGCTTATTCGGAGCAACCCCAAATATACAGGCCGCATGGTTGACTTGCGGCCTTACTTCAGGCTGCTCACGATTGTTTGCTTCTTCGCACTCTCTTTTCTCTTGTCCACTATGTCGTGGATCATCCGAGATCCACCTTCTCCCCTTGCTGGTAACTCACCAAAGCTGGAGGATACGCACTCGAAACCGGAGGGGACGCCTGTGGCGACTCCGAAGGCGGATCCCCCTCGTCCACTTTCTCCTCTATTTTCACCTCCGACTCTCTGGTTGGATTTAATCGAAGAGCAGTGGTCCACGAATCCGCTACGAATCAAGTCGACCTTCTCTACCGCAGGAACCAGAATTCAATCTCTCACCAGTCCTGCGTGTGGCATGGGGTGGACTTTCAACCTTGATCTCCCCGGTGGACAGCTCAAAAAGAAATCGGTCACGAGACCCAAGAGCGGTCTCAAGAGTCAATACCGTTCGAGTGCTAGCTTCGCTCCGGTCAAGCCCAGTGGGGTTTCAGCCTGGAACCTTATCGATTCGTGCGTCATTTAGGAGAGGGGATTGTGTCATTGCAGTACTGGACAATGATCAGCAGAATTTGGTGCGGAAAGGACAGAGCGCCATCTCACTCGGACGCTGTGATATTCCTCTTCCATTAGACGAGCTCTTCATTGACGTAGACGTCACCGTATTCCTTCAATCAGGCCCAGTAGAAGACCCTCAGAAATTGTCTGAATCGATGACGAAAGCCATCAGAGCCTCGCTCGACGGCAACTTTCCTGTTGACGTCAAATTTATGCTTTTTTCTCGTAAAATTGGGGGGACTTACGGATGTAGACGCCGTCCCATCTATGCGAGCAGCAGCATTTTGAAGTGCCGCAACTCGTTCTTGGATAGCTGTAGGTTTCGTTTGGGTGCTGCTTTCTTTGATGAATACTAATATTGCATCTTCTTTCTAGATATGGACGGTTCTCGCGACAGCGATGACCCCCCTCCTGGTGTCTGCCAGTCTCCCTATGATGAAGACAGCGATCTGGAATCTGACTTGGACGAGGATCCCCCTGCGACCCCGAAACGGCTGACATCACTGCCAGAGAGTCGCGACCGGATCCACTTTCCCGTCCCTTATCTCCCGTCGCTATCACAGATCTGGATACAGTCCAGTCTATGCCACCTAAATCTCTTGGCGGTGACATATCGCCTGTAGCATCGATATCTGATACAGACGGTGTTTCGTCACGTACGTACTCCTACATCTCTACTTGCACAATAATTGACATCAATCCATCGCACATGCAGTTTCCGAGCCTTGATAGCATATATGTATACCAAAGAGGTCGCTTTCATCCCCCTTAAATCCAGCGGTATATAACATCGGTGATGCATGTTCTCCCAAATCGATGTATCGCCTTGCAGTCAAAGTAGGGTGTTGCTCTTTTTTCCTATCAGTGTCTGAACTCGTATACTCTAGGCCAGTCATGAAGGTCTAAAGAAACACGCATTCGACAACCTACGCTCTCAGCTCGGGACCAAAACATTATTACGGAGATACTCTCAAATTAAAGTTCACTGTCGAGCATGCGCCTGGTCTTTGAAAGCTATCATTGAAATCTCGGACGAGTCCAGCCTGCCGCGGGTTTCAAACCCCGATTGCATGCCGAGGTTTCTGTCCGACGGCTGCGCAAGCTCTTCGATTTACTTGTATATGACCCCAATAATTATCGTCTATATATGTGTTCAGCATGTCATTGCTCTTATTTCAAAAAGAGCACTTCAGTCATCTGCAATAATTTTCTGAGGAAATTGGGCGACTTTGCAATGGAACAAATTTCACGGCCTAAGTACCTGGTCCTTACTAAGCAATCGTCTGCTTCCACAAGTCATTTCTAGTTTCAAACCCCGACAAGTAATTACCACCATGCCCGAGCCCCTACCCCAAAACTCATTTCGTCCATCCTCCGATGAACACAAAGCGTATCAATCTTGTCTGGGACTCGAAGCTGTTGGAAGTAGCTGGGGTGTGGTCGTGGGTAGCCTGGCCAAAGAGGCCTCCGAAGCCGCCATGTTCAAATTCAGCCCAGAAGTTGCGGCGCGAGTCCTGGGCTATGCACTTCGTCTCTCTCCTTCTACTGAAGGCACGGCTTGCCTGGCACAAGAAATTCTCAGTTGCAACGACGAGGGTGAACTCCTTGCAGGCTTGTCGTATCTATATGTCATGGGCATGATTAGAATCTGTACGTCTTCTTCCTCGGCCTACTCCGCCCAAGAATGACATCCATTGCAACTAGTTAAAAATCCGAAGGGTTCAGTGCCGACGCCAATGTCGATTCATAGTTCCCGACCGTCATTTCAAGCAACGGCAGACAGCATCGCTGCCCTTTTGTCGCAGCCCACTACGAGTTCAAGTGATGCTAAAAAGCTGGTAGGCACGATTTCAAGGATGTTGTTCTCGACTGAATCTCATTAGGCTTTGGCGCGAGACGATTATCGGTGCATCCTGTCAGGGAATGTGGATATTGCCAGCTTTGACGCCGGTCTGACGTCAGTCAATGTAGCAGCCGGAGATAGGATGAAAGTTACAGTGTTGGGTCACATATTCGGCCAATCGACGATGGACAATACAGCCGGACTGACG
This sequence comes from Armillaria borealis, assembly GCA_030435635.1. Taxonomy (NCBI): domain Eukaryota; kingdom Fungi; phylum Basidiomycota; class Agaricomycetes; order Agaricales; family Physalacriaceae; genus Armillaria; species Armillaria borealis. The sequence continues at coordinate 101,682 of JAUEPT010000044.1, read as the reverse complement.
AATGCCGCTCAGATAAAAGTACGTCTATCTCCCTCTTGCATATGACTGTAGCACCATTTAATCTCAATCTGCTTACCAGCTGGCATGGGCCGCTTCCGCTGCTGCCGTTGTCCAACGATTTGCTAGCATTTCAATTGTTGAAGAGCTCAATCAGAATAATATCCACCGAGCGGAGAATACGTTCACGATAACACCCGACTACCATTCTGCATTGGATGAGCTCCGCATTTCTCTTCATCCAATTGAGAGTGTAAGCGGATTATCATTGTTCCTCTTTCTCCTGAACATGAGACCTGTATAGGATGATAACAATACGTATGAAATCCACACTTATCCCCCAAATCGGAATGCTGTGTATGGACTTCCGGACCAAGTGACGCTCACGGATGCGACCGGCGGACAAATCCCTCTTCCCAGTCGTCGTTATTTCCAACTCCACGATGCTTGTGCGAAGATCGCTCATCTCTCAGGGGCGGGGGAGATCGTAGAACGGCTGTTCCGAGATGTAGAAGATGTGAAGGTTTTAGCAGAAGATGGAGGATCCCAGCACCTTTTGTCTTTGGCGCTTTCATCACATTTGCATGCACAGAGTGTTTACTGATTGAAATTGAAACTGCTTTGTTGTGACTTCAGCATGCATTCGAGATCATCTTCACCGCGTTTGCTCACAGCCAATTACTACATAACAGTATAATATGATCCTCGTACACATCTTTCGACGCCGTCCCGGCCATTCCGCCGACTTTATGTTTCCTGAACGAAGTACATTGTTCCCTGCTTCCTTAATCCAATCCTGGTCCCGTTTGGAGACAAAGCTCCTGTTTCTTCCACCTATCCAGGGGCCCGGAAAAGAGGTCTTCTACTGGATACAAGGCTAACGGGAGGACTGCTACAGAAACTACATGGTTACGGAAACAAGTCGTCCATTAGTAGTTTCGACCTAATACAAACGAATGCTCCGTTCTCTTTGGGACGTACTTAGTCTCGACGGAAAGTAGCGTCTGCGCGGGATTCTCTTTCCCGCATGCACCGACGACTGTGTGCTCTCCCTTAACGCCCGCCGTCGCTTCACCTCCAAACACAAGTCCAGATGCAACCGGACCTTCCTTGCGAGTGTGGACAAGGGGCGGCCAGAAAGGTGGTGGGGTGCCTAGTCTCCAGGGTCCCAAAAAACTGTTAGCAATAGGCACGAATCTCGGAATCTGGAGAACGTAAGTTAGTATACCTAAGGTCCTCAGTACGGAATTATCTTCATAAGATTGGTGTGAATAGATGTAGAGAGCAATGTAGAGTCGATTGGGTTCAACTAATACCTCAGAGGGGTAATGTTGAATATGTACTCGTCTCTGGAAGCAGAGGGTTCCATTTTGACTTGGAGGCGTTGGAGTTTGAGCATGCACGTAAGGGTAGACCGGAAATTGGTAGGTTGGACGGTGCTGAGGGAGTGTATGGTTCAGTGCGAGAATGGGAGCATGCGGTGTCTAGCCACTCCTCCCTGCTATACGTCTCGTCGTCGAGGCGTACGGCGAGTCTGATCAACTTGCTGGACCACAGGAGTTGTGCACAACTCAGGACTTGCATCTGTGCACAGGTCAGGACTTGTAATTATGTAAACGGCGAACAATAATGAGCGGACGTCAGATCAGTGAGCCAAATGTATAATCCCTCAGGCTCCCGGTGTCGCTCTGCGACTTCTTCGCGCGTCAGCATCATCAAAGAGCGGTCACAAGAAAAGCGAAGGCAACCGCACAGGTAGGTGCAAGCGGTAACGCAAAGGAAGAGGACAGATTGAAAGCTATCATAAGAATTAGTGTGTTCGTCAATGCCGCAAATTAACCTTCGTGCAGTGATTGTGCTTCCTCAATATGCCGCTGTGTCCTCAATTTGAGTATGTATCCACCTTTTTTAGAAATTCGTACTGCGTACTCAAGCGAATCCGGACCAGGCGGGTGGAAAAAGGAGATGCGGATGAGCGTATCGATGTCACGTTGGAGGTGATTCTGCTGACGGAGAAATTAAAACTTTGCTTCTATTGAGATGCTGATGACTGGTAATTTATAAATGGTAGTTCTTGTGCGACTCGAAGGTAGCCACATACATCCGCGTCTTGCGTGACCGTGGCTATGGATTGATGCTAGGTTTTACACGGGTTAATGTTTCACTATGCGGTCTTTTGCTGGCTAATTTGTCGAGTCAAAATTCTCCTCGTGGTTCATTGAAAACTGAAAGCGTGAAGAGCGAGACGACCGCCTATGCGAGGAGAACTCCAAAGTGGAGTTCGACTAAGGAAATGATCAGCATAAGCAAGTATCGCAAAGAGGTGTGGCACACAATCGTCGATTCTTTGCGTCAAACAGAATAGTAAGCCCGAAACATTGAAGGGAGGGAACGCGTAACCGTAGCGGGAGATGTGCGGGAGAACTTCGATAGGCGCGACCGCTGAAAAGGGTATCGGTCAGTTATCGAACAGAAAGGCGGGGACACCAACGTACTGATGATCCAAATAATCATGAAGAAAGGCTTATACATGGGCGTCAAGAGCGTGATCCCAGCCCCACAGAGAGCATGCCAACGAAGTCGACCACTCTGAAGATCACGTAGTCAGCAGAGCCGAATCTGGGAGGAAAGGTTAGGTGAAATGAGAGAGACAGTAAAAAGGCTCACTTTCGGTTAAGGTCAACTTGGAATGAGCGGCTAACGATAGAGTAGAAGAGGAAGGTCCTGCGTCCACGAGGCAGACCAAGGCGCGGTGATGACGCTAATACCCCGCCCAGACAGCTATCGCAGTGATTTTAGCGCGAAACACATGGATTCTGTCGCCAACTCGGAGGAGACACCTCAAGGTCACCCTGCGAGTTGGTTGTTCCTGCTGTCCGTGCGAGGGCAATCGTCATTCCACATCTCTGCCAGTTTCAAAGCTGAGCTACCCGTCTGCCCTTGATTACCCCTCTACCACTGATCTCGCGGTAGACTCGAATTCTTTCGGAGGAAAGTGGTAAACAACAGGAGACAAGGAAAGTGCTCGACGAGGACGTTCGGTTGGGAGGGAGCGCACATTTGGAAGGTGTCTTCCTGGTTTCCTAGACAGTGGGGCGCGCGCCATGAGGCCGTCACCCTGAAGTTTCTGCATTTTTCTCAGTCGTGAAGATGGAGCGGAAGAAGCTGAAGTCTGCGGGAAGGGTGCATTCTCAACTGCCGAAGTGGAGGTACATTGGCTGGAGTTCCGTCCTTTACAGAAGGGTTAGCATAACAGGTCGCGGCAGGATATGGTACGGCGAACAGCGCCGATGACACAGATGTCGTTGAGGGAAGTCCAAGCACTCATTGAGCTCTCTGTCAGAATGAGGGCTTCAATTTTCAGATCGAATGCGGCCTTCCCGTTACTCGAAACATGACTTTTCCCAGGTTAGAGCAAGAAAGTTGAAGCGACATTCAGAACTATATAAACTGATCTGTTTCAGCAACCATTCCGTCGAATGAGCAACGACTATACCTCTATTTCCGCAACAAGAGGGGCCTGTATGTCACGCATCGCTGTCGGGCTCAAGAGAGTGCCCGTAGAAAGAAAGTTCGTGAAACGCCACATAGTTTCGTTCCGTTCTCAAACACAATTGCTTGAAGAGTGGATTGCTGTCTCAAACCGAGTAAGCATGAGGCATATACATAACCCTGGAAACTAAAGCTCACAATTAAGCGCAAAAAGTCGCAGAATTCACCTTCTTCATCTTCCAACTTCACCCGGTCTTCACCAAAGAACCTTGCGCAGCCGCCATCTCTGGAACCTCGATAGGTCATATTCGGGTTCCATAATCTTCGTATTGCCATTATTCTGGTCATAGGTGCTCTTAAGTTCCAGTAAGGAATATATCTCCAAGGATAGTCGACCTCTGGTGCAGACGATGAATGACGATGATGGTACGAATTTGAGCGGTGATTTCCGCTTTCGGCGCGAAGCACGTGTTTTTTAAAATGCCGAATTTCCTGCCGGTGGGAACGAGACTACGTCCTCGCTCTTCCTCATATTTTTTTACTTTTCTTTCGAGGATCCTTATTCAACCTCCACGAGGATGTCGGCTCCCTCTATCGGATTATCATCGATGTCCAGTGCAAAAAGAGGTCTTGATCCTGTGCAGGATATGCTTTGTTGCAGTAAGCCAAGGTCATTTCGTTCTTCCTACTTTCAAGCTGACTTCGGCACTGTCGCAGCGTTTAGCCTTGAAAACTCCAAACCTCTAACAGACGATGTTGACCGTGTGCAAACGACCGGCTCTTTGTCAACGAGAGAGACGTGAGTGCTGGGAAAGAAAGGTGTGTTTGCTACTCTGAAATGTCGACCATTTGGTGTTGAGTGCTGTCACTAGGGACTCGTCCAAGAAGGAAATCGATCCCCGTCATCAACAACGACAATAACTACGGCCTGCAGGTTCTCATTTATGACCGCTATCCCTTCGCCACAGATGACGAAAGACCAAGATCGGATGCCGAAGTTGCCACCGAGAAAATGCCAACATTCCCATCGACCTTGAGCCTAGCAGATGTGTTTGCAACATGACTCACGATGCGCTGGCGACTTCACCATGACCACCAGCCTGTTGAGGAGGAGACGGAAATCGTCTGATTCGACGCCCAACGCACTGAGTGCAGGCCTATTCAAGGACATGGCTTTCGATTCTCCGTCGACGGCGACCAGCTCATCCATCCCAACCTCCTTTGCCTGGAGGAGCACTGGAATTATTCTTTTCCAGTGCTCCTCCAGGTAAAGGAGGTCGGGGTACAGAGTCCGCTGCCGCCGAGGGTTGACAACACGCACTCTAGGCTTGTACTATAGATCCTCCGACGATATCCATATGTTGCAGCCAGCTAGCCTATCAAAAGAATCGCCCGATTCCGCGCCAGATGCCTCACCTCATGAAAACTTGACGGGATGATCATAGCCGATTTACTGCTCTCAATGCCTAATATCCAGCAGGATGTAACTGAAGGACGTACCGATACCTCCTGCGCTTGCTTCCTTATCACCATTGGGCGAAGTTGGTACTCCTGCTCCCCTCCTCTCCAGCCGGGCACGTAGAATTTTGTGTCTCTGGAAGCAGAGGGTTGGGCGTGAGAGTTTGAGCATGCGTGCAAAGGGTAGAACGGAAATTGATAGGTTGGACAGTGCGGAGGGAGTATGGTGTTGGTTTGGTTCAGTGCGAGAGTGAGCGTGCCTCACACCCAAGTGTCTCGCCACTCCTCTCTGATATACGTCTCGTCGTCGAAGCATTCAGGGGGTCTGAACAAATTTCTTGTGGGCCCGCGGTCGTGCAAGAAGACGTCAAAGTTGAAGACGGGCTCTCGTCAGCGCGAGATCGATTACGAGATATGTTTGTACTACTAGTTCAACTGGAAATCTATGTTCCTCTTTGAATGTCCTCTTTCACTTGATCATGATGTCTCCGAGTCCCGTTCCACAATTTGGCAGCCAAGTCCAGGGAATTCAATATTCTCAACATCAAAATTTGCATCCCCACATTCGGAAGCCTTATCAACGCACCGAATCTTTCAGGGCCTGCTGGTTTTGATCGCCAAATAGGACATCGAGTGGACTTGAGCACTATGGCGACATCGCGACCAGTTTGTTCATTCTAGAGAGATCTGGCGCACAGGAAACGTGGACAATCTTTACTCCTCAGTATTTGATTCTGCGGATGAAGATTAAGCCCATATGGGCCTATATCCTGTCCGCCGCATGTCAGCGCATGTCGCAGGATATGGCTTATTTCCTTTCCAGTTCAAGGGCTCAAAGAATTATGAATACACAACAATGCGGATGTTTCATGCTGCAGCGACGAGAAATGGTAATTATCTAACTGTATTCTGTCTGCCCGCGCCGAAATGCCCTTGATACGGAGTACGGCTTAGTACGATAACCAACTTTTTCAGTCGCGAAGGACATCTTGACTGCTAGCACAGAAGGCAAGAATCCCTAAGTCAAGGCTATCATTAAAAAACGCTCCCGTTACCTTTCAGGAAATCCTGACGACGGATGTAGGTATGTCCTCCTTCGACCGCGAACGATGTCTTCGTTTGGGGCACAGATTGATTTGACGAGTACCACAACACCCTTGGCGACACGAATCTTACGAGGTGCAACAATGTCGCTAAAAGAAATAATGCGATATCTTCCCTGCTGCGATATACCTTCCTATTTGAGAATGTCTCAGATCTCGCCAGCCAGTGGCGCAAAAAACAAAACTGCGAACATCAAGTCGCACATATGCTGGTAATAATTGTGGGCCATTGCTTTGGCAGCCATCCTGAGAAAGGGTCCCGTATCCTAGTGGTGCAGTGACCTTGGTGAGCTGCGCCGTTGCAGCCCGCGAGTGAACCTGATCAATTCATGACCCGGTCGGCCTCTAATTCGTCCCCTCTTGAGGAATCCAGCTGCAGTAATGGATGATGATTCTTAGGGGAATGTGTCAGGGATGTGTCCGTCGGGGTACCGACCCACTCTTTTTTTTTTAGTTGCTATTATTCAAATGTCTGTTTACCATAAGTTGATGGTCCGAATATGAAGCTTCAAGAAGCGATTCGACTGACTCTGTCTGTCTGTTGAAAGCTATATCTAATGGGCATGATCTATCACCCAAAGTATCATAGGAAAACAGCAAGCCCTTGGACGGATAGACATAAGGATGATTAGTTCATGTCTAGTAGCAGCAGAGAACATTCGCATCGCTGGCATCAAACTTGAGGTAAAGTGCCGCACTGCAGCAAGCTCGTTAACAGAAAACAAGATATGCAGGAGGTGAACTAAGTTCAAGCCCAGAGTTCCAGAGAAACTATAATATATAGCATTGATTAAAAAGGCGGCCTAAGGACTACTCGTTCGACGTCTCTTCACAGCATGTTCGGTAACTTGTAGAGTTGGAAAAATAAATAGATGAGAACACATTGAAGGGAGCGTGCTTGTAGAGGCCTGGCGAGGTAGTCCTCTGGTCGCCGAACGGTGAAGATATCCTAGGCCCGAGTGATACGAGTTCAAATTTCAAAGCGGTGATTGCCATTTTGGTACCTTCTTGTTTTCAAATCCATCAAATTGGTATTTGAATTTGAATCAGATACTTCTCAGGACCATCACCACCGCCCGCGTAGTCGATCCATATGTACGTCTAATTTTCTGCATAGCCCGAGTTCAGACTTTCATACTATTACAGACTGTGGGAAAAAAAAAGTCTTCCTCCCCAGAGCCAGACCTAGAGGTTGATACAGCTTTGACCTTTTGGACTCGCCGCTCCTCATGTCTACTCGGTACGCCGGTTCAGAAAACCTGATACAGCACCCTAGTTCGAACTTTGGTGTAGTAGCTCTCTTTCTCTTAATACCACCATTACATAAGGAGTCCTCAGGCTTTGGCCTGTGGCCCCTCTCAATTTTCTATCTCGGAGCTCAGAGGGGGGCGCTTATGCGTATTTGGTAACTCAACTATTCTCTTTTCCAGCGACTTCGGACTGCCCCTTCATCTAAGTAACTTTGTCTTTTTTTTTTTTTTTGGAAAGGCGCGTCTAATTGACTCGGAGACTTACATCGGTGCTTGCCGACGTTACCGTTGGATCTCGTCGCTCTTTGAGGCATATCAAAGGACTTCAGAATGACGTTGAGCCGAAAACGACGAAATAATAGTTCCAGCATGGAATGTCTCCGAGGTAGTCGACGTCTGGTGCAGATGAATCATAATGATGGTTTGGCCAACAGAGAATTGAGCGGTGATTTCCGCTTTCGGCGCGAAGCACGTGCTTTCCAGATTCGGACTTTTTGCCGCATCTGCCGGCTTTCATAATTTCTCCTCGCTCTTCCTCATATTTTTTTACTCCTCCTCCGGGGGTCCTTATTCAATGTCAACGGCGATGCGGGCTCCTTCCCTTGTATTATCTTCGACGGCAAGTGCGAAGAGGGGCATACAGGATATGTTTTGAAGTAAGCCGACCTTCAAGTTATATCTCGTTCTTCCCACTTTCAAGCTGACCTCAGCGTTGTCACAGCGCTTCGCCTTTCGAACTCCAAACCTCTGACAGAGTCAAGGCTGACTATGCAAAGGACTGGTTCTTCGTCAACGAGAGTGTTGTGACTACAAGGAAAGAAAGGTGTGTTTCCTTCTCTGAAATGTCGACCATTCGATATTCAGTGCTGTCACTGTAGATTAGGGATTCAAAATCGCCATCTAAGAACCTATTAATTTCGGAAACAATTGTCACCAACAGCAATAGCTCTGGACTGCAAGGGCTCAGTTGTGACGGCGAAGGGGCAGTGCCGCCAAAGAAGGGGAAAGACCAAAATTAGATGCCAAAGCCGCTGCCGAGCCCTTAAACAAGAATGTCAACATTTTAATCGCCCTTAAACCCAACAGTCGCCCTTAAGCCCAACAGACGCGTTTGCAAAACCGTCGTCAACGTCTCCGATTGGCAGGACGGAGGATTCACCTTTGACCCGCGATGCGCTGCCGGCTTTACCAAGACCACCAGCCTGTCGAGGAAGAGACGAACATCGCCTAGTTTGACGCCAAACGCACTGAGTGCAGATTCATTCGAGGGCATGGTTGTCGATTCTCCCATCGACGACGACCAGCTCATCATCCCATTACCTCTGCGACCTCCTCCTTTGCCCAGGCGAAGATCGGTGAAGAATCACCTTCAATGCCACCCATCCACGCTGACGAGAGTACGCCGCCGCCGAGGGTTGACAACGCGCACTCTCTTATCATTGCCCAAACGAAGGCCGCCAGCGAAAGAATTATCCGATTCCACGCCTGACACCCCGCCTCATGAGATGATCACAGTTGATTTGTCGCCGCCAAAGCTTAATATCCGCTTCAAAGTTTCCGCTTTGGGTAGTTGTCTACTGCACGAGTGGAGATATGGATCTGGTGTGGCGGGACGATGTAGTTCTGAGAAACCTTGGGGATGTACGATGATGCTGATTATACTCGATCACAGATGTGCTTACTTCGGTGTCTGTACTCTGTAGGCGGCCGCGCTTATTCGAAGCAACCCCAAATATGCACGCCGCATGGATGCCTTGCGGCCTTACTCCAGGCTACTCACGACTGGTTACTTCCTCCCACTCCCTTTCTCTTGACCGCTATGTCGTGGATCGTCCGAGACCCACCTTCTCCCTTTGCTGATAATTCATCGAAGTTGGAGGACATACCCCCGAAATCGGATGGAAATACTCTGCCCCCTTTACCGATTCCAGAGGCGGTCCCCCTCGCCAACTTTCTCCCACCTCCGCCTCTCAGGTTGGATTTAGTCGAAGAGCAGTGGTCCACGAATCCGCTACAAATCAAGTCGACCTTCTCTACCACAGGAACCGGAATTCAATCAGTCACCAGCCCTGTGTGCGGCATGGGATGGACTTTCAATCTCTCCCCTGATCTACCGGCTGAGTCAGCTTTCCGCGGTAGAATGATCAGAAGGGGTGGGAGGAAGCTACCCACGAGAGATACCAATGCCGTTCGAATATTTGCTTCCCTCCGGCTAAGCCCTGCGGGTTTTCAGCCTGGGACCTTATCGATTCGAGCGTCATTTAGGAGGGATGATTGTGTCCTTGCAGTGCTCAATGTTCAGCCGTATTCGGTACTGAAAGGACAGAGCGCCATCTCGCTCGGACGCTGTGATATTCCTCTTCCACCAACACCAACACCAACACCATTGGACGAACTCTTCATTGACGTAAACGTCACCATATTTCTTCAATCAGGCCCAGTGGAAGATCCTCAAAAATTGTCTGTATCGATGACGAAAGCCATCAGAGCCTCGCTCGACGGCAACTTTCCTGTTGACGTCAAATTTATGCTTTTTTCTCGTAAAAGTGGAGGAACGTCCGTATGTAAACGCCGCCCCATTTATGCGAGCAGCAGCATTTTGAAGGGCCGCAACTCGTTATTGGATAGCTGTAAGTATCGTTTAGGTGCTGCTTTCTTTGATGAATGCTAATATACGTCCTCTTTCTAGATATGAATGGTTCTCGCGGCGGCGACGACCCTCCTTCATCTGGTGTTTGCCAGTATCCCTATGACGAAGACAGTGATCTCGAATCTGACCTGGACGAGGATCCCCCCCACGGCGTCCCCGAAATGTCCGACATTATTGCCAGAGAGGATCCACTTTCCCGTCCCTTATCTCCCGTCAATATCACAGATCTGGATACAGTCCAGTCTATGTCACCCGAATCTCCTAGCGGTAAAACATCGCCTGTGGCATCGATATTTGACGTAGCCAGTGATTCGTCACCCTTTTCTGTCATTCCTTGCGAAAATTCACCGACCAAGGGCCTTGGCTCTCCGCCGCGCTCCGAACCGCCCGACAGCATGTTTGAGTCTGACAAGGCAGACTCTCCGGTGTGCGATGTTCAAGCCGAAGAATACCGCGCCGATACAGTGAAGCCTCAAAAGAAAGTTCCCGCACCTCTTCTACACCTGGCGTTGATCAATGACGTGGCTTTCAGGACGTACGTACTCTTATTTCTCTGCCTGCACAATAATTGACATCAATCCGCTGCCCGTTTAGTTTTCGAGCCTTGATAGTATATATGTATACCAAGGAGGTTGCTTTCATCCCGCTCAAATCCAGCGGTGGGCGCTCGTACAACGTCGGTGATGCATGTTCTCCCAAATCGATGTATCGCCTTGCAGTCAAAGTAGGGTGTTGCTCTTTTTTCCTATCAGAATGTCTGAACTCGTATACTCTAGGCCAATCATGAAGGTCTCAAGAAACATGCATTCGACAATCTTCATTCTCAGCTCACGCCTCAGAACATCATTGCGGAGATCTTCTCAAAGTTCACTGCGGAGTATGCCATCAGACTTTAATGTTCAATCATCGGGTTCGCTGATGCGCTCGTCATTCTAGTTACCCTGAGATTTTCGAAATGGAATTGACGGTCTTGTTGAATCACTTTACCAATCCTGCAGTACGGGACAAGTGGGAAAGGATGATAGACACGGTAGTGAGCGGTCATCTTCCATGCGGTGCAGACATTTTGAAGAAAATAACTCGTGCCTTGCGCACTTGATTGATATTTTGAACCGTAATTCTACATATTTGTCGTTTGCTACTAGCTACGTCTAGAATCATCGGACCACCTTGCATTATGCGTCATCTTTCGCTTCTTCCATTCTAACCCACATACCACCCTGTCGAACCAAGGTCATTTCAAAACTGAACGTCAGATGCTTCATATGACTAACCTTTGCATACATCGTCAAATGTAACCCAAACATGATCTTGTCTCTCCCTTTAGTCGTTCCGGGAGCCTTGGTCCAACTCTTGGGAGGAATACCTTCAGCAGGTTGAGCATCCATGGCGAGGTTGAAGGAAGAGAACGTTTGGAGAAGACGAATAAGATAGTAGGAAGCCTCGTTGTATGCAAACTACCGAGGAAATTTAGGAAGCACTTTCGCCGAGACGGAATGTTCTCACCTGTTGGCCGAGGCAAATTCTTGGACCTGCGTTGAACGGGACAAAAATGTATGGATTCGGAGTCAGATATTTATGCAAACGGCCGTCGAGGAAGCGATCCGGATCGAATTCAAGAGCTAGCATTAGGTATGGATCAGCAAAGTAACAGCAAGTGATGTGATTGTTCACCCTACCGTCTGGACCCCATAAGTCCGTCCGTCGATGCATCAAGAAAACAGAATATGACACCCTGTAGTATTTGGATCGACAAGTTCAGACAGACTGAAGGCATTGAAAATGAAGCACTGACGCTGTATCTTTCCGAACATAATATAGTGCCCGCCCTTTGTTCGGAAGGGTAGTCGCTACTTTGGATGAACTAATACATAACATTGTTATAAGAAGCCCCGGTAAGAAGCAATACGGCTTACCGAGCATTAATAGGCCTAATGGTGATAGGTTTAGCGACTGTCAGTTGCAAAGCAAGTTCACTTACACAGATGGGTACAATCGCAAAGTTTCTGGATCGAAGTGGTCAGAAAAAATTGCTTAGACTCGTGCAAGATCATGAGCGTACCATTCAGGAATGCTCGCAGATATTTCATATCACGAATATCCTCATAAGTAGGGGCCCTGGTACCAACCTTCTCGATGATCTCCGATCGTAAACGAGTGGCCATTTCCGGATGTTCGCACATCATATACACAGCAAACGTCAAAAGAGAGGCTGTCTAGATCGAATGATATCCATAAGTGCATTTAAACGAAGCAGTGCTGAAACTTACAGTGTCTCTACCAGCAACCAAGATGTTCACGAGTTCATCTCGAATTACCTTAGTATCTATAGCCGTCTTGAGCGGAAACCCTGGTATTTCACTCGGAGAAAATGACACTGACCATTAGTATTCTCCACAAGACGGGTCAGTAAGGATAGGTTCTCGTCGGACTTGTCATCTTCCATCAGCTTTTTGCCTTCGTCCTTTCTATTGAGTGCCTCGACAAGTAGAGGCTCGACGAACTCATTAACAACTTGCCGGAGGGGTTTCACTGCATCAGCCTTGAATTCAAAAAGCGGCCAGTACTGCCCTCTCTGTAGGCGAAGAGCACTCTCTTCTTGTGCAGCTGCGAATGCCTTGACGAAAGTGTTAGACGGGTGGTTGACGAAATGGGGGTTGCCAGCCAACGGAGATCCAGCTGGGTAGGGGAGGCCTGCAGATGTCGAGTTCACATCGTTCCCAAATAGATACTCGGTAGCGGAATCCAGAGTAAAGCGGGCGACGGCATCCTATCGTTGCTATTAGAAGGGCGGGGTATGCGCAGATCCTCTAGGTCACTAACCTGAAAATCGACCGGATATCCTTCCCTCAATCTCGATTTGATTTGGGAGATCGTACTGACGGCATGTCTCTCGAAGTTGTCAAAATCGGAAATTCGGTCCTTGTTGAAGAGAGGTCTCGTCATCGTCCGATGAAACCTAACGGGCTATTTAACATGGACAGAAGGAGAACTCAGAGTATACTCGCTTCCAAATATCACCTATTGCACATCATCTCTGAGTATTCACGTCTGTGATGTCGACGTACGAAAGGCCCTTACCATTCGGAGTTAAAAATGCCAGCACCAAGAAGAGACTCCGCGGCGACATAGAAAGTATGACCTAGAGTTGAACGTCAATAACGAAACCGCAATCTAGCGAGTGACCCCAAACCTTTTTCGAAGTCTTGAAACTGAGTCGCCAGGAGGGCCTGAACACACCTATTAGATGAATGTAATATAAGGTAGGTGTAGACTGTCACGTACCTTGATGTGTTCTGGCTCGGTTGTAAACATCTCGCGTCACCGTTGAGCGACTTAGCAACACGCAAAGGCCATGACTACTGACCTGTTTCTCTGAAAAAAAGTTGAAAGTATAGGTGTGTCCGTATTCTTCGCTCCACTTCTGAAATACTTCATCTAATAGCGACCGATGGTCAGCTCGAAGTCCTCAGAATCTCTGAAACGAAAACAAACCTGGATATCCATTCCTTGAAGCAGTCTGACATTTTCCGTAAGATAGAGATACTGCTTCTCTGAACACCGGGTACCACGATAGCGCCTTGAGCGGCGGCATCCCTTTCAACGGCGAAACCTATGAAGTAGTTGCGAACCATGGCAAAGATAAGCTGGGCGGCTAAAGGGACGACAAAGGGAATCCATGACGGAAGAATGAGACCGGTCGTCAGCAATAAGCTTCGGAGTGCCCAAAAGGTTGAACAGGGTAGCAGAACGATGAAGAAAGGGTTCTGGATAGAAAAATGAAGCCAGGTGGTAGGAATATGATAGCCATGATAAGTGAGGACGAGACGCAACCAACAATCATCCTAGTAATATGGTGGCGAGTGATACTGTTGCTTACGATCGTTCCAGGGCCCGGGGGTGCAAGTAATCTGGATGACTGAGCGCTTGCAGGCATTTCAAGTTCCGCGAGTATATGAAGCAGCTTAACAGGCTATCCAAGCATAATCATTACGTCCTCGGTCCCGCGCTTCCGTAATCTTCGTCATGTTGCACGGTAGTTAGGGTGAGGAAGGGACAACGTAGTTTCCGGTCTTCCGCAATACCGAGCTCCGGTTACTGAAATATAGACGATTGCTCCAAGCTAATATGCGCTAAAACTGAACTTAACCAAGAAAAGAAAAGGTGGTCAGTTACCAGGTGACACCAATGAGATAAGCTCCATACTCGGTTGTATGTAGGGAAACAGTGTTTGCGAACAGAAAATTATATCCCACACGAGGTCGAGGAAGCCCATACAAGGCAACTCTGCAAATTTGCATCTTTGGGACCATCTAAAGGTAGAAATGTTTTGTCTGATATTTGCACATTTTGAAGAATAGAAGAACCTTCAGCCTCGCAAACCGACCTCGACTCGCCGATGAGATGACGCATTCTGGAATGTATGGAGATGGAGGGAGTACGAAACAAGCCATGACTCATCGACGCGTCGTGGACCAGTTGGCACGTGCGACTGCCTTACATAAACGAATCATCAACCCCTCTGACTGTCAACGAACGCAAAAATCTACAGATGAATTTACTCTCAGAGATGTCCATGAAGCAACCACAAATAACCAGATTCTCATATAATAAAGATTTCCTTATGAAAGAAATGTGGACTTGGTACAATGCCAGCATGACCCCGGCTTCTCATCAGCGGCGATTGCCTCAGCTATTCTGAGCGCATGGCTTTTGGGGTTGTGGAATACTAGTTCCGCATCTGACCACTACTAGCAAGCTTCCGGTCCGACTGATCCACGGATATCTCTATTTCCCACCAGCATCGTGAAATATTATCCTTGATTTCTTGCGATGGATCTAGCAGCAACATTCTCTGCCTCGAAAACCACTCCCCGAGCATACCTAGGGGATATGTTTACATTACCCGGGGATTACAAGTTGCCCGATCTGTCCTTGGTTCGGAGCCAGGCTGCTAAAGGTGAATTATGTTATCTAGTAACTGTACACCTTTACCTTATTCTGACCTGTGGCGATGATCAGTTATCCAACTCGCACGGACTCCTATACCACCCCGTGAGACTATTGACTCCCTTCCAACGGGATTGTGGTATAGATCTGAGCTTCCCCAGCTCTTTGAATTTAGCTATTTCTGCTCTATCGGTGACGGTAAGTTTGCATTTCCAGAGATATACATCTCTCTCTTATAGCGTACAGTTCCAGAGGATATTTTGCCACCGTGTATTTGGGCTCTCGAGTGGTGGATTCGCGCCCTTCTGGAAGGCTCGGACGAACAACTAAAGCCCTTCACCCGATCCGCAGAGCGCGGGAAAGATACTCCCGTAGCCGCAGAGACACAACGTTACGTATCGGTAAAGTGTTCCACCATAAAATGTAGTCTTCTCCATGTACTGACTATTGATTATATAGCTTAAAATTTGCCGAGTCAAGGTGGCCGAACACTTTCTGTGAGTATATTTTTGGCGTAACACTTCACCTCTGACTCCTTGACAATGAACTTTAGTCACCCACAAATCAACCAACCACTGGAAGCTCTCTACCATATTCGGTGTTCAATGGAGGCTGTCAAAAAGCGTCGTGGAATCTCTGATCTATTCGATACAAACCCGTGCGTGTCCATAATCTTAGCGGCCTGGTTCCTATATCTAATTATCCTAAAAAGAGGGCTATACATATTGTGTGCTGTATGCCTCGCACGTGCTAGAATAGACGATCTTGAAGCAAAAACAAGTTTATCACGCATCATTCGTGATCCAACCTTCGATGCGGGCGAGGGAACTATTGGGTATCACGTCCAAGCAAAGGTGTATCTTGCCCGTGTATTTCGGAGGCTTGGAGAAGACAGCGAAGCGCATAAATTGTAGGTGGTGTCGTGACCCCTAGTATTGATGTTCTCTGATAAGACCTTTAGGGAGGTATGGCTGGTCAAATGGTTCAAGAAGCATCCACATACATTCAATAACGCCGTTCTCATACAAATGTTCACCACCGACATCGATCCAGCCGTTGATCCTGTTTTCACCGGCCTGGGTGGATTGAAATGGCTGAATCATAGGAAGGCGACAGTGAAGACGATAATGCGCCAATCTAAGTACTGTTGCAATTGCCGCGCTAGCGAAGCTCACGTGAAATTGTTGAAATGCTTGCAATGCCAGCATGCATTGTACTGGTCAGTGTTGTTTTCTTCCAGAATACGAGATTCTGAAACGATTGCTCCAAGCTCTAAAGAATGCCAGAAAATGAACTGGGCCTACCACAAGTATATCTACCATTATATGCACTTTATGAATGTACTCACCGCATACCTGAATAATACAGGACATATTGCAGGTGAATGCATCGGCTTGATCATTAGATATATCATATGATGTTAATAAAAATTTCAGGCAGCAGGCTGAACAATTCAAGAAAATAGCAGAAGTCGAGAGAATCAGTGCTTCCGCGGCACAAAAATTACGAGACTGGACGGATTACAGAGATAACCCCAAGCCGGAAACGTTAGAGTGCTTTGCTCATGCTCTTGGTCTAGCGCGCAATGCATCACGAGGCCGGACGCACATCGTATATCAGGAAGTCGAGTATGTCCCGTCCAAAAAGAATCGGCTGGACAGGTTCAGGACCAAGAGAATCGGAGTTTTCAAATTCGAAGATGTCTGGCAAGATCTTGGATCAAAATGGCGCCTAGATATTGACGAATTGAGGATGGGCATCCGCCAGATGCTCGACGAGGTCGATCGCGAGCCTGGGAGTGTGCGCTTCGGGGGCGAAGCGCGAATTCCCATCTTTTATCTAATTTTCTCGGCCAACATCGACGATGAGGTCTATCTGAAAATGCGTATGTTGCTCCCCTTTCCTGCTTAATCTCTTGCAATGTTACTTGCAATTCTAGAGACCATTTCACAAAGGGCATTAGTATCCATGCAACCCAGATCGGACTGGAGACAGGATATGAATGTGAAGGGTGAGCCACCTGGCCACATCAAGTTGAACGACGGCAAAATTCCAGATGCGGAGTTTATCTTTTAAAGGTACGAGTCAAATAATACTCATCAACTCCATGTCTCGCTAACGTTTATGCGTTGCGTGCATAGATGTTGATGCGTAATACTTTACAAACTGCAGTCTCAGTGGGAGTTGAAGAATTTCATAAAAAATGTAGTAGTACCACATGTTGCACATTGTTTAACGGCAAATCTTGATAGCAAGGTAGAATGAGTCTATGCCGAGTTACTGAGCTGTTGAACGACACTTTCAAGGTGCAGCATGCCGCCGCCTGGACTGCAAGCAGACTGTAGGCATGCCCGTGAGATGGAAGCCATATGATGAACTGAAATCGATCGGACGCATCTCATACGACAGCAAACTAGCCTGCTAATAAAGAGAAGAAAGATGTCTGTGAACTCCCGAAACACAGATCGCTTCGTCAATCATATTCCAGAAAAGCAAGCTCTCTACGAAGATACTTTTCCCTCAGATTAGCAGGACTAATCATAGCCTCGCAGAGCATTTCTTCCAACCAGCCCGCCAACACGCGTACTGGATCCAATACTGCACGAAGACTCTCCATCTCACCCACAGTACACCCCCAAGTCAAAATGACGCGTTCTTGTTCTAGCAAGGACTGCTCCAGGGAAGAGAGCTCCAGGACAGCATCATCGAGGAGACCGCGAAAGTCTTGGGGGCGATCAACAGTGACGCTTCGCTGATATTCCTGATACAGGATGTCGGCGTGACGTTGTATCGAACCCTGTGTAAGTATTCCGAACCTTGCGGAGAGGCGAATAATCTGGTCCACCGCTCCAGTCAGTGGCGTATAGCGTCTGTAAGGCAAATAGTGCGTTTACAAACATCACTTTGAGAAGGAAGGACATACTGGGTGCGCGGGTGACCAATATTCGCCTCAATTTCAAAAGGATGTGCCCCTTGTAGACTATCCAGCGGCTCGAGACTAAGATTTGGTAAGACATCGCGTCACTGTGGAGAAAGGACGACTTACCTGTTCTCATTCTTTTGGCTCTTCCTCTGTTTATAAGTCTCTCGTCGTCTTTGGTTGATCAAGTCGCGGTTCCTACAGACAACCGCGTCAGCAAGGAGACAATGCACGTAAAAACCACTCTACTTTGCATAGCTGCGACGACTACTAGCGTTATGCGCGGCTCGACGTTCTTCAGCAGTATCCATCCGAAGGGAAGAAAGTCAACTCTTGAGTAGCCGAAGGTCGCATTAAATACTCCTTCAGACAAGAAGCGGATACGTATCATATAGCCTTGCCTATGATACGTATCACAGTAGTGCAACCCTGATTGTCGAGTGAGTATGCAGAATCCCCTGTAGTTGCAGTGCAAGCCGGTATGCAGAGTCCCCTGCAACTACAGGTGGGTGGCGTCTGTATATTGCCGTGATACGCTTTGCATACCGCAGTAACAATTGCGCTCTGCATACTGTAGGGGATGCTCCTGTCACTTCGGGGAAAATGAAAATGACGTATGCGTATATCTTTCTCATCCTATGGTCTAGCCTGAAGTTGCCCTTCGGTCCGTCGAGATTCGAGAACGCTATGGGATGGAAACTAAAACGACCGAAAGATCAAGCACTATAGGTACCTGGCGAAATGCGATTATTCATTATTGCCAGACATCGTTCACACCGATATACCCGAGTAGAATAATCCCTTTGTGCTGACAACCGCCGCACACACGTGGCAAGAATAGCAAGAGTGGCCATACAGGTGGGCAGAAAGAGCAGGTATCAAGAGAGCAGGTTCGAGGAATGGGAGGACAAGGCGAATCCGAGATTCTGTTCGCTAATGCTAGTGATTATGCCACTACGTTGGGGCTGCCGCTCGTCAATCCAAGTGGATGTCAAACTTTCTTTCACAAGGAGTTAGCATTTACTTCAACTTGAATGGCGGATCGTGGAGACCAGGAAAGAGCAGGAAAGGCGATGGCGGAGAAAAACCCGGAAAAATCAGACCTCGTGCGCTTGATTTATTCAGTAAATAACTCTAATGCACGCCGCGAGCTGGAGAGCATTGACGTCGGCGAAGTAGGCCTATAAGCTACCATCTTTCTGCCCTATCCCCATCTTTGGAAGTGACCAACGTCGATGTATTCAGAAGGCGGTAACTCTGCATACGATGAGATTGAGCGCGGTTCTATTGATGGGTATGTATGTATGCACAGATGGTGATGAGTAATAATTTACATATGGCAGTGCTTGTGGGAGTCGACGAGTTTCGAAAAGATGTAGTGCAACATCCTGTATATCCGTATCTCGCATGCCCAAGCGGTGTCGTGTTATGCAGTAATGCAGATTTCGCCACGGGTTACTGTTTCATTATGCCTTTGGCTGGCTCGCTTGGCGGGTCATCATTCTCCTCGCGTTCCACTGGAAAAGTGGGAGCGTGAAGAGCGAGATAACCATCCATGCAATAAGAACGCCAAAGTGAAGGCCCACTAAGAAAATGGTCAGTGTAAGGAACATTGCAGAGTGGAGAACACATACGTTGGTTCTTTGTGCCAAACAGAATAGTACGGACTGCACCCGAAACATTATAGAAAGGGAACGCGTAGCCGTATCGGTAGATGTGCGGGAGAACTTCGATGGGCATGAAGCAGACCGCGACGTTGGCTGAAGAGAGTATGGGTCAGTTATGGAACCGGAAGGTTGGTGGCGTAAACGTACTGATGATCCAAGTGATCATGAAGAATGGCATATACTTGGGCGTCAAGAGGGTGATCATAGCTTCTTGTGCAAGCCCCACGGAGAGCATGCCAACAAAGTTGACCATCCAGAAGATCACGAACCCAGCAGAGCCGAATCTAGGTAAAAAGATTAGGAGAGGTAAAGGAGAGTGTCAGGAGGCTCACTTTCTGTCAAAGTCGACTTGGAACGCGCGGCTTACAGTAGAGTAGAAAAGGGAGATCACGAAGTAGAGCGCGAACGTCGAGACTAGGCGGACTTTGATAAGTGATTTTGTTGTGAGCTTCATTTCGACTCCAGAGGTCATCCGGGCGGCGAAGCCGATGAGCTGGGATGAAAGTCAGGACAGTAAGCTCGAACTTAGGGACTTGAACTTACAACAATGAAGTAGCACAAAACGAGTAGGTAGATGAGACCAACAAAAGTGATAGCACTCGCGCTAAGGAAACAGTCAGAACATAGCATGGATGCGGCAGCAGCGGGAATACTTACACAGGAACGTCGAATGGTCGCAGATTGTCAATGGCGTAGCTGAGAGGCTGGGTTATTATTTGCGGGGCAGACTGCAGGATCGACGCGATGGACGAGGATGAGGAGGTAGCCAGTTGCGCGGCGAAGGTCTGAGCAAAGCCTTGCGAAATCGTGGCCATCGTCGTCATGAGGTAGGGACGGAGAAGTGAACGACTATGCATCATGAGCAAAGACGATAAACAGAATGCCTAAACACCCACTATGCGTTCTCGTTCCTAGCTTCTACGACGTAGACCGTAAGTGCCTGTGTGCCATTATATGATGAATCGATCATCGAAGCAGCCGAAGTGAGGGTCGAGGTGGCGTTGGCGTGAACTGACAACGTGCGCGGTTAAGATCAAATTCGAAGAGGAGAAAGTCAAGGTACGTACTGACGACAGCCACCCATGCTTTTTGCTCTACTATCCAGTGTCCCACCTCGTCCGGGCCCGAGAAATCGGACGCGGGCATTTGCTTCCAGGAAACCCTTGACGTGGCCGCGGTATCAGAAAGAAGCGCGTTGGTAACGGTGCTACCGATAGTATTGCCATCAAAGTCCTATAAGTCAACAGTCAGACATGAAGAGGCCGAAAACCAGAATCTGCTTACGACAACCCATCCAGGTAGTTTGTGATCTGGAATCTTCCACAGTGCACCCCAATATATCGAGAAGATGGTGAACATGAGGATGACGATGGACAGACATCCTACAATCAAGCTCTTGATGTAGGCTTTCCTCTGCACCGCTAGCTCCTTATCGGTGAACTCGTTCGAGAAGAGTTTGGGAGCCTCAGGCTTCTCGTCGTGGACGGTAGCGATGCTGGCGGTGTCGGACATCTTTGGAATGAGCGGGGAGAAGTGACGAAAGTAGACGCATTCTCCGCATCGCTTATATATCCCTCAGCCAGCCGAGTCGGACAAAGGAGACTGATATACCGTCGGTAAGAGCGGTAATTATTTGACAACCCGATTCTACCCCGAGTCGGAGGAGTCATCCAACAATGGAAATTCTGACAAATAAAATTTCCGAATAGCCGGGAAAGGGTAATTGATGATTTTCCATTGTATTGCGAGGCAGTCGAGTAAATCAGGAGAAATGGAGATATCGACGAAGTGGATGAAGAGGCGCGCCCGTTTTTCCTGCGCCGAGTCAGCATGTTGTGCTTCCTCTCATTTGCAAATTGCTGGTCCGTGCGTCGATAGTGGCCACGAGGCAGAGCAAAGGCGCCGAGATGCGGAGATGGCGCTTTGACAACATTCGAATAACTCTTCCCACGACTACTCAGTTTTAGCATCAATCACAGATTCTGTCGCCGACTCGGAAGATGTACCTCGAGGTCACCTTCCGAGCCTGAATCGATTGTTCCTGAAGTTGTTCATTGTCCCCAAGGACTCCAATCGTCATCCGAAATCGCCGTCAGTAAAGGTTGAGCTTGCCGCATTTCAGCCAGTCATTCCCTCATTCTTATTCACTGAAAGAATGGCAGGGAATTGCTCGAGAAGAAAGAGGCAGAGCTTGGGACCGAGAACGTCCAACGTGGATGCCTGATGGGAAGAGAGAGCACGAATCGAATGCACAACCAGGAACTGGTTTGCCAGGTGGTAGCACGAACACCCTGATACTGTCGTACTAGGGTTGCCGTATCTGTTTCAGGAAAAGAGATGGGGCCAGGAATGTCGCAAGATCTGCGGGCGTGGGTGCTGCCGTAGTATGGGCCGTCTCTGGCGAGGTAGATTTGTCCTCACGGAAAGCGTAATATACCCGGAAGCTGTGAACCGTCATGGTGCAGGCCGCGCAGAACGGCGCTGGTCGATGATAGAGATGTCGCTGAGAGGGGGATTTCCACAGCTCATGCATCATGGGCTGTGGTGTACGAACAAGATGTTGAATGCATCACGTCTTCGGAAAGGTTGTCAGCCACTGCTGAGTGTGATCCTCAACTTCCAGGTTACGGCGAAGGACGTCCAACTCGGAGCTATCAAAACCGGCCCGTCAGCAACTGTTTCATCAAGAGGAACCAACTAGTGTACCTCTGTGTCCTGTAACCAACAGCGGCGGCATATGGTATCAGCCTTCTTGCATCGCTGCCGAGTTCAAGAGTGCTAGTCGGACCTCCTTGAAGCTCGAAGCGCCATGAAAGCATGGTTTGAATCCGTTTCTCGTTTCAATGTGGCCGCCAGGATGTGAATAGAAGAATTCGTCGCAGATTTTGCTGCCGGGGGAAACGATGGATTGCTGCGCCCAACCGATTGAGTACGACATATATATCTAACCTCTGATAATCAGGCTCACCACTACACGCAAATTATTTGCAGCTGGAATTCAGCTTTCCCATCGCGAGGAACCTCATTAAGAGTCACCCATTCTGCACTTCTGGAACCTCCATAGCACATATTCGTGCCCCATGGTCCTTATACAGCTCATGTTGCTGTAATGGGTGATCTTGGGTCTCAGCAGAATACCTCCCTACAAGGGTAGTCGACCTCTGGTGGAGATGATGGAACTTGGCAATGTGAGTTTCTCGAGCGGTGATTTCCGATTTCGGTGAAAGCACGTGCTTTTTCAAATCGATGGATTTCCAATGTTGCCGTGTTTTGCCGGGCTCCCGAAGTTGGCCCCGCGAAGCTCCCGCCAAGGTTTTATCCGATTTTGGGCTTCAAATGTACGAACATTTAGCCCTAAAATATGCTAACCCGCGCCGTCCCGAATGTGCCGGACAATGCCGCTAACCAAATTCTGGCCACCATTGTCCTTGAAGGGCATTTTACCCATTTAACCTAAGGTCAAACTGTCGTTGAGTCGTCTAAGTTCTATTGATTTGTCAATTAACGAGATGCCCCCAGGATTCAATTTCAATCATACCCCCCCAAAGGTCCTAAAATACGCGAACTGCGGACAAGCGGTGAAAATTTTGGGTGTAGAATATGCTATGTGCGGACAAAGGTTTCGCCTTTGTGAGGCCTCAAATATGCTAACTTCCGGACAAACCTTGGCGGGAGCTTGTCGGGGCCTCCCGAAGTCCCACCACCGCCCGAATGTCCTCGTAAGTATCGCGGGGCTCCGAGTCGACGACGCCAGCTAAGCAACAAATATCGTTGACAGCTCTCACAAAGCGACGCGGCCAGTTGCAAGGCTACACAGTCAATCCCTTTGGATATTAAGGCAAACGTAATCTGGGGCCAGGTTTACGTTACCCTCAAGGTCAGATCTTATAGTAGACTCACTCTATTATTTACACAGATGAACACATGCTCAAGACATTCCTGTTTCATAGCTATACACACATTCTTGATTAATCACTCGCAAATCCGGCGCCCGTTCACGTCGAGTTCGTACCACATCGAAGAGCCTTCCGATTTGACGTGTCATGGTGCGAGAGCTTATTCGACAAGCTCAATATGCTAATGAGATCCAGCGCTTCAGCTGCATTCTCCAGCATCGAGCTTAGCGTGGTTGTGGTATCGCCATTGACAGACGAGTCAGGGACGTCGTGTTTCACAATCGTATAGTCGTGAATAGGATTCAATTCTATTAGAAGTCACGCGCCCGGATGCTCTCCATTTTGGTTCCTCTTTGCAGCTGTTTGCTTTCTTCCAGTACGTGCTATAAAACCCAGACAGTAACCAGTAAACCAAGAAGGGTCGACAATGGCTGTCAGTGACCATCTACCACCTGGACTTGCCTATCTATCCCGAGCCATTCCTCCCATTGCTATTCCATGTGCCGCTTTCTGGGCTATTCAAGATGTGTTTAGTCTCAATCTTCCGTTATGGCATTCCTTGATCGTTCCACTGTTCTTGCATCTTCTCTTCGGTCTGTCTCGTAGCTGGTTCAAGAGTTTGAATATACGCAAGGACGCCGCTGCACAGGGAGCCCTTTTGGCGCCGAGCGTACAGGGAGGAAGTATCTCGATCTTACGGCACATCGTGCACAGCGTCAAGCATGGATATCCGGGTTTGTGATACTTTACACTTTGAGAAGTGGCTGACATGCACGTTATCAGATGAAGCGTTTCATGACTGGAGTGAAAAATACGGGAGCACTTTCTCTTTCGCCGTGTTTTCTGATACACGAGTAAGTGCATTGCCATTTAGTGGGTGGTAACCCGTTCAAATGACGACACTTTACACAAGGTGTTTACAATCGATCCAGAGCATGTCAAGGTACGTCTTCACAGATGATCAGTGTCTAGACTTTATCCTCATTCACATCTGTAGGTCATCCTGACGACTCAGTTTCAAAACTTTGAGAAAGGTTTGACAGCCAATAACTCGTTGTCAAGTTTTTCATGGCGTTTAAAGGTGCTTTTGCCTTCGCCGCTACAAAGTCTCTGCTTGGCGAAGGCATCTTTAATGTGGATGGTGAGAAATTTAATGGATACATGTCCATGACGGCACCCACTGACCCTGCGATAGGTGATATGTGGAAGTAGGCTCGTCGCCACACAATATCTTCTCCTCCTGACCTTCTGTCAGGTCTCACCGGTCAATGACACGGCCCCTCTTCAACAAAAGTCGAATTTCAGACTTTGACAACTTTGAGAGACACGCTATCAGCACGATAGCACTAATCAAAGCAAGGTTGAGAGAGGGTTACCCCGTCAATTTTCAGGTCAGCTAATATCCTTTTCCCATTATCTGGAGCCGATATCTCATGAAGAAATCCTAGGATGTTGTCGCCCGCTTCACTCTGGATTCCGCTACAGAGTACCTCTTTGGAAACGACGTCAATTCGATATCTGCGGGTCTTCCTTACCCGGCTGGATCGGGCAATGGGTGTTTCGTTGAGCACCCATCTAATGTTTTTGTCAAGGCGTTCGCGAAGGCGCAGGAGCAAGTCGTCGTCCGCTTCCACAGAGGGCAGTTCTGGCCACTCTGTGAACTCCGGGCAGATGAAGTAAAGCCACTGAGGCAAGTCGTTGATGATTTCATGCAGCCGACGCTCGCCGAGGCCCTGGATAGGAAGGCGAAAGGTGTCAAGCTTGAGACAGATTTCGAGAGCATGTCCCTGTTGGACTGCCTTGTGGAGAGCACTGATGGTTTGTGTCTCTCTCGGGTTAATACGTTATGTCCAGTTTAAAGACTTCTGCAGATACGAAGATCGTTCGAGATGAACTCGTCAATCTCTTGGCTGCTGGTCGAGATTCGGTATGTTCCTTGGTATCATTACGCTCAGACAAAGTTCAAGGAGGATACTAACGTAGGTCTCAGCTTTACTAACTTTCGCAGTGTATATGATGTGTGAACATCCGGACATGGCTGCTCGCTTACAATCAGAAATTCTTGAAAAGGTCGGCAGCCGGAGACCCTCTTGCGAAGACATCCGTGAAATGAAATATTTGCGAGCATTTCTCGATGGTACGATGTTTGATTGTATTTTGGTTCATCAACGAACCAAACTTTCCTTTCTAGAGACCTTACGGCTGTATCCGCCGGTGTATGTGAATCTTTTGCCTCTGATATGCGCACCTGAATTTATCGGCTTCCAGGCCACTGACCGCTCGGTATGCTATTCTTCCTGGTACTTATTTAGTAAGACTCATCCTTATAACTAGCTTATCGAGAGCGGCAACCACCCTTCCGAAGAAAGGACATGCACCATATTATATTCCAAGCAACACTGAGTCAGCACTTCGTTCGTTCCGATTACCCTGCCAGGACTGTCCGATCTAATATGCTGCCACAGGGTGCTTTTTTCTACGTTCTTGATGCATCGTCGAACGGATTTATGGGGACCAGACGGTAAGATAATTACATTGCCTTTGCCAACTCTGACACCTCACCCCCCAGCTCTCGAGTTCGACCCGGACAGGTTTCTCGATAGTCGCCTGAACAAGTATCTGACTCCGAACCCGTACATCTTCATTCCCTTCCATGCGGGTCCGAGAATTTGCCTTGGCCAACAGGTGCGGAAGTTCTCCAGCTGCGAAGGAGGGAAATTTGACTGTCTTTCACTAGTTCGCTTACAATGAGGCGTCGTATTATCTTATTCGACTCTTGCAGACGTTTTCTTCTTTCAGTCTGGCCTTGGACGCTCAGCCTGATGAAGGTATTCCACCTAAGACTTGGATTAGAGCTCCCGGGACGACCAAAGGCCGGGATAAGATCATGCTCGGGACGCATGTATTGTTGTATGCCAAGGTATGGTTCAGCGTTAACGTTGGGCGTGGTCTTGAATTGATGTTGTTGCTTAGGGTGGTCTGTGGGTTAGGATGGAAGAAGCACAGGACGATTCACCGGAAACGAAGCTGTGACTGAACACGACCGAGAGTGTCTATCATGGATTTTGGCCAGAAGGGAGATTTGAGAACGATCATCGCTCATGAAAACAAAAAGCGGGAAATGATTGATAATCTGATCCCTAAGTAGAGTCCTTGTCTGCTTGTTGTCTGCACTGTGAGCATTTCAAAAGCTCATGTCCGCCCTCCCCGGTCTAGTCTAGTTCAGTACGACAGCCTGAGGAGAGGAAAGTTTTATTTAAATAAATAACTTTGAAATAAATGAATTTTGAGGCGACACATAGATCATGTGATTACGCGCGTCATAGACTTTGCGCGACTTCACTTCAGTCTTCCAGCGTCCACCAAGAACAATCCGTGAATGGCAACTCACAGCTAGACATTGCCCAGTACCGCACACCTCCTCTTCTTGCGTTGCTATCAAAGTCATCTGCCGATGTTCGGTTATGCAGGAGGGAAGACGAATCAGGTACATCGTAGTTTTCATTGTCCGTGCCTGTACTCATTTATCTCCAGCTGTCTATGGCCGTACGTTGCTACTGGGCTCACTACGTATACTGAGCAACCGACAGCCCTGTCGAGGCAGTCGCAGAGGGGAGCATGTTTGACTTGATTCCTCTCGTAAGTCTCTTTGTTTAGGAATTGTGCGACTAGGCCTATATTTTCACTAGTACCATACCCGCTACCAATGCTATGGAACTTGAGGCTGTCGACGTTTTGGAGGGAGCACTCATGTCTTGCACACGCAATGGCGAGATAAGCTGTGTATTCGAGGCGACGGCAAAAGGAAGCAAAGGAAGTAGTATTGCCGGTGGAGAACAGAGCGGAACAAGCAGGGCAGTATCACACCAGACGAGGAAAAGTGAATACCAACGTCGCCATTAGCCCCAACAGACGCATTCGTAAAGCCGTCGTTAACTCATTCGACAATGTCACGATTTCCTGTCAGTACCACCAACGCTCGCCTGGTTCGATGCCGGACATGCTGAGTACAGAGACACTCGAGGACATATCCGTTGATTCTCTGTCGGCGGTGGCTAGCTCATCAGATGCGTCAATGTCTGGACCTCTTTTGCCCAAGGGGAGACAACCCAAGAAATCGCAATCAGCGCCACCTCGCACCACAAAGTGCCGACAACGATAACTCTACGCCTCTCGATGTCCTTCACTACCGAAACATAGGCTGCGAGCGAAAGAATCACCCGATTCCACACCCGACACCTCGCCTCTGGAAACTCCCAATGGGACGCTAGCCGATTTGCTACTTCCAACGCCTAAATTCTTGGTAGTCTCGCCGTCTCTTTCCAGGAAAGAAGAGGAAGGAACCGGATACAGAGCCGCCGTCGCGTCTTAAATCGCCGTTACTTGTGACGAGGACCCCTCACCTGATATCCTCAGCCTGTATCACCAAAGACGCCGCCATCACACAACTCTCCGGCTTCGTTCCCGTCCCCAGCTTCTCCCACAATCAAGTCTCAATTACTCTCCTCGCATTCGCATTTTCCTCCATCCCCGTAATCGTCTCCACCATACGTATCAAAATCACTCCCCGAGATGAAAACCGAGCCAAACCGCAAAGTCTCGTAAGATGACGCTGGATGATTGGAAGAAGGAGCGAGAGAGAAGACGAGAGTGGGGAAGGATGGGCCGCGAGAAGGAGCTGTCATTGAGGATATCGTCTATAACGATTCCGATACCAGTTCCGAGGGCATCGCAAGTGATGACCATCCCAGGTGCACCGCGAGCCCGATGAGCGATGATGGGTGCCGAGTGGGGGTACTTGGATTTATTCTTTGCGCTGAACAGCTTTCGTATCTGGATAATTTATGTGTCATTTCTGTGCTGTATCGGTATGTATATAATCGCCTATTTTGAGATTCGGTTTATTCTCAGATTCTGAATAAAGGCGCGCTCTTCTTTTCCCTTGATAACATCGCTTGTGGGGAAGTTTTTCCAGTTGTACGATCTCTGATATCCGTAAAACGGATGATTTGCTTTTTCGTAAATGGCAAGATTTCTAGCTTGGTACATACAGACTCGTCTAAACCAGAAATGCTTGCCGCTAGGAGACTGGAAGGGTGGAGAAGACGTATTCTATTTTCTTGATATTGTCCCCCAATGGGGGTTTCAGGTGTTCACGTTCACTGCGCAATCTATAACACGCAAATCTTCAGAGCCTTAATTTCAAATTACTGGCGACTCTTCTCGTCTGTTTAATACGAAGAAGAAACTGTACAAAACCCGCCCGCTCGCACTCAATTCCTTCAGCACTAGGAAGGGGGTGAGAACGGTGAGCTGTTCCCACCCGACAATGAGCCCTAGCTGTAGTCTAGTTTTATTCAGGAACGTGAATTTGCCGGGCAATACCCGCCAAGATATCCTGCCTGCCCATCACACGCGGATGGAGCCTTCGAGAAGGGAAATCACAATGGGTCCTTCAAGGAGCAATCAGACAGTGTAGTAGCCTAGATCCTTTTTTTTCCCCCCCAATTTCGCTGCAGAGCAGTGTAGTCGCGCATAGATCCCAAATAATAGAATTAGAGAGAACAGTAGTCAAGGTACACAGGGAGTAGGGGAGGCAGAGAGCGCTGCAATCTCAACCGCTGTCAGAGATGATGGTGGTAGTAATGTTCGTGGCGAAGGAGCAGGAACGGCCGGGTCCACAGCCGTGACATGGCAAGCCATGCGCCGTTGGTGAAGCCGAATCGTCACGATGGAAATTCATGCAACGCTGAGTCTCTCAAGATTGAAAAAACGAGGGAGGCCCGAAGGAATTTTGATGAAAGGAGCATGAAGTCGTGTTGGGACAGACCTATCCCATTTCGACTCCGTCGTTGGCATATTATCTGTCATATGGAGAGATGCCATGATATCTGGAAGATTCGGTCGATCCTGAGGTTTATAAGACCAACATTTGGTCATGACTTCCCGCCACAGCTCAGCATGTTCGGTCAACCCTGACAAGAACCTCGGATACGGAGGATGCTTCTTTTCGACAACGACCTCCAAAATAACGGCGGGATCTTTGAGGCCGCTCCAGGGTACAGTCCCCTCAAACACCTTATAAACGGTCAGAATTCATTGAGAGCTCGCTTGAGAACCCCATACCTCAAGATACACGCATGCAAGTGAATATACATCAGCCGAAAAGCTGTTCAGACCACCCTTGAGGACTTCTGGTGCTTGGTATCTTAGGGTGCCAGCCTTGCGCGACGACGAATTTGCAACGGTTGTGAAACCCGTCATAAAGGATACACCGAAATCCGCGATAACCGCTCTACGGTCATCAGTGATCAATACGTTATCCTTGTTGAGGTTTAGCAACATATCGTCTACGAAAGATGCAACGGAACGCACCCCTTTGAGGTCGCTATGTACGATGGACAGCGTGTGCAGATAGTTCATACCGCGCGTAATGTCTAGAGCCTAATTATGTATCAGAATTGCTGACTAAAAGATGGAAATCGTTCCGTTCTCACGAGGTCATGTCGATCAGGACCATCGACTTTGTTGATATATTCACAAAGAGATCCGTTGACCATGAATGGCGACACGAGAGAGTAGATAGAAGGGGCAGGATCGAAATAAATGCCGTAGAAAGGTAGGACGTTGGGATGATTGCACTGCTTCCAAATGATGGCCTCTCGCCTCACTCGCTGTAAAGGAAACGTTACGCTGATTGAGTCGTAAAGGATAATTTGATAACAACCTACCCGCAAAACTTTCTCAAGATTATTATCACCTGTGAATATCCTCGCTTGCTTGACAGCCACCTCCATTCCCTCGACTTGTCCCCTCCAGACCTCACCATAACTCCCCCGAGCAAATGAGTAATCTCCTGTCTTTTTGAAGCCTTTGAGCATGAGACACCGAGGTACACAATCGTGAATACGTGTCAACTTGAGAGTCGTTTTGAGAAAGGTGCGCTTGGATATCATTGGTAGACCCGATACATCTAGAAGCTGACAACTGTTAGCTTATCGTATAATTCTCGAAAGATACAAGTTCCGACATACATCCTGAAGGAAGTCCAAAGTGCACTGTGCTTCTCCGACTGATAAACCGAGTAGTTGATCGCGTATATTTGATTTGGAAAGCACCTCGGTGACTTGCTTTACTACGTCGTCCATACTGAAATCCACGCCATCCTCTGGCGGTTCCGATCTAGGTCCGTCCAAAAGCGCGTCTATAATAGCCTGTCTCTGTTACAGATGTGCAAACTCTGACAGTAGGAGGAGACTCACCTCGTCCCCTTGGTCTTCATCAACCCACTTGACCCGGTTGTGCTTGGGTCCTGGTCTATTAGAGGGTACGTTCAACAGAGGGTGACGGTCCCGGTCACGAACGCTCGTGTCCTGTACTGCTTCTGTTGTGGTGAGGGGAGAGAGCGACGTTGTGTTGAGATGTAGTAAAAGCTACACTCATGAGTAGATTCACACGGCATGCATGTATAGAGACGTACAGAATCTGGGAGAGAGGCAGAGCTAGCTCCGTTTTCTGTTGGTGACGGCACACCTGCAGCCTGTTGCGCCACATCCTCCTCTACCGTCTGTGGAGTGATGTCCTCAGTTTGCTGTCTCCACATAGCTTCTTCATCGTGTGGCTGATGTTGTTGTTCTTGAGGCGAATTTATCTGCGCAGAGTCATCCAGCCCTCCTTGGGAGCCATTCATCTGAAGACTGAGCAATGTCGTAGTCAGGGCATGATCCCCCTCCGATGGCTGCGCTGCACCGCCATACTTGCGATCCCATTCTTCCTGCTGTTTTAATAGTTTCTCTTTTACTCCTGCGAGGTCGGCAAGAATGCGTTCACCGTTCTAAGAAAGTAATCAGATTAGAACAGTGTTATAATGAAATAAATTAAGCACCCGTAACCTGGGGAACTTTGCTTAAGAAAACGAGCAGGCTCACTCACTTGCGCCAAAGATGACTTCTGCTCTTCATTGGATGCCTTGTTGTAATCAGGGTGAGCCGGGATGACCTCCAATACTAGGCTTCTGGCACTGGTGTAAGCGACGAATGCACTTTGGAGGTCCTGCTGCTCCTCATAGGTCTGGCCTCGGTTGCGCCAGTTATCTGCAGCCTTCCATAGAGACGTGATATGTATCCGGTTATCCTGCCAGTGGGACACAGCGCGCGCTTCAAGGTCGTCAATTGTCGGCGGTCGAGGAGGATAGCCCCCCGGTGGCGGGTAACGAGGTGACGTTGAAGACATGGCATGTCAAATTCAGTGTCCTCTAAGGGAAGAAAAGGGAGAAATGCAGAATGGTGGCGGTTATCTCATCCCATCGTGGCACCATCAAGATGCCGGACGCACTATGAAACCCTAACCTTAGGGCTGCATTCACCCAGTGTTGTCGATTGTTCAATCTCGATCTTACACGTAAAGAGATGTCAGGTCCCGAATTACCTTGATACGACGCCATCGCGTCTTTAGTATAAGAATATTCAATGTTTGGAACTTAGCACACTTGAAAAACTGTCACGCACCGGCTTTCTGTTGGATATTTGAGGATTCAAATGTTCAAGTCAGAGAAAAAGGTACCGAACTCAACCGGACTGACATACTTCAAGCTTATTACTGTATCCAGAAATAATAAATGTACGCAAAGACATAGAAACAGATTTTTTCGAGACACCGAGAAAGCCTAAGCATTGTCAACTCTCATGGTATCGTAAATTTTCACTTGTACTTAAAGTTACCCATGGTATTTTCTCGTGGATGTTACTGCTGCCAATGCCTTAGTTTATCAGATATATCACTGGTTCTCTCAAGCCTGCTTTTCAGTGTTAAACACTCTTGATCTACGAGTTACATGCTCTTATTTAAAAATCCCACTGACGCCGCGGCGTATGGTATCAGCCTTCTTGCATCGCTGTTGAGTTCAAGAGTGCTAGTCAGATCTCATTGAAGCTCGAAGTACCATGAAAGCATGGTTTGAATCTGTTTCTCATCTCAATATGGCTGCCAGGATGTGAATAGGAAGAATTCATCGCAGATTTTGCTGCTGCTGAGGGAAACAATGGATTGCTGCGCCCAACTGATTGAGTATGACATGTATATCTAACCTCTGATAATCAGACTCATCACTACACGCAAATTATCTGCAGCTGGAATTCAGCTTTTCCATCGCGAGGAACCTCATTAAGAGTCACCCATTCTGCACTTCTGGAACCTCCATAGCACATATTCGTGCCCCATGGTCCTTATACAGCTCATGTTGCTGTAATGGGTGATCTTGGGTCTCAGCAGAATACCTCCCTACAAGGGTAGTCGACCTCTGGTGGAGATGATGGAACTTGGCAATGTGAGTTTTTCGAGCGGTGATTTCCGATTTCGGTGAAAGCACGTGCTTTTTCAAATCGATGGATTTCCAATGTCGCCGTGTTTTGCCGGGCTCCCGAAGTCGGCCCCGCTAAGCTCCTGCCAAGGTTTTGTCCGATTTTGGGCTTCAAATGTACGAACATTTAGCCCTAAAATATGCTAACCCGAGCCGTCCCGGATGTGCCGGACAATGCCGCTAACCAAATTCCGGCCACCATTGTCATTGAAGGGCATTTTACCCATTTAACCTATGAGGTCAAACTGTCGTTGAGTCGTCGCCTAAGTTCTATTGCTTTGTCAATTAACGAGATGCCCCCAGGATTCAATTTCAATCATCCCCCCAAAGGTCCTAAAATACGCGAACTGCGGACAAGCGGTGAAAATTTTGGGTGTAGAATATGCTATGTGCGGACAAAGATTTCGCCCTTTCGCCTTTGTGGGGCCTCAAATATGCTAACTTCCGGACAAATCTTGGCGGGAGCTTGTCGGGGCCTTCCGAAGTCACACCACCGCCCGAATGTCCTCGTAAGTATCGCGGGGCTCCGAGTCGACGACGCCAGCTAAGCAACAAATATTGTTGACAGCTCTCACAAAGCGACGCGGCCTGCTGACAGTTGCAAGGCTACGCAATCAATCTCTTTGGATATTGAGGCAAACGTAACCTGGGGCCGAATTTACGTTACCTTATACTATGCCAAGGTCAGATCTTATAGTAGACTTACTCTACTATTCACATGGATGAACACATGCTCAAAGCATTCCTGTTTCATAGCTATACGCACATTCTCAATTACTCGCTCGAAAATCCGGCGCCTGTTCGCATCGATTTCGTACCACCTCGAAGAGCCTTCCGAGTTGACGCCATGGTGCGAGAGCTTATTCGACAGTTCAACATGTAATCAGATCCTGCTTCATTCTCTAGCGCCCAGCTTCGCGTGTTCTTGTTGACTGACGGGTCAGGGACGTCATGTTTCACAATCATTAGCCGTCACTGAACAGAAAAGGATTGAATTCTATTAGCAGTCACGCGCGCGCCATTTTGGTTCCTCTTTGCAGCTGTTTGCTTTCCAGTACTTACGTGCTATAAAACTTAGCAGGTAACAGCCAAGAAGGGTTGACGATGGCTTTCAGCGACCATCTACCACCTGGACTTGCCTATCTATCCCGAGGTATTCCTCCCATTGCCATCCCATGCGCCGCTTTCTGGGCTATTCAAGACGTGTTTGGTCTCAATCTTTCGCTATGGCTTTCCTTGGTCATTCCACTGCTCTTCCATCTTCTCTTTTGCCTGTCTCACAGCTGGTTTAGAAGCCTGGCTATCCGAAGGGACGCCGCTGCACAGGGCGCCCCTTTCGTGCCGAGTGTACAAGGAGGCAGTATCTCAATCTTGCGGCGCATCGTGGACAGCGTCAAGCATGGATATCCGGGTTTGTGATACTTTACACTTTGAGAAGTGGAGTCTTGGCTGACATGCAGGTTATCAGATGAAGCGTTCCATGAGTGGAGTGAAAAATATGGAAGTACCTTCTCATTTACCGTGTTTTCTGATACGCGAGTGAGTGCACTACCATTCGGTCGGGGTAACACGTTCAAACGACGGCAAGGTCTTTACAATCGACCCAGAGCATGTCAAGGTACGTCTTCACAGATGATCAGTGTCTAGACTTTATCCTTATTCACACATGTAGGCCATCCTGACGACTCAGTTTCAGAACTTTGAGAAAGGTTTGATAGTCAATAACTTGTAGTTGAATTTTTAATAGCGATTAAAGGTGCTTTTTCCTTTGCCACTACAAAGTCTCTGCTTGGCGAAGGCATTTTTAATGTGGATGGTGAGAAATTTGTTGGATACAAGTCCATAACCGTTGACGGCACCCACTGATCCTGCGATAGGTGACATGTGGAAGTAAGCTTGTCGCCGGCAACCCACACACAATATCTTCTTCTCCTGACCTTATCTCAGGTTTCACCGGTCAATGACACGACCCCTCTTCAACAAAAGTCGAATTGACCTTGACAACTTCGAGAGACACGCTGTCGGCACGATAGCCCTGATCAAAGCCAGGCTGCGAGAAGGTTACCCCGTCAATTTTCAGGTCAGCTAATATCATTCTCCAATTTTTCTGAGGTGTTATCTCACAACGAAAACCTAGGATGTTGTCGCTCGCTTCAGTCTGGATTCCGCTACAGAATACCTTTTCGGAAACGACGTCAATTCGATATCTGCAGGTCTTCCCTACCCGGCTGGATCGGGAAATAGTGCTTTTGTTGCTCACCCGTCTAATGCGTTTGTCAAGGCGTTTTCGAAGGCACAAGAGCAAATTGTCGTCCGCTTCCATAGAGGGCAGTTCTGGCCACTCTGTGAATTCTGGGCGGATGAGGTGAAGCCATTGAGACAGGTTGTTGATGATTTTATCCGGCCGACGCTCGCCGAGGCGTTCGATAGGAAGGCGAAAGGTGTCAAGCTTGGGAAGGATCTCAAGAGCACGTCTCTGTTGGATCGCCTTGTGGAGAACATTGATGGTTTGTGTCTATTTCGGGCCGATGCCCTATATCCTGCTTAAAGATGTCTGCAGATAAGAAGATCGTTGAAGACGAACTCGTCAATCTCTTGGCCGCTGGTAGAGATTCGGTATGCAATTCCTTAGTATCATTACGTTTCAGAGAGGCTCAAGGAGGATACCAACGTAGATCTCGGCTCTACTAACTTTCGCAGTGTATATGATGTGTGAACACCCGGACATGGCTACTCGCTTACGATCAGAGATTCTTGAAAAGGTCGGCAGCCGGAGACCCACTTGTGAAGACATTCGTGAAATGAAATATCTACGAGCATTTCTCGATGGTGCGACGTTTGATTAAATTTTTATTTATCAACGAACTAACCTTGTCTAGAAACTTTACGACTGTATCCACCGCTGTATGTAAATCTTTTGCCTCTGATATGTGCAACTGAATGTATCGGCTTCCAGGCCA
The DNA here is from genome assembly GCA_030435635.1 of Armillaria borealis. Classification (NCBI taxonomy): domain Eukaryota; kingdom Fungi; phylum Basidiomycota; class Agaricomycetes; order Agaricales; family Physalacriaceae; genus Armillaria; species Armillaria borealis. The sequence continues at coordinate 65,981 of JAUEPT010000044.1, read as the reverse complement.
ATGAGCGCTCGGTATGCCATTCTTCCTGGTACTTGTTTAGTAAGACTCATCCTTATAACCAGCTTATCGAAAGTGGCTACCAGCCTTCCGAACAAAGGACGTGCGCCATATTATGTTCCAGGCAACACTGAGTCAGCCCTTTGTTCCAGCTACCCTGGGACCGTCTAATCTGCTATTGCAGGGTGCTCTTTTCTACGTTCTCAATGCATCGTCGAACGGATTTGTGGGGACCGGATGGTAAGATGACCACATTACCTTTGCCAAATCTGACACCTCCGAACCCCCCAGCCCTCGAGTTTGACCCGGACAGGTTCCTCGATAGCCGTCTGCACAAGTATCTGACTCCGAACCCGTACATCTTCGTTCCCTTCAACGCGGGTCCGAGAATTTGCCTTGGCCAACAGGTGGGAGGGCTCTGCAGCTGCAATTGCAAAGGAGGGAAATTTGACTGTCTTTCACTAGTTCACTTACAACGAGGCGTCGTATTATCTTATTCGACTTTTGCAGACATTTTCATCGTTCAGTCTGGCTTTGGACGCTCAGCCTGCTGAGGGTGTTCCGCCGAAGACTTGGACTAGAGCTCCCGGGACGACCAAAGGCCGGGATAAGATCATGCTCGGGACGCGTGTGTTGTTGTACGCGAAGGTATGATTCAACGTTGGGCGTGATCTTGAATTGATCTTGTTGTTTAGGGTGGTCTGTGGGTTAGGATGGAAGAAGCACAGGACGATTCACTGGGGACGAAGTTGTGACTGCCATCAGACTGATTCTGACAAACGTTAATTTTGGTTTGGATGGACGCGCCCGGGAGCGACAGTTTGATTGTATATAACTGAACACGACTAAGAGTAGGTTCAATATAATTATCCATCATGAATCTTGGCCAGAAGAGAGATTTAAGAAGTATCACGTAATCGAAAAAAGAGCATGTGGAGACCGCTTGATATTTCGTATTTCGAGCTAGATATAGACGCGAAGAGACTAGTGAGGTCAGTTGATGCCCTAGCCATCCGTGATTTCAAAGTCGAATCAGCTGAACGATACCCGCTGGGTATGGGCCAGTGGCCCCTGGGACCGTGGCGCACTATGGAGTATCGGAAACAGCACGTTCTCTGTCTGAGTCGAAGGGACCATCGATTTTCGGTTTCGCCGCCCTTATGTGCGGAGACCGGCTGCCTGCTTGCGGCGTTCAGACGAAAGGTACTACGCTATGTCGACATTGCAGGACGAGATAGAGGTGTCGGAAGTCTAAGAAATCAATAAGGGCACCATTCAACAGCAAGCTACCAGTGCGACTCACTGTAATCCCAAGGCCAGTGAAACCCTCCTCTCATAAACTATTCCGTCTCTTAGCCTCACCCCCCGAAAAAATCATGGTCGTGGTCGGTGGCGGCCGCTAAGCTTGATACGACGAAATCGAAACCAAGGACGGGCTGGCTTGTCCGCGTCGAGTTTAGATGAAAGGTTCGAAAGAGATACAAGTAGCTTGAAGATGGCGGTAAGAGGCAGAAACGGAAATCGAGAATTTGAAATGACCGTGACCCCCTTCTCGCGCCGATTTTCTACTGTCCTCAAGTTCGCCTTTGGGGTCACCCCTAAATAATGCAGACGATGCATTCTAGTCATATAGGCGCTGCTTGGGAAACATAAGTACAGGTTGATATCGTTTCCCGACCGAGATAGTTGACTACAAGGCGGCTAGGCCTAGGATTTGGATTTGACAGAATATTGCAGCCGCTAGACTATATCAATCTTGAATAGCTACAAACCAACTGCTGGTGGTGGTGCATGTACGGGCGCGTTCTTTCTTTTCTTTATCCAAGCTTTCCTGAGTATTTATTAGATACATGTCGTCGAGATGGCGTCATTTGACCTAACACTGGGAACTTCACGGTCCAATGAATTACTGTTCTCTCTCATCATGATGACAGTTGAATTCGAGCAAGGAGCGACTGAGAAGCGTCGACGCGTCGCCAGAATTCCTTTTCTTCTTTCAAGTTTTTAACAATCACGAAATACGTCGGTGGACTCGACATGGGATCGTTACATCGAGAATTTGTCGAATTCAAGTTATAGATTCGAATTCGAATTGAACATCAACCCGGAGTCTCTTTGACGAGCCCGGCGACGGCATGGCGCCATCTTCGACTGCCTCTTATCTTCTATCACCGCGACCACTATGGCGATTCAAGTCGACGTTCCTCCCTACACCCCTCCGCCTGTTACGCAGGAAGAATGTACGTCCTCCGGTCGTGTTAATTAATCGAGTCCTGACCACATAGTTTCTACCAGTGGAATACGCCGACCTGCCAGTCATCGACCTGGAGTCTACGGAAGATCAGGTGGAGAAACTACGCGAAGCTTTGATAAAGCATGGGTTTTTCTACGTCGTTGGACATGGATTATCCCCCGCCGAAGTCAGTTTAAGCTCAAGTTTCCTGCTGTTCGTTCATCTCAATCGGCACATCACATGTAGAAGCAGAGAATATTCAATATCGCTGACGTTGCTTTCACTGGAGTCAGCGACGAGGAAAAGCGGCAGTACGAAGGATCCATGGAGAAGACCGGGTCCTTTCAGGGATACAAACTTCGTCAGTACTGGGTGGGTCAGCATTTAATAAGACATATTTCCAAGCCTTGACTCTCTACAGCACATCGATAATGGCGTACAAGACCAAGTGGAGATTTACAACCGTGAGTCTGGTTAGCCGATCTCTATGTCGACTTGTGGTTTGAGTCGTTGCCCCAGTGAATCGTGATATCACAAAGCGGCAGCATCCTGAAGCCTTGCGTCCTTACCTCCCTGAGATCGAGGCCTTTGGGAAGCACAATCACTTCAACGTTCTTCATCCCATCCTGCGGTTTGAAGGTTCTAATTATTCTGACTGCTCGTAGTAACGACTTGATTCCAGGCTGTTCGCTCAGAGCCTCGGTCTCCCAGAAAATGCTCTAGTGGATATCCATAATTATTCTGCGGTCGGAGAAACTTATGGTGAGAGAAACTTTACTCATTCACCGAAATAGTTTACGATTGATCTAGTGAGGTTCATGAAATAGTCAGGCCTTCTGGGTATCTTTATTTTAAAGTTTACTGACTTGAAAATCCGCGCAAGTTATCCCCGATCTGCTGAAGACGAAGAAAAGGGCGAAGAATGTTTGGCTGAAGGGACATACTGGTGCGCTCAATATCACACTCGCTGGAATGCAAACGATATCATAAGAGGTTATTAGATTTCGGTACGATGACCATCCTATACAGCCAGCCTGTATCAGCATTGCAAATCCTCACTCGAGATGGGCAGTGGAAATGGGTTAGACATGTTGACAACGCGCTTGTATTATTGTTTATTCACCCAAATCCTGTCCTTGACAAACTAACGCCCTTTAAAAGGTTATCAACGCGGGAGACATGCTCGAGTTCTTCTCTGGTGGACTGTATCGTGCAACGATACATCGGTACGTACATATGCGTATCCTAACCCAAGTACCGTCTTATTGACTAGTAAGGACTCAGGGTCGTCCAACCACCCAAAGATCAACGGCAATACACTCGTCTAGGTGTATTCTATTTCTGCAAGCCGGACGACACTACGAAGCTCCTGCCTTTGGTCAATAATCCGATTAATCCACGATTTGATGAATCAAACGCGCCTACCGTGGAGGAGTGGCGTAAGCAGAGAACGGCATCGTATGGGCGAACCGTGTTAAAGAAAGCGGAGGAAGAGGATGGGGTCGAGGAAGAGATTATCAGTGGTGTTGTGGTGAAACATTACAGCTGATCCTATGGGATATTGGGAAGCGAAAATTGGCCCTGTATTATTATGGTTTGAATTCAATTGTGTCAATCGAGAAAATGGTCAATTGGTCTATGTTTGTTTGATTACTTATGACGTCTAAGCTTGGACAGTGCGCTTCTACTGAAAGATAACAGTAACCAGTTCCGTGGAGCTGCTGGAGGAGATGAAGGCCCACCGGATAAGCCTAAATTGTACAACTATTGATACATCTTGAATTAATTATAATGCTTGACCACAACGCCATTGATAACTTCCTCCTCGATCTTCTCCTCTCCCTCCGCCTTCTTGAGCTCGCTTTTCCCATATGCCGCCGTCCTCCCCTTGCGCCATTCTTCCATCGTCGGCGCGTCCGCGTCCACGAATCGGCGCTCTTTAGCATCAACCAAAGGAAGAAGCTTCACATTATCGTCGGGCATGCAGAAATAGAATACACCCAGACGTGTGCGCCCCCGTTGGTCTTTGGGAGGTTGGACGACCCTGTTCGATAGTCAATATATTGGAAACTCCGTAAGAACATGTCGGAGTTACCGATGGATCGTCGCACGGTATACCCCTCCTGACAAGAATTCAAGAGCGTCTCCGGCGTTGATAACCTGGTTTTCCGTCAACGATGGAGAAATACTGGAGGGTTGACATACAAGCGCGTTCTCGATGTGTCTAACCCACTTCCATTCCCCCGAGGGTGTGAGTATCTGCAATGCCGACACGGGCTGGCTGTACAGGATAGTGATAGAGCCGAAATCTACGAAAATGTCAGTTTCCTTCAGTTGAAGTTCAACGCGAGCGTACCAGTGTGTCCTTTAAGCCAGACGCTCTGCGTCTTTTCCTCATCCTCGGTAGAGTGAGGATAACTAATGCCAAATGAGTGTAATGTACGGCAGGCATTAAAGGAGAGGTGACTCACTATTTCATGAATCGCACTAACGAATGTAAAGGTCATCGGTGAATGGGATAAACGGAGAAGCAGACGTCTCACCGTAAGTCTCCCCAACAGAGGAATACCCGTGTATATTCACTAGTGTATCTTCTGGAAGCCCGAGGCCCAGTGCAAGGAGACTTGGTTGGCAGGTAAGCAAGACGCCTGACGAAGAGAGAAAATAATAGGAAACCGTAAAATGGGATGAAGTACGTTGAGATGATTGTGTCGAGCAAACGCCCCAATTTCGGCGAGGTACGGACGCACGGCTTGGGGATGCTGTCGTTTCGTTATATCTCGATTGACTGGTACAACGAGAGTAAGCTGAAAGAGAAAAGAATTGGAATGAATGTTTACTGTTATAGAGTTCAACTTCATCTTGTACGCCGTTGTCGATGTGCTTCCAGAAGTGTAATTTAAACAGCAAGATGTAAGTACTGGTTCACCTACCCAATACTTCCGCAGCTTATACCCCTGGTAGGATCCGGTCTGCTTCATCGTCCCCTCGTACTGCCGTTTTTCGTCGTCGCTAACGCCGGCGAACGGAAGGTCCGCAATGTCAAAGATTCGTCGATTCTAGTACACTTTACAAAATCAAGATGCTTAGACTGGCATATCGACCATACCTCGTCGGGTGATAACCCATGCCCAACAACATAAAAGAATCCGTGGGTCTGCATAGCTTCGCGGACGTCATCTGGACGCGGCGACTTGGATAGGTCAATTATCGGGAGATCAGCATAGTCCACTGTGAGCTGTGAGTAATATTCAATAGGAATGTTGTGCACGTACACGGCTCCTGGGTAACCGGCGGTGGGGAATAGTGGTTGACTGTCATGGTGGAAGATAAGAATATCGGTGATGTGAGAATGGCGCAATAAGTATCTGCAGCGTCGTGAGAGAAGCCGATGATTTCAGATATCTTAATTAGGACAGACCAGTCCTCTTTGGTTTCTTCTCGCCATGTTATCGGATTCTATGTCCAAGCTCATAGTCTTGTCGACTCCAGGTGAGCACTTCGAAAGTGTCTGGCAAGACGGTAGTCGCAGCTTGGCATCTAAAAGGCATATTGAGATGAGGTGAAGAAACTTACGAATATATACCGGTTGCGTTATTCGAGTCATGAGACGCTGTTATACGGCAACACATTCTAAGTGTATGAGAATTGATAGTTGAAGGCGAAAAGAAAATTGCCAAAAAAAAAAAGTATCGGGCTCAATACTTAAAGTTCGTTATGTGTTGCGCATGTTCCAAAGAATGGGTGAATTGGGTAAAGATAAACAACCTGAGAGCCAGTGACAGTGACAGTTCAAGTTGGATCGCGCCTGTGAATCTGATTCGGCTGAACTGTAACGCGTTAAGATCACGTGCCTGAATCGCTCTGATTTTCGGCCCGAAAACTCCGATATCCGCCGTTCTACCCATTGAACGACTTAGCTTCGTACGAGTCTGGTTTACAAGAGTACCCTTCGTTTTCCTTTCGACGGAACAGATATTTTACACCATTATTGGCGGGAAGTATACTTTATGGAAGTTCGAACACTCAATATTTAATGCATAAAGTTGCAGTGCTCGAGACTGTTCTGAGGTCCTCTACACTTATCAAGGAACCCATAAGTCGTCGCGATGCAGGGCCTGGCAGCCGAAGTAGTCTATGCTAGGAGCTCTGGCACTTCACACTTGATGTAGGTCCTAATCAACTTGCTTGTTATTCACTTTGAAACTGTTACGCAGCTATTGATAAGTACATCCTTCTTAGTTGTAATGCTTGTTCACAACCCCAGCGATGACTTCCTCTTCGACCCTTTCTTCCCCTTCCGCCTTCCTCGTCTGTGTCTTTCCGTAGGCCACCGTCCTCCCTTTTCGCCACTCTTCCATAGTCGGCGCATCCACATCCACAAATCGACGACTCGGTACTTTAGTGTTAACCAAAGGAAGGAGTTTGACGTTGTCATCAGGCATGGCGAAATAGAATACTCCTAGACGCGGGTACCCCTTCCTGATCCTTGGGAGGTTGAACGACCCTGCGTAGGCAAATTAACAATTCGTTGCTAAGGTATGGTTATGGACGTACCGGTGAATCGTAGAGCGATAAACTTTCTCCCGATAGGAATTCAAGTGCATCTCCAGCATTAATGACCTATTCTCGTCATCAGCAATGACATGATACTTTAAGGCTTAAAGCCGTACACGCACCAGCGCGTTCTCGACATGTTTGACCCACTTCCAATCCCCCGAGGGCGTAAGGATCTGTAACTGCAGACACGGGCTGACTATACAGGACTGGTGATTAGAACCAAAATCTACACCAGGTATCAGCGAGATTTGACCGTAATATGATGCTAGATGTACCAGTGTGCCCTTTAAGCCAGACATTCTTCGTCTTTTTGTTGTCCTCGGCTGAGTGGGGGTAACTTAGGCCGGATCAGTGAGCTCAAAGATGAAATATGGGATGTGGGCTCAACTATTTCATAAACCTCACTGATTAAGATGCTAAGCAATCCGAGGGGAGTTAACAAGTAGAAGCCTTACAAAATGTCTCCCCGACAGAGGAGTATCCGTGGATATCCACAAGGGTATTTTCTGGGAGGCCTAAACCCAGCGCGAGGAGTCTGCATTATGAAGTGAGAAAGATGGGCGATTGTGAAGGATGGGGACCCAACCGCAGAATGGGATGAAGAACATTAAAGTGATTATGCCTCATAAATGCCTCGATCTCCTCAAGGTACGGACGTAGGCCTTCGGGGTGCTGTCGCACGGTGACATCTCGGTGGACTGAAGGATTCTAGATGAACAGAACGTGAATAGTCACAAAATGACTTACTGTTGTAATGCTCAATTTGATCTTTCACACCATTGTCGATGTGCTACGAGAGTCATGCTTTGCCAAAGATCCAGATGTAAATGTGGCTTGACTTACCCAGTACTGCCGGAGTTTATACCCTGGTACGATCCTGTCTGTATTATTTTCGCCTCGTACCGCTGCTTTTCTTCGTCACTGACGGCAGTAAATAGGATATCGGCAATGTCGAAGATTCGCTGGTTCTACCGGACAGAGGTGATTAATGATAATAAAAATACCCGGAGTATGTACCTCTGAGAGTGATAAACCATGCCCAACGACGTAGAAGAACCCATAGGTCTGCATAGCTTCACGGACTTCTTCCGGACGCGGTCCCTTGGATAGGTCAATTATTGGGAGATCGGCATAATCCACTACGGGGGGTAAGCCATGTTCACTTGGTATAATCATGAGCTTACATGGCTCTTGTGTGACGGACGGCGGAACATAGTGCTCGACTTCAATGGCCATCGCTGTGGGGGAGATAAGAAAGCTTGAGATGGGAAAGACGACCATAAGTACTCATGACTTTCGTGAGAGCAGTGGAGCGCCGTTTCCGAAGAACTGCGAGTAAATTTGGCCCCTACACGTAACGGGCAAGGGCTCGAAAAATCAGTATGTGGTTGAATGATCACGCTGGTGATAATTATAAGTGTTCGGGCCGGATTATAGTGCGCCATATGATGCGTCACGCTCTGTTATGACTTGTAAATACAACGGCAGCACCAACCACTAGCCAGTAACGAAAGATGGCAAGGGTACCAATAGACGGCATCTTCCAGGCAGTATCTGTTATAGTATGAGAAAGCGGGCTGTAAGTGGAGATGACGTACAGGTCGCGGGATCCAGAAGAACTCTCAAGAAAAGATGAAACCGGCATCCAAATTTCCTTCAAGTTAGGGTCACGTAGAGAGCGCCTTGTTCATTGTAGTGCAGCTGTTCAATTTTTGCCGAAATTATATATTTTATTGCGATTGGATACTTATACTTAATAAGGCCGCTTGTCCGGTCCGAGACCGGATAAAGGGGAAGAATCGGGGGCCGGCACGAAGCTGCCGCTACTGGATAAACACAGCCACAGAAAAAGGGGCTTGGAACGAACCTCGCCTTCTGAAGCCTTCTCCTTTGCTCGCTCATCCTCCACGTAAAAGCGCTCTCATCATGGCAGACTCGGACGTTTTGGATTATGAAGCAGCTTGGCCGGAACAGAAAGGCAAGCGAATGGCAGGTTACGCCCTGCATCTTCTGGAACGAGTTAGAGAGACCGACGCATGGAAGATTGTCCCTGTGTCTCGGGCACTATCATCTGGCAACTCTTCAGCCCAATTCAAAGCCGCCGTCGTGCCACTGTTGATTCAAACCATTCAAGAATCGCTGGTTGCCTTTGGTTGCTGGGGCATGGCCCAGGCATTCTGGAAGAACTTGAGCGAGTGTCACCCAGACGTTCCGAAAATGGGTACGCTAGCGTTTGAAATGAGGTCCTTCGCCTTTCCCATCACAGCATCTCAGTCGCGCATTTGTACAACGACTCCATCAGTCTGGAACAATTCACAAATGTTCTTTTTGCCATTTTCGAGGAGGACACATTTAAGTTGTCTGCCATTACGCAGATGGCGACCGAGGTCTATACACATCTATGTGTAGCCTGTGAGTGCAGCTTTCGGCGTTTGTGCCACTGATACTAACGCCTGTCATCAAGTCATGAACCCAAGTGGCACCCGATCCAAACCCGGAACCCCGGTAACAATTCCAGAGTCAGTGGAAAGCACATTAAACGATATTATGGCCGAGTTCGCTGCAACAGAGCCATGGGGAAAGCGTCGCCAACAAGTGTTGAACAAGCTGGTAAACCAACGACGTACTATATTGGAACCAGTTGTCGTTGATTTGATTCTTGATGATAGGTTTTCCTTCGCGACGGTGGGCGCTGTCCTTTGACACTTTTGACTTTCAAAGGGTTCAGTATCCCATACGACAGCAAAGCGACACTATGCCACATCATCCCCAACTCTATTGCCTCGCCTGATAAGGTACGTTCCTACATTTATTATTCAGATTGTCGTTGACTTTCATATTCTTCTAGCTAGACCCACTCAAAATGATATTACTGTTTGCAGGGAAAGATGTTGCCGAGAGCGTGCGAGCGGAGCTCAACTCGCTAGGGAACGTCGTCAACTTTGATACTGGTATCTCTGTGATTTTCGACGATCTTATGTTTGGCATTGAAGCTAAGGAGGAGAACAATGAAGTACGCAAATGTAAAGCTCCATAACTTCTTCCTCGATACTAACACTGCCTACAGGTCCAGTACTACTTTCGTCGCGCGCCCGGACACTCATCTCCCGGAACCACCGCATTCCAGATCCAGCCCAACGACCGTATTACTTTCGGCGCTGGTCCGTTTGGGGAAAAGCTGGGCAGAGGGCCTAATCCCAAGTTATGCAACCTCCACTGGGCTATTGTGAGAGTTGCGAATATGGGCGGCGCTGCTGAGATCTTCCGGGAAGAAAGGGATGAACAATTGGGGAATTCATCTGCCCTGCTTTCTACGCATTACCTTGACGCGCAATTGGACAAATTTGTGATGGAAGGATGGAAGCTTTACGGAACGCTAAAAGGGTGGCTAACCAAGAGTCAAGTATCGGTGTGTAAATTCACTATTCTCATTTATTCACTTTGCCGACTCTGCATTTAGCTGAACATGTTATGAAGAGACGTCGAATGACTACCACTGCGCCCTCTGACTCCGACATCGTCAGGAAGAGAAAAAGTAGTATGTATTCTTTTGATATTGTATCCCGCCTTTGGGCTAATAGGACACAGTCTCAGGAAGGGTCAAACAGAACCGGCGCCATGCTGTCGTCGTACCGTCTTCAGTCGCTGATGTTATCTAGCGCTCTAACGATGTCTCTGCTTCAAGTTCACGGGTATCTGCTGACGTTTGAATGTCAAACGATGTACGTCTGCCCGCTTTAGCGAACCTCTGATACACGCGGAGCTGACGCCGGTTAACCATTTTTTCTCAGCCTAGTCATACGGAACCATACCCACTACTCCTTTTAAAGTCGCCTTTTTGTCACAACCAATGCTATATACTATTCTTTCTCTGGAACTCTAAGCTTCGACCTAGTTTTCACCCCGCTCGCGAAGTCTATATATCACCGACTAAAAATATTTTTTCAACAACAGTGACCACTGACTAAGTAATAAAAAGAGTGGATCCTGTTACCGCGTTGGACACATCCCGGTCCGAAGCCCTGAGAATCATCATCCATTACTGCAGCTGGATTCATCGCCAGAGGGGAGGACTTAGGGGTCGACCGTAATGAATTGATCAGGTTCATTCCCGACCGCAGCTTAGCAGCGCACCGAGGTTACTGCGCCACCCCCGCACCACTAGGATACGGAGACCAATTCCAGAGGATGGCCGCCAAGGTAACGCGGACCCACAAGTATTACCAGAATATCTGCGACCTGATGCTCACAGTTTTGTTTTTTGCACCGCTGGCTGGCTTGATCTGAGACAATCTCCAAATAGGAAAGCTATATTGCAGCAGGCGAGCAGTCGTGTTCTCTCTATTAGCGGCAGCTGAACTAAGAGAAAGGAGAAACTGGAGCATGTTCTATAGGAACAACCTATTGCAGTAGTACATTGCGTGACACGGCGTGCCAGCGCATCTGGCCCTGAATTTCAAAACGCCGAGCGGTGAATGCCTTTTTGGGATCTGCTACTGGAATCCCGATTTGCCTCTACGAATGGTTCTCAGGGATACAAAATTCACAGTAAGAGAGTTTAGGCCCAGTGCTCAGGAGCCCTAGACGTCGATGTCGTCAGCGCAGCCAGAACTCTCAGAATGGATAATCTTATCACTGAAGAAATTCCGCTGAGCAGAGCTAGCATCAAATAGTGGACTTGCTTCCACGGGTTTTTTAGGTCATAATTTACGGAATAATATAATCAATGTCACCGACACCTGCTCGCTAGATGAGCATTTTACCAACAAGACGAAAGGACACGCATACTAGCGTCGGCGGCGGCGTCTCTTTTGTGCCCAGTTACCAGTACTTTCTCAACTTTTGAAAGAGGTCTAGCAAAGCTCAGGAGATATCTGCCAATGGAAATAAAGATAAAAACTGTGAATAATAGCTATAGTGCACGAGTAATCTACCTGAGGTAACGTACACACATGGATAGAAGGGCTACAATATCTTGTCCAGCTGTTACGTTCTGAACTCCTTCCCGCGTAGCGATTTACCTCTGCCTACTTTCGACGGCGCTGAGAACGACTTATGAGGGAGCAAATATATGGAAATAGTAAGTATACTCACCGAGCCTAGTGCCCGCACCTGTTGCGAGCCTTGAGTTTGACGTCGAGGCTTCTGGAATCAAAAGGTATTGAGGAGACGGATGAAGGAGATCAGTAAACGTACCCCTGGACGACGGCTCGTCCTCGTGAACCTTGCGCTCCCTGCTGAAAACATGCTTGAATATCCAGGTTGTAGACTCTAGACGAATGTTAAAAGAAAGTCTAGGCGAGATTGAAAGACGGCGCGCCTTCAGACAATACGGTCAGCGGAGCAGGCTTCTTGGAGTAATCATGGGGGATAAATTCAGGAAGGAGAAGGACTGTAGAAGGTGTATCAGGACAAACGGCAAGTGAAAGAAGAGAGCAGTATTCACATACCGAGAAGGGCTTCCGAGGCCATACTGTATGCATACAGTTCTCGCTCGAGTCATTCTTCGTCGGCGAGGAGTGCAGTCTCTTCCTCCGTCTCGCACCTCAGAAAGGTCTCCAGGGCTTCGATTTGCCTGATAATGGGAGCCAGCTCTTCAGCCATACTTCGAGGTACGGACATGGTGGTGGAGATGTCGCAACGAGTGATAGAGATGATGGTGGTTTGTGATCAAGAGGCAAATGGAACGAGTCGGTCTTTTGTAGGGAGAAGAATGCGCATATATCCAGGTAAATGACACGTTATTGGGGCCAAGCACAGATAGGATCGCTGATAAATGCCGCTGCAGAGTTGAATATTGTTGGAGTCGCCAGCCAGCCAGTCACCGTCAAGGTAATATTGCTTGCAGAATGGTAGCACTGGGCCTTCCATATCTCTTCGAGGTCTGTCGACGGCCACCAAAGTTGATATACGGCCATGAAAGGGAGAGCAAGAGGATATTGGAACTCCGCCCAAATTGGCTCTTGACATCGACCATCACATCGACAAGCAGGTATTTTGCGCTTGTTCTCCTACTACCACCACCTACCTTACACAATGCCAGCTCTCCATCGATATGCCCGACGACTCGTACTTAACCATTTTCCTATACAGCAGCTGTCTCTCGAATTGATCCTGGAGGTACGAATTCAGCGTCTTTACTGTCGAAAGTCGCGTCTAACGCGCTCACAGATATTTGCTTGGTGCGCGCCGTTGGATCTGGTCATTCTTCGAAGCGTATCCAGGCATGTCAAGGCGATACTGGATCAGCACGGACACCGCTGTTGGACTCGTGCAAGGAGCAATCTTCTTTGCCTGCCTGCCGTACCGCCTCTACCGAACAGCAAATACAGCGAAACCGCGTTTATCAACTATTTCTTCAACTCTGGATGCAATAAGTGCTGTGTCAGTAGTCGCGCTATACGCTCAGATTGAAATCTCACAGTCTACAGAGCTGCGGCCGTTCCGTCGACAATGCGTTCCCCAACTTGACTTACATGATCTACCTATGCACAGAGGTGAGCTGCATTCGGATTCATTTACCAATTCTGACTCCAGACCTAGGCGGGCTGCTATAAACATTTTACGTCGTGCGTCCTTCAAGAATAATTATTCGCTTCTTTTCTCACCATCTTGGCTTTCAGCAAACAACAACGATTCTTGTTTTCATTCAACGCACAAGACGCGTCCTGTCGCAAGTACGAGCCGATTCTAACATTGCTATACTGTGACCCGCATCTGGAGAAGAAATTGTATCTGACGAAGCAGGCGAAGAAGGAGCTTGCCTGGTACGGGGGCCTCTTGAAGAACAAGGATAAGCTTCACGAGGTGTGAGCTTTTGCATGGCAGCATTTCTTATCCATTTACTGACAATTGCTCCATCAGATGATGGCTGAGAAGAGAAGAACTCGCCATATTCTAGGACAGGTATGTCCTGTCTGATCTTGGATTCTTCGCTTAAACTGGCCTAGCATGCGAACAAGATGCGGAAATGGGCGATTCAGTACGATCGCGAGTTCATCGTTGTGAACAAGAGAAATCGCGCATTGTACGGCGCCTATCTTTACTTGATTATTCGTGCTCATACATTGTTCATAGCTTAAAGACCGTCACGCATTCCAAGCGCCTCAAGTATTTGGACATTCTTTGTACTCCCACAGTTCGTCGGACACTAGAGGAATTCAACCGGCGATTAACATGCCTCACTCTGACGGGTACGCTATTTCTTCTAGTATGTGCAACACCGTTATTGAATTGCGAGTAGTTTGGCGGGATATTATGACCCAAGTCGTTCAGGAATACCACCAACTCCGCGCGCGCAAAACCATCGCTGGACAGTGATTGATGTATCCTCTCTGGTATGATATGATGTTTCTGGATGATTTAGGGCACGTCGAGCACATTGTAGGTTCTGGTGATTCTATTCTATTACCCATTATTCAACAGCGTACATCTGCAGCTGTGCCTATCCTACTACTTCTCTAGTTTAGCCTGCAGAATACGAATGCTAGCCTTTCTATCTTGAGCTTGTCTCTTGCCACGGTGCCAGCCCATGAAAGCGCATAAGACAGGAGTGTATCAATGTAATGACATTGTATTGTAACGGTTGATATACGACAAACACAGGCAGAAAATCCGAATCGACAGCCGGAACAAATTCTCTCTCTCCTCTGGACCTTCGACTTGATGTTCACAGTCGTGATTTTTTCTGAACATCGTTGTTCTTGACTCCATTCTCAATCCGTTCTAGGAATCGGAATATCAAATGACCTAACCTCCGAAACATAGGTGGTGTGATATCGTGGCTACGCATAGTACCGCCACCACGATGTCGAACTTACCCTCACGTACTATCTGCCCTCTATACATCCCAGAGTTCATCCTCAAGTACTCTATATGCTCTGGTTCAGCATGTCATAAACGCCGGACCATCGACAACCTTTTCCATCCTCACCCCTATTCGTTACCTTGTTACTGCCTTCGATAATGGTATACAGGACGCCCTATGTGAATTCAACATACTATTAAGACTTAGTATGGATCCCATAGACATGGACCACTAGAACCCAATGAATGTATTAAAAAATCATCCTATATTCAGCTTCGGAAACATTACATACACGCAAGGGACGAACTAATACCAGCCATCGAAACGAATCTCACAAAAATCGAGCCGCTACTCATTACCGAGCTACATGGATCATACGAACTCGAACTCTTTCTCCGCTTCATAAAGAAAATCCCCTGGTTTTCGTCCGCTCGCATCAACCTTCTCGACGACATCCCATTTTTTCCTCGCTCCGCAGTTCGTTGCGGGCAGTCTTGGTCTGCCTTGAATACGTCGAGCACCATGCGCATAATTTCCTCACTTGTTTCCTTGACGTGGACTGGGTAAACCGCCAGAGAGGCCGCACGGACTTGCTTTGGTGCTTGGATGGTACCCGTGAGTCATTGATACAGCTGAACTGGGGTCTATGTACGCATACCAAGATGCCAGGGTACCTTCCTCCCGGCGTATGTTTCCTCGCCCTATTCTACTTGGAGGCTTTCTGAACATTATTTTCACCGTAGGCCTGGTTTTGAGAGACTAGCCGAGGAACTGGCATACCTCTGGCTTCAGAATAAAGCCAGCTTCTTCTTTGTGATTCGGGTATGGTTTAATGTCACGACGAGCTTACACGAAGAGTCTCTAAGCCAGTAATCCTTGTCTTGGCGGCCTTACCCCGGTTTAGTCGCTGTATCCTATCCTAGGGCAGTGTACCGATCTGTCTCCCTCGGGTAACGAGGTCCACGCAGTATGATTGAAATGCTTTCGGAACAAGATTCGATACTACCGCCTTTTGATATCCTTGAGAATAATGGTCTACTTTCGTGCTGTAGGAAAGATCTCAAAATGACCTCGTCTTCCTCGCTGTCCAGCGGAATTTCCCCGGTGAGATCGACGCTCCCTTCTTGGTCTCGCACTCTGACTACTTAGCTCCTGAAAAAATGTATACCCATTGTTTCTCTACATATCTAGGGACCATCAGCGGAGGCAAATCCAGCAGCAGATCCCAAAAAGGCATTCAACGCTCGGCGTTTTGAAATTCAAGGCCACATTCGCTAGCAGGTTACATTTATCAACTACGCCCTCGTTAGACATGTGTTGGCCACCTCCAAAACCTTTGGATCAACTTGACCCAAAATCTCCAGCATCTCCTCCTGAACGCAGAAATTAATTAATTAATAATTCACTCCACACATAAGTAAGAATCACTCACCCAAACCCTATCCTGTACGATCTTCCCAACCTCACTGATCACAAAGTCGCTCTCTTCCACGACCTCAGACATATGAATATACTTGCCACGAAGCTTCTCTTCGTTATCCGTCGACCCAACCGCAGCATAGACCAGCTGCCGGCTCCCCTGTTCCGTAGTGAATGCCAGCTCTTCTCGCAACTTTTGCAATTTTTCCGCCTCCTCGGCAGGGGCACCAGATCCGAGGTTCGAGAAGCAGAGTCCGGGATTAACAGAATTGACGGTGATCGCTGGGACGTGCTTTTGCAGAGCTCGGGCAAAGAGAATGTTGAGCACTGTATGAGGTCCGAAGTCGGCATAGAGGGCAAAAGTAATATTTTACGTACATTTGGAATCACTATATCGGCGATCCATCACTCTGTTCACAGGTCAGTAAGTAGCGATTGATCTTGCGAGACGGCGTACTCTTTCGTGCAATACTCCTTGTCTGATAGCTTCGCGAGGATGCTGGGGGAAGTAATGACATCCTTTTCGATTGTCGTCCAGTAGTGCACGTCACTCGCAACGACCACCAGTCTCGGGTTGACCGAATGCTTGCGCGCGGTCTCCAGCATCTTCGGGACCATACGGATAGCAAGTAATCCAGGACCGAGGTTGTTTGTATGTATGCTAAGATGATGAAGAGCTTTTGTTTCATGAAGGGAACATGCCACGTACGTTTTCTCCCAGCCTTCTACTTGTCCGTAGTCCCAGGTTGCAATGCTAGCATTCTCTATGAGGATATCCAATCGATCCAGCTCGCGCTCGGCCTTTTCAGCGAACGCAATGACGCTATTGAAATTGGCAAGATCGATGATCCATAGCTCCGCCTTGGAGTAGCCAGTGTCGTCTTGGATCTCTGTAATACCAACGATTAGTCGAGCTCGTAGATCTAAATGTACTACGTACGGGCCAGGGCCTGCTTTCCCTTTGCTTCATCTCTGGCAGTCAGCACCAGTCGCGCAGGGTTCATCGTAGCAAAATGTTTCGCAGCTTCGAAACCAAGACCAGCGTTGGCGCCAATCAAGACGAGTGTCTTCCCACTCAAGTCGGCGGTGACGACCGTGGGCACGGGTCCGGTCTGGTCTGCGACGGCCTGTTCATGAGTTCTGGGAGCCATTGCGGGGGATTGAGAAGACTCGGAGTCATCTCTACCTCACAGCTTTATATGCGATCAAGTGTGAATGCATTGGAGCAACATCAGATTGGAGTCTTTGTGAGCCACTGTGACTTCTCACATGCCGATAACCTACGCAAACGCAGATATTGATAGTGATCGTGACGGCAAGACGACGTGAAGGTGCTTACTAAAACAACCGAGTCGTGATGAGGCCAGCGACTGTAAGGTGCTAGCGTTGCCGAACTTCAGTTCAGTTCAGGACCGTGGCCCAGAACGTGAACGGGAAATAAGTGTTTCAGTAAGCAAACAATAATATACCTGGTCATCGCATATCATCATCATCATCATCATCATATTACACGATAACAATTGAGTGCGATCTTGGACATCTGGTTCGTCGCGACGAAATATGGTGTGCGTCCGGAATTGAAGCAAAGCCTGACAAAGACGGGCGCAATTTGATTACGTGGTAAACAGCGGTGTTGCAGGCATACTGAACAAATTATTTCGTCATTTTCGGCTCAACGTCATTCTGAAGTCCTTTGATACACCTCAAAGAGCGACGAGATCCAACGGCAAGCACCAACGTAAGTCTCCAAGTCAATTAGATGCGCCTTTCGGATTTCCAAAAAAAAGACAAAGTTACTTAGATGAAGGGCAGTCGCTGGAAAAGAAAATAGTTGAGTTGCCGGGTACGGATAAGCGCCCCTCTCTGAGCACCGAGATTCCCGAGATTGACGATAGAAATTTGAGAAGGGCCGCAGGCCAGAGCCCGAGGAACTTAAGTAATGGTGGTAGTAAGAGGAGAAGAGCTACACCGAACTAGGGCGCTGTATCAGATAACCGGCGTACCAAGTAGACATGACACTGAAGCTGGGAACTCTGACCTTGATGCATTGATGTTGTCAACGGTCAATGGAGTTCCTCCCGGCTGATGTTGAAGCGGAGTTTGTTCCGAACGCTTTCGCCGCCACCATGCCTCTGGGATACTTTCGAATAACATGGATGTTTGACGGAAGATCAATGTAATATTCAATCTAAAGTACCAGTACGAAGTATCGCTGGAACAAGAGAGAGAAGGACGCATCGCTAGTGATAGATGATGAATGAGCGAGACCACTGATACTATGCGCGCCAATGACAAATCGACGGTCGCCGTTCACAATGTAGCTTCTTCCCTGGCTTCTTCCATCCTGACCCATAAGCCAGCCTAGTGGATTGACTTATGGCGTGAAATGAGAGGTCTGAGAGAAAACATACCTTGGCGTACAATGTCACATGTATTCCCAACATAATCTTTTCCCTGCCTTTAGTCGTCCCCGGAGTCGTGGTCCAGCTCTTCGGAGGAATACCTTCAGGAGGTTGAACGTCCACGGCGAGGCTGAACGACGAGAAAGTCTGCAAGAGCCGAACAAGGTAATAGGAAGCCTCATTATACGCAAACTAGGAAGAAATGTTCAAGCACTGCTATTAGACAACTGACTGAAAATGCGCTGACCTGTTGACCGAGGCAAATTCTCGGGCCCGCATTGAAAGGTGCGAAGATGAATGGGTTAGGAGTCAGATACTTGTGCACACGGCTATCGAGGAATCGATCCGGATCAAATTCAAGAGCTGGGGGGAGCTGTTAGAGCAAAAGCACCGAAAGACTAATAGCCTGGTTATCTCACCATCCGGGCCCCATAAATCTGTGCGCCGATGCATTAGGAATACGGAATAAATTACTCTGGGCGAGATACCATCAACCAATCATCAATGAAAATCAAGATAATGTGCGGACCTCGTACTACTTGGAATATAATACGGTGTCCTCCCTTTGTTTGGAAGAGTAGTCGCTACTCTCGAGGCGCTTGTAGAAAATGATGACATGAGAAAAGCACCAGGAAAGAGAAATAACACGCCTCACCGAGAGTTTTCTGGGCTGAAGTTGAACATCGTTAGCTACGCTCAGTTTTAGAAGGATTCTTCACGTACACAGTTGGATATAGGCGCAATGTTTCTGCAGAAACATACATGATGAGAACTTATTTCGATTGGAGTGTAGCAAACAGTTCTCGTACCATTGAGGAATGCCCGTAAATATTTCATATCGCGAATGTCGTCATATGTGGGCTTCCCGGTGCCGACTTTCTCGAGGATCTCAGACCGTAACCGAGCAGCCATGTCCGGATGTTCGCACATCATATACACCGCGAAGGTTAAAAGGGACGAGGTCTATGTGCAGATAACCATGAGCACATCATTAAGCCAAAAGCCACATCGAGGAGCTCACGGTGTCTCTACCAGCAATCAAAATATTGATGAGCTCGTCCTGAATGACTTTAGGATCTGCAGAATTTTAATTAGTAAATAACATTTGAACGTGAGAGACGTGCCTACCGTCGATGTCCTGAACCAGACGGTCCAACAAGGACGTGCTGTCAAGGTCCTTATCCAAACCCACGGACTTGACACCTTTAGCCTTTCGGCCAAGCGCCTCAGAGAGCATGGGTTGGACAAAATCATTGATGACTTTCCGGAGCGGCTGGACTTTGTCTGCCCATATTTCAGAAAGCGGCCAGGAAGGACCTTTCTGTACTCGAACGACCATTTGTTCTTGTGCCTTTGCAAACGCCTCGACAAAAGAATTAGAGGGATGATTAACGAAATGAAAGCTTCCCGCCAAGGGTGATCCGGCTGGGTAGGGAAGCCCCGCAGCTATCGAATTAACGTCCTTGCCAAAGAGGTACTCCGTAGCAGAGTCCATCGTAAACCGAGAAACAACATCCTAGGCGCATTTATCAGATACCGGCTAATATTATAACAGAATCGTCGAAAAACCAACCTGGAAATCGACAGGATAACCTTCCCTCAGCCTCGCCTTAATTTGCGAGATCGTGCTGACTGCGTGCCTCTCGAAGTTGTCAAAGTCAGAAATACGAGCCTTGTTGAAGAAAGGCCTCGTAGTTGTCCTATGAAACCTGATCGAAGGTAGTGGAAGGATAAGCCCAAGGTGTGAAGAACGTGCTTGATATACTTACTTCCACATCTCACCTGCGACGAATAAGCAAATACACTCGTATCATATCTAATCTGAGTAAACTCACCATCAGAATTAAAGACACCTACGCCCACAAGCGCCTTGGCAGCAGCGATGGAGAATGGGCCTGGAATCCTGCATTAATAACTAGGCAGACGACCAGCGATTCAGCGAAAGCGAGACCTTTTTCAAAGTCCTGAAACTGCGTCGCTAGGATGGCCTAGTAGTGCGAGTAAGGGAGCAGCATTCAAAAGCGGTCACGAGTAATTACCTTGACATGTTCTGGCTCAGTCGTAAAGACCTCGTGTTACCGTTAAGTACGACCAGCACTTCCAGCAAAAGTGAAGTCACTTACCCGTCTATCGGACAATGAACCGAACGAAAAGGTGTGACCGTACCGCTCGCTCCACGTCTGAAAAACTTCGCCTAATACCCCGGTAGTTAGCAGAAAGTACTAGAAGAGTAATATGTCCTCGAACATACCTGGATAGCCATTCTTGAATCCATCCACGACACGACCCAGAATCGAGATGCTGCTCTCCTGAACGATGGGAGTCAAGAGAGCGCCCATTTTGGCAGCCTCTCTGCGAATGGTAAAGCTCGTGAACCAACTATGCGCGGGGCGAACGAGAAATTGCAGGACCGCTGGTCCTGCCAAGAAAAACCACGGAGGAATATCAAAATCTGATTTTGCAAGTACGCTTTGGAGAGCCCAAAGAGCTGTCAAAGGCAGGATTATGAGAGCGAGCGTCGCTCTGGATAGATAGGCAAGCCCTGGGGATAAGAAATTGATAGGCATGACGGATGGTATCTGAACTGAAGCGGTGAGGACTTACAAGCTAAATACTCGCTGGGGTGCAGTGATTATGGTGATGGTCTGTGTAAGAAACCGGAGATATAATTCCGCTGTCATGACTCGTGTTCAAATCATCTCGTAAAAACGGTTTGTGTAGACTTTCCGGCTTCGGAGAACACAAACACCGGGAGAGATCCAAATGATTTCGACGACGACTCAAGGCAAGCCGAGCTTGTCAAGCTTGACAGAGTTCTTCATGTATATCGACTACTAGGTGCGTGGATACACCCACTATGAAGGGCAGCTGCAGTTGGTGTGTTTCTCGTTTTTCTTCGTATCGGATCCTTCTTATATCACGGGTTTGAATGATCACCTGGGCGCAAAACCCAAGTGTGTGGAAATGAATCCCGTGCCGTTGTTTGTACTTGCCCATGGACGGGGCGCAGGTTCCGAAACGTAGACTCGATGACGAGAAGTTCACGTACGTCCACACAAATGCCCCATCAGATGCCTGTTGATTGTTACACTCATTGCGAAGGCTAAGAAAAATATCGACTAGTCTATCAAAGAAGTCAGGACAAGCCCAATAAACGCTTACATGTAAATACAAGCTGTTGTTGCATCTCCGAAACAAACCTTTTCAAACGTAAGTCATATCGCCATAACATGTCAGAGGTGAAGGCGATAAACATACTCTGTAGGAAGAATTTGGTTGAACTGCTTCGTGACCCGGATAATCCCTATAAAGTTCCTGTTCCGGAGCCATGTATTTTACCCCGGATATTTGACAGTCTGCAAGGTATGATGTCCAATCCCGGATTTGGGGCCTTTTGATGATCTGGGACGTAAGTTCCAACCATGCCGTGTTATCACCATGTCGAAGACCAAGCCCACTCGCGTGGATGGTGCAAAGGCGCACATTCTAACTTGTCGCCTGTACTTTCCTTTACGAAGACCGTCTGACCAAGCGAAAACACAATGTTACTGTGAGGGCTGACAAGGCAGTAAGCATAGTTTCGAGTTCGGGTAAGTGAAACGCACAGGGAGACATATGAAAGACAAACATCCTGGATAACACAGACGAAATCAGGAAAAAGCAGGTCGGAAAAGCAGTGTTCCTTGCTTTGTCACAGACGCATATCTGCATTTAAACCGAGGAAACATGACCTCGCATCTGGATTAGAAAGCATGAAAGGCGAACGCCCAAAGGACGTGTTTGCCAACTCACGTACAAGGTTGTATTGCGCCGACGGAAGATCAGCGACACCAGGGAAGTTCGTCTTGGTGTGTTTCCAGCAGAATTTCTTGGCGTCTGTGAGGATCTTGAAGATCTGACATGTACCCTGGACTACTGGAGGACGGCAAGATCAATAGCGCTACAGAAAGCGAGTATATGGCTATTGTTAGGGTATTATGTAGGTAATGAGAAGAACCCTACTAACCCCCAAAATGATGTCCGATGGTAAGCCGAAGAAAGGAAACGCATAGGTAAGTACGAGCACCCTGAGAGACGTCAGCAGGGCAAGCTCTGGACTGACGAAGTCGAGACGCACCGTAATTCAGGGTACAACGCAAGTACAACGACGGTACAGTGACAGCATCATAATACTCTATTGGGGATACACAACGAGTAGAGGATCGATTCAGATAGTATTGTACGACTCGGCCAGGAAGTTGGACATGGATGAGAGAGATGGAAGGTTGTTTGGATCAGTTTGCTACACTCTTTGAAGCGCGCGTTCGTCATGTGATCGTATCTCGTCCTCGAGCCGACGCCCGACGGATTCGACCCAACTTCAAGCTTCAAGTTCGACCCCTTCATTGGGCAGTGAAAAAATCAAACCTGTAGATGTTGGCACACAAGCTTGCCATAACAAGCAAGGGAACGCAAAACCTCGAATACTCCTATAATTGCCAGACAATAAAGTGGCTGATCCGAAGGAGACAGATCCGATACTATGCCAGGGTATAGCCAAGGTAGCTCGGTGCAAATTAACACGCAATGATGCGTTGATCAAATGATGGATACACACAAATACCTGCGACGTTAAGGAGAGTTAGAGACTTGTTGAATACCGCAAGCATGCGAGGTAGCGAGTACAGGTTCAGAAGCGTACAATGGAGGTTCAATTAAGCTCTTCATTATTTCCCGAATGATCGTCTACCTAGAAACAAATTATATCGACACGGTCTCATAAGAAGAGTACAAGATTAAAAAAGAATTAGACTAGTTTGTATATCTACTTTCAGAAACTAGATCCGCGCAATTTGACGGAATGGCCATGGAGTCAATCATCGTTGACGCTCCAAAAGTGAGTTGAATCAACTGCCCCCGCTAAGCACAGTTCTCGGCTCCCATATATCGAAATAACTATGTTGGAACAATCAACAACGGGGATGAGATCCCAGCTGTACGCTGATATCCTCACCTTATCAACTCCCACGTTGCTTGCCATCATTCCCTCAGCATCATGGCTAACACCGGGTACCCAATCGACAGTGGTACAATTAGGTATACCTCCCATGTCCTCCAGCATCGAAACAAAATACTGTCCCCTCTCTAGATGCGTGTTTCCCTGGGTCTGCGATATGTGAGAAATAGAGAACATAGAAGGATATTGGATGCCTCACTTTTGCTTGACATCGAGGATCGCCGTCTCCGTGGTCTTCCTGCAGATGATATTTTTTTAGTAGACAACCCGCCGTGACTTATAAGATCACCCACAAGTCCCCAGGCGTAACTGATCGTACGTCCGTTGTATCTCTCAATGATACCTTCCCGTTCAAGAGCGTGAGCATTTGCAGTTGCGTAGGCGGGGAAATTCGACGCCAGCCCATACTTGAAATCATCAACGCCATCGCAGTCGTCGTCGGGAAACGGTCGGTCCGAGGTCAGCCAGCATAAGGATCCAGGGTTGGCTGTAGATTGTTGAGGTTAATTTTCTTTTCGCTCTTTGGAAGGACTTACCGATCCAAAAGTGCAGCCGATTATCATCTTCAGTTGACAGCCTGAGAGCCACGTAGCGCTGGGTCATTTGGCCGCCAGCAGAGTGGCCTGCAACGACGACGACCTGAAAATGATCATCAGGAACAGGAACAGGGCAATCCCGTCTCCGAGGCGGAAATAGAGACAGACGTACTTGCAAATTCGGGTATACGGTTGTATTCATATAATACGCCACAAGCACATCGAGGACATCGTACGTGCTGAAGTTTGATGGACTATCGGCGACATTGGAATGCCCGCTAATCCAAGTCGTGTTATCCCATATGAGCTGGTCGTCCTGCGCGGCACCTGCTTCCAAGTCAGCCTCAGTGAAGAAGCAAGGGGCCATGATGGATATGTGGGCGCGTTCGATAGTAGGATCATCGTAGGTAGCATTGTAAAGCGCGTTGTTCATCGCAGTCCAGTCTAGTTAGGAGCAATGAGGTTTACGCGCGGCAGTAGTGTAATATTACACCCTACTCACCGGACCAACAAGTTCTGTCCTTTTTACAATATCAGAGACTAACAGTCAGAGAATGAAGAAGCAGATATTGCACCTTGCCATTCAAAACAATAACTGCTCTTGTGACTTCTGTCTTATTCAGGCCGGCCGTTTTGTATATAGGCTAGCATTTGTCGGCAAACAATGAAGCAAGAGCAAGAGAAAAACACACCAGATATCCTCCCGCGTCCTCATCCACGACCCAGTTAGGATGGGCTGTAGCGTCAATAATGTCTGGGAACCATTGCCAACCGTCATCAGCCGTCCCGTTGACAATCGGCTCAGGGTTGTGTTGCTGAGCGACGGCAATACAGAGCAGCGACGTGATTGTGAAGAGGTACGAGCACAACATGATGGGCAGACAATGCGATAAATTTCCCACCTCCAATTTATAGCATTGATGTAGGACGAAAAAGAGAAATTAGAGTTTCTGGATATTTGAAACATCAATTTTCAGTTCTGTTCGCTGCGGCTGGGGTCCGGCATTTTTTGACGGGCGGAGAAAATGTCTGCGCTTGAGACGTGGTTGAGTCATAATGATACAGTTAGAAGGACCTGGTGCGCTCTCTCACCGTAAGTCACTGGTCCCATCATAGTACACCAAAGTCTTGTATCGTCTCCGTTTTGACTATTCAGATGGTAACGCCGCTCTCCCCTCTCAGCCTGGAGTCGCCTTTCCTCCGCAACATCTAAAGTCCACAGCGCCCAAGACCGCCGAGGTTCTGCCTTCGTTGTTGAATCAATAAAGCAGACAAGGTGAAAGACACTATTCTCTACATCCTATCACGCCATGATCATCCCAGCCAGGACCTCGGTCACTCGCACCTGGAATGCCTCTCATACGGGAAGTAGAACGTGAAAAGCGACATTTGACCGTGGATCAGGCGTAGAAGTTCGAGTCGAAGGATGCGTTCGACCACTATATGGAGATGCAAGTACAAAGGCGTACACTATGTGAGCAACCATGGAAGAGATGGTAGTACAGATGTCTTCGGTGACGGATATGAGACGGCTGTAGACTAACCGAGGTTGGGCTTTATAAGAACACCGTGGTGTTCCAGAAATGGCGGGAAATGGGTAAGAGGAGAGATGATATGGTAGCCCAGCGAGCGGATGAATAAAAAGACAACGAAGATGAAGTAACAGTGCGTTATGTAGTAAGAGATGGACATTTTCGTTGCCGGTTTCATTATGTGCGCTGAATGTCAAACAGCTAGAAATGGACACCGGCTAAGGTTAAGGACTGATTGACTCAATTGTCGGGCAGTATGAGGGACTTCGTCGGCACGGCAGATTTTCGTGACGACACATGTTCCAGATATGGGCGGGAACAAGAATAAAGCAGAAAAAGAGTTTTCGACTGTATCTTCATTATCGTCGCCGGCCCGCTATAGCGATCCGAGATTGTGCCTCGTCGCCGCCCTTACAGTCACCAGTCGCAATATCCTTCATCATCGCTTCCTTTCCTGGCTCCCGTATCCCCTCTATCTACGAAAGACCACACAACGCGCGTGCTTATATCTATCGAGATGGCCGGAAGCGATTTCAGGAGGATAAATGACATCGCAGGTCTTCTCTTCAGTACGAGTGTCCTTCTCCTCCTAACGAAGGGTAGAAGGGCGACAAGAAGACAGGAGAGTCGAAAGACAAGCCTCCGTCAGAATGGAGTAATGAAAGATAAGCGTAACACTATAGGAAGCGGTGGTGAAGAGCTTAGTTGCCATGGAGAACTGATAGTTTTGCGTCAAGCGAAGAGGACATGTCCGGTGCCAAGGTTTCGGCAAAGTTAGACTGGTTGCAGTCTTGCACCGCTGATGGCTTCAACAAAGAGGTTCTTGCAGAACATTTCGTGCTTATCGACGCAGCAGTGAAAGGTGGAAAAGACCAACCACTTCCACCGAGCCGGTTAACAGCGAGTTCCTTCGCCTCTAGAAATTCCGATGAAAAGGGCGGATGCCTCGACCGCGAGATGTCTGGTGTGGCGCGAGTTGAAGTCCATTGTCGTGGAGTGGCGCAGGACATGATGAAGATTACGGGATTATAGGGCCGAACAGGAGCGAACGGTTGACTGGAGCCGTATGGCGAAGGGTCTCCATGACCGGATTCGGCTTGCCCTCCACCCCGTAAAGGCGCAGAATACGCACGAGTAACCAGACGTACACTTGAGCCAGGGATATGAAGTCGATTGAGTACAACTCTGCACGATCTTAAATGAGCGTGCTCCTGGTTACTCGAAGGTCGGGTTGATTCATCACATTCAACTCGTTCCAGCGATTCTGGAGATGGTTTCGCCTGTATCAACAGCGGATACTGCTCTTCTTCGCCAACACCAACAACAATACCACCTCTATTCAAACCTCTGAGTCGTGCTTTCAAAGTCTGGGCCAAAAATCGCCGATCGTTGCGCCCCCGACGAAAGCCTGATCACCAAAAACGGACACAATATTCTGTTGGATCTTTGAACGCTGACTTTGAAGGTGTCGTTTCGGTCTTCTCCATCTAAAGAACATACGGACTGGTTAGTGTAAGTGCGACATCTGACGAAAGACTAAAGAACACACCTGCCGTATTTCTGGTATCATTGCCCAGCTCGAGAAAGTTGGTCCTCCGTTTGCGCCTCTTTCGCATCTAACAGATTCAGCATCCTCCTTCTTCTGGAACTCTGTAGTCTCCCCCTCGACATTGGTACTCGCATCCCCGTTTTTCCTCATACTGACGCGCCTCGTCATCCTCACGCTTCTGAAGAGTTGGTCAACAATGTCGAGTCCTGCGAGCCAGTGATCGTAGAGTTCGGCCAGATACTATCGTATCCTTGACTGTATCAAAGCATGTGAGAGATGCGCTAAAATATGACAACTGATCATTACTCACTATCACTGCTGGACGAGAGTCGATCCTCTTTCTCAACCAAGGCGTTATCATCGTCTCTGCTTCTCTGCGTGTATAACCCACCCTCCTTTCACGTAACTAAAAAACCGATGGGCGGCTCCTCCGCACATGGGCGAGAATCAAGAACGCTCAGCAAGAACAAGCCAACATTTCCAGCGAACGAGTAGTCTGTCTGAGGAGATGATCAGCCCTATGCCGGATAGTGCAGCACGTACGATACTCACCGTGTTCCTTCTTCGATTCTTTCAACAGGCGTTGTATTCGTCGCGAAGTACTTCATTCTGTCAATGAACTTTCTTGGATTTCATCCATGATCTAGTCCAAGCGGGTTGGAAAGAGTAGAAGGTTCGAGGTGAGCGACTTCATCGTGACTCAGAGGCATGATGTCGATGATGATGGTACGAAGGAAAGAATGGGAATGGAGGGACCAAGGAAATCAGTCTCCGGATTCAACCGGTTTGATTGCCGCATCGGATATCAGGTGACCTCAGAATTTTCCTTCTTAAAATCAAAGGTATTCCCCCTCCGCCCGGGTTCCAGATTGGGACCTTGCGCCAGTACACCAGCATGCAGCGCAACTACAGCACACCACAGCACACCGCAGACACATTTTCTGGTCTCGCACTGTAGTTTATTTGATGCACTCTGTCTTTCTCCTCGAAATAGCTCCAGTGGCCACGTCTTACTAGTTTCAAGCGCTACTGCATGGTCTGTCGATGGTGGAGAATCAAGAAAATCTCACAGGATATGCCAAGAATGATATATGTAGTCCATCAGTCTCTAGCCGGTTTATTCTCACAATTCCGGCAAGTCTCAGCGGAGATACGCCCCCAGGAATTGTAACATCGTACTAAGATATCCGTGTTGACGGCTAGTCTCTACAACCGACTGGTTCCATGAGCCTTGAAAGTGCTACCTATATTACCGGTAAGTTTAGCTTTTCCCTTTTGTCTCATGTGGGCTCAGAATGACGGGGGTAAAAGATATGAGCCATACAAAGATACAGATAGGAACTTCCGGCCAGGCCTGACTACGATAACTCTGTCGCCGACGTCGCCCAAGTGATCTCTTTCCTATTGAAAGGCTTCTCAGTCTAGCCCGTCCTCGTCTTCCTGCACTGTGTTTCCGTGGACCTTTGTATGCGACTACTGGGGCGGCCGCCTGCTAGTCACAACGATGAAAAATAGTTCGTAGTAATCAGCTTGGCGCTGCGAATTTATGGACCTCAGCGGCTGGATCGATGTTAGTGGCTGCGCCGAGCGTATGCCCAGCGAACGATCTCACTTATCCTCGAAGGCACGCGCACACACGCGATCTGAAACAACGGCGGCAACATTTCCTCCCACCCGCATTTGATTACGGTGTATACAGGCGATCCTAAACTTTGTCATTACCTCACTCATAGCCCTCCCCGATCTTGTACAGCCTCCCATTCACCGTTCACCGCCCAGAGTGCCATGGTCTTGGCTGGGCTATAAAAGAGACCATCTCCTCGCTTTGGTTACCCATCACCTTTAACTTCTACTTTCTGCCTTTTGATCTTCTTCGCCTTCTTGAAAACTGATCATTTTCACCTCTACTTTTTCAACTTTGCTTCCAATGTCTTCTTCGATGACCTTCTTCCTCTTCGCTCTCTGTTTCACTGCCGCTACCGCGTCACCCTTGGCTGCCCGGGACTACCCACCGATTACTCCCCCAGTCTCGGTTACCCCCTCAGTCCCGGTTCCGGCTACTACAAGCTGTCCCCCCACAGTTACAGTCCCGCCGGTTCCTCCCTGTACCAAAGACTGTACTACCCCCCCCCAGTGGTTCCCCCGTGTACCAAAAACTGTCCCCCGCCTTCCCCCCCAGTCGTGGATCCGCCGTGCACCAAAAACTGCCCTACAGTTCCCCCATGTACCAAAGACTGTCCCCCCAAAGACCCGGTTGTCCCCCAAGGCAGCTGTCATCCCAACTTTGCGGGTGCTGCTCTCACTTTGTCTACCGCAAGTGGCGCACTCTCCTGGTCAGCCAAGCCCGTCGTCGGCAATCCCCTCAGCGCTAGTTCTTCGCCCTCGAAGTTCTTCTTCCAGCAGACCGGGTTCCCCGTAGTCAGCTACACTGTCAAGTAAGTGTCTCTCACCCTTGTTCCGAATGTTGCTGACGAGAATTTCACAGGACTGTGGAGGACGTCAACTTCGCCCTCGAAGTCAAAGGCGGAGCACCGTTGATTGGCAATACCGACCCATCAGGTAGCAATCAGTACGTGCTTGTCTCGTGTTTTCGCATATTTCCCTTACCCCATATGCAGGTGCCAGAAATGGTTCGTTGACTGTTCGTCGTGTTCTTCGGCGGACGTCTCCCAGACAAAGGGTAAGGTCGCTTCGGGATGCAGGATCTCTTCCGGCTCGGACACCAACAAGCAATGCGTCACGGCCAAAGGTCCTGGTCCTATGACATTGGCTGCTTGCGACGGCTCGGGGGCCCAGCTTTTTGATTTCACGGCTGTTTGATGAGTCTGGTCGGTTTGAAGAGTGACCAAGGCGAGAGTGGATCATAGGTTTTGTTTGTTCTTAAGGTTTTTTTCGTGGTTCTTTTTTTATCTATCTAGTTTCTACACGCATTCGTTTTTCATGGACATTGGACTTATAGTAGTAGCGGTATGCATGCATAGTCGGGGAGATGGGAATTTAATCTGATTGTTAACAATCATCTATGGCGGGCTTATGTCCGAAAACAAAAGCTCTCTATATCTATCTTAGTTTAGATGTGACAGTGGTCATCGTTTAAATGAAGGGCCGCGGCAATAGGCATAGCCACATACGACTTCTTTTTCGACGATTACTCGCGTACGATACGGTGTCCAGTGTATCTGTAGAAACCGTGAACCATCGTGCCGACAGCATCATATGGTGCGCATCCCTTCCCGATTCTCCAATGTTGGCTGAGAACTCGGGCTCGGGCTGGGAAGCATCAGGGGATGCCCTTGTTTTCACGGATCTTGACCTTTCCGAAGAGGATGAAGATCTTTTACCGCGACATTAGAAATCCTGATTGATACCGGACTTAAGTACTCCAGCGGATTGTTCCTGGGTACGATCTGAGACTGGATCTAGATAGCGTATATTTATAAAAAAGAATGTAGGATCAAGAACGCAAAAAGGAAGCTAACGAGCCTCTAGGGAATCGAGATCAATATTCTGTTGAGGGAGAGAAGACCATGACTTGTCGACGTCGTTTTTTCGATCTCATTGGCAACGGCGCACCGTTATTACAAAGGGATATTGACAGGACAGAAGCACATACTTGGCACGCCCCGGTCAAATTAACAATCAGTAGGTAGATCAATCCAATTTACTAGTAGTATGTGCGGCTTCCTTCCGAGGAGCCTTACGTAGCAGTCGTTGATAGTCTCAGGGAGAAGTCCTTTGGATCCCAGTACACCCACGACTTAGGGGGTAGAGAGCTGCGGATACTGCCATCTCCCTTGCGCTGCGCAAAGTATGCCTTCTCGCAGCTATGGTAAAGGTCCCACCAGCTTGGAACTCTCTGTATGAGCCTTGTCGACGTAAACGCGGAAACGGACCTCCACGCCACTAATTCCCGAATAGAAGGGAAGAGCGTCTGATACAAGGAACGAACGGGGGACCATGCTCCGCCAGCTCCCACCAAAGCCGAGACTTTGCGTGTCTTCTGATCTATCGCCAGAAGAAACGCCCGTCCGTGGTAGGCTGAACAGTGGCGAGTTTGGATCATCTCAGGACTCCGTTTACTGGAGAAAGGGTGATGTTGGATACATTGGAACTGGCAGAGCAGGTACCCAGTTGTTGTGCTGAGAGACGTCCCAGCGGGAATGATGCAGGAGAATTTGACGAAAGCGAATACGAGGAGCCACAGTGTAGCACATAAGACCTTACAGAGTTGGGCGTCCTTTCTCGAGAAATGCGCCTTTTGAATTCAAGGAAATGATGGAAGGAATCAAGGGAGGCCGCCGCGGAGTGTAGATGCGGTATATTCACGTTTTTCTCTTTCTCTGGTAGTACTGCATAAAAATATTAGTAGGTTAAAAAGAGAACGAAATGTAATGTTGACGGACCCATGGAACAACACGAAAAAATGAGAGAAACCCGAAATATCTGTCTAAACGAACAGCTGCGACTGTTCTTTGAATGCCCAACCAGACGACACCTTTGTGGCTCCCTCGACCGACGACCACGGGAAAATTTCCTGAAACCTCCCTACCGCGGCCCGGTAATGCGAATGGTTTGTTAGGATCTCGCAACCGTCGATGAGATATTCGGTAGCTCCGCCTGACTATCATTAAAATTGCACATACAACTGTGGAACGCAACGCACCTGTCAAGTAATGACAGAATACCTATTTGCACCAGTAGAAACGACTCTCAAGGATGAATCTAACACCACATTTCTAGCTGGTTCACGGCATGCACTGCGACTCTCTTAGGGTCACGATAACAACGAAAAGACTACGATATCACTCACCCTTTCAGTTATCTTGGTTGCGATCCTGTTAATAGTGTTGAGTCCGCCGAGCCAGTGGTCGCAAAGTCCGGCCGGATACTATTGCACCCTTGACTGCATCAAGGCAGGTTAGAGACGCACTGAAAGATGAGAACTGATCATTACTCACTATCACTGCTGGACGAGAGTCGATCCTCTTTCTCAACCAAGGCGTTATCATCGTCTCCGCTTCTCTGCTTGGATAATCCACTTTCCTTTCACGAAACTGAAAAACCGATGGGCGGCTCATCCGCAAATGGGCGAGAATCAAGAAGGCTCAGCAAGAGCAAGCCAATATTTCTAGCGAACGAGTAGCCTGTCTGAGGAAGTGATGAGTCCTAGGCCAGACAGTGAAGCATGTGCGATGCTCACCATGCTCCTTCTTCGATTCCTTTTTTCGGCATTCCTTGCATTTGTCAAGAAGGCAAAGTTCTTCATTCTGTCGATAAACTGTGTTGAATTTCAGCCAAGGCCTAGTCCAAGCGTGTTGGAAGGTGGTGGAAGGAGCAGAACGTTTGAGGTGAGTGACGTCATCGTGACTCAGAGGCATGATGAAGGTACGAAGGAAAGAATGGAAATGGAGGGACCAAGGAAATCAGTCTCCGGATTCAACCAGGTTTGATTGCCGAGCTCGCCCATCAGGTGACCTCGGAGTTCCTTAAAGCTATTTCCCCCTGGTCCGCATTCCTGACAGTGATTGTTGGGACCGTGCTTGCACCAGAACACACATAGTGTTGAGGATTCAGTACTACGCCCTATGGTGTCCGAGTCACGGTCTGTTTATTTCATTTTACTTACAATTTCATTTACTTGCATGATTGTTTCTTCCGTCCGTTCCTTTCCGTTTGCACCTCAGTCTTCTACCACCATTTATGAGTGAAGACTGAGGTGCGTACTTTACTCACATTAGTATCTACCGTTTGATTAACGTACTCTTAGATTTGTTGTCCTTGACAGGTTATGCAGCCCCGTTGCCTTACCTTGTAGATTCAGATCTTAACAACAAGCACTCGTACTTTACCCAAAGACTCAAAAACCCCAAACAGCGACCTCTTGGACCTGAACTTGGCCCTCGTATCGACTCGCATAAAATTTTTACATACCCCTAAAATTTTCCGACATGTCGTCAGGGAACGCCTCATCAACCCAAATCTTACCGTTCAAACTCGATGAAACCGAGAAATTCAACGGAGAAAACTGGACAGCGTTCGAAATGATCATGATGGCCGAAGGAGGACCACGAGGACTAATTAACTACTGGGAGAACTGTGTAACGGTGTCACGCCTGCAGTGTGTCTAAGCGTGTAATTTTGCGAAAATCAATAAATTACCTTTAGGCACTGTGTAAGCTTAGAGAGCTCGCTGACAGTGCAAGCGGCACGAGAAGGAGCAAGGTCACTGAGTCAGAATACCCTCCTGTCAGAAAAAGAAGCCATGGAATTAAAACATAGGACTTCGTCACAGCACTGTACCTCATGGGCATGCACGGCAATAAGGCCGACTTAGCGAGCTTGCTTGCAATGTCATCCATTGGCACTAGGGAATTAGGCTTGGTGGGACGCGCTTGTACTCGGGCCAAAGCTAATTTAGATAACTATGCATCGATAAGCAATGACGCATAGGCCCTGGAGATCCGGAGAAACGATACCACACAAGAGATAATCAAGAGAACCACCGGGCATGGTCTGGAAACGGATATGGACCGACGAGATTAGTGAGCGGACCAGAATTCCGATGCGTCTCTTGGTTACCGTGTCTAGACTATGACGCTGTCACCTTCGGAGCAGAACAGAGAACCAAGAATGACGTGTGATCAATGATCGCGCATTATACAGCTATTGAGTGCTAGCCTGCGGGCAGCCACTGCTGTCGGGCGAGCGATGTCAGCGCCGCCCAGTCCTTTGAGACTACCAAACAGAGAGAAAGCGGCGCTCTGCCAAGAGGGCTGTGACGTTTCGGACGAGGGATTATCGGCCGACGCAAAAGTATTTTACTAATAACCAGTTTGTAACGATCATTCTCTCGTAGTATAAGTAGGATAGATTTTCATGTATTAGAACAAGCTACCTACCCCCCACGTATAGTAATAAAGTTTCAGTCTGAATCTGGACTTGTTGCGACGTGTAAGAGTTAGTAACTTCGAGTCTCGGCTATACCAGAGAGTTAGCGAGCTCACTAGAGAAATTGAAAACAGAGATACATTTTGGATACAAAACTTCGGTTTTACTTGAGAAACGAACGAGACCCGTGTCAGTGAAGCTGCGCTCGGCTCTAGAGAGAAACTGAGAAAACATCTGAGAAAAACTCTGTTCCATATTTCTGGTTCAGTAGTGTAAGAGAGAATTGAGTTGTGTTAGCCTCTGTGTAGGCTTTGAAGGAGATTTATGAGGGAATCAGCCAGCTTGAGCTGTTCTAGCAGTTGCACGAAGTGTGACAGGTGTGCGCAGTTGGACCTCGCGGCACCGTTGTTAGAGCGAGTGCACTGTGTGTGAGGACTCGTGGGGACGTTTAACAAGAGATTTGCGTACTGTGTTTTGAGAGCGCCGAGGGCCTCTAGCATGACGAGTTTGGGATTCAGGCTTAGCGAACTAAGAGAGAAGGCGAAGGCGTGCGCAGTAGAACCTAGTGGCGCTTCGTACTTAGCGAGCTCACTGAACGAATTCGGTCACTTTGCGGATCTGTGTATCCATGTGTATTTTCTATTGAAATATCACTTGCCTTGAGGGTTGCGTGGTTCGCCGTGCTCTCTTGTACAAGCTTCGAGGAGATAGCGAAATTGAGATTTGCTTGACAATTGTACGCGGTCACGTTGCATAAGTTAGCGAGCTCGCTAAGATATTTTGAGATACTGTCAGGGCGCAAGTAGAATTAAATTCCTTGCTCCCTTCTGCACTTATAGAGATTGTGTGTGTGTGTGTTAGTGGGATTGAGTAGT
Source organism: Armillaria borealis (assembly GCA_030435635.1). Lineage (NCBI taxonomy): Eukaryota > Fungi > Basidiomycota > Agaricomycetes > Agaricales > Physalacriaceae > Armillaria > Armillaria borealis. The sequence continues at coordinate 31,187 of JAUEPT010000044.1, read as the reverse complement.
GGTTTAGAGTGTTGTTCACGCTAGGCCGCACTTAGTTTCATGAGTGCCCGTTACCAGCCTTGTCAACAGTACCAGGACCAGCCCTATTCCCAACCCAGACGACTGGCCTTAGCAGCCTTACCCCCAACGAGTACGAATACGCCCAGAGGGAGAGCTGTGCTCTCTCCTCCATCATCCATAACATAACGGACGTCTTCGGTTTTGGACTTGACACTCGAGGCACTTCGCATGCTGCCTGGACAAGGCTGAAGACCCAATATGGCGCACACTCCGACCTAGTACGAAACCGTAGGGAGAAAATCTTGCGAGCCGCCACCTATGAGGAAGGAAACAAAGTTTCAGGAGATGGGGGCCATATCGAGAAAATGAGGCGCTTACTGAAGGAGGCTAATGATGCTGGAGCCGCAATAAAGGAGGAATCTTTCATTACCATCCTCCTTGACTCATTCCCCAAGTTGTGGGACCCTGTCGTCAGCATCCTACATGGCAAAAAGGACCTTATGGTCATTGTATCACGTCTATCTGCGCATGGGGAAAGGTTAGCTGGGAGAGGGAAGATAGCCTCGGGCCCTACCAGCTCAATGACGACGACATCCAACCAAGCGTTACAAGCTTCCATTGATGCATTGGCGTTGCAAGTCCAGAGTCTATCGAGCCGAAAGGATAATACGAGGTCAAGCAATGGGAAGTCGCATCCAGCGAACGAGCACTGTAAAGGAATAGGGCATACCATTGATGAGTGCTGGAAAATCGGCGGAGGAAAGCAAGGACAATACCCACCATGGTGGAAGGGCAAACGAGATGCCCAAGTCCCAACTGCGAACCTCGCACAGATCGCAAATCCAGACACTGGCGTAACGACAAACGTGTTTGCATTGAATGGAAGCCTTGGAGAGGATGTCAAGAGGATGATTGACGAGCAAGTTCAACAGGTTGAAAAGGCGTGGGTAGCTAAAGGGACGGAAATATTAGACTCATCAAAGCTCTACAGTGACTCGGGAGCCAGTACCCATTTCGTGAAACAGAGACTTGCCTTTTCTGCCTATATTCTGCTCACGAACATTGCCGGTGGCTCGTCAAAGGATGGAGTAACGTTCAAAGTCAAAGGAACCGAGACCGTCGCCATAAAAACTTCGATGAATGGAGTCGAAAGTGTCATGCAGCTAGAAAGGGCCCTCCATTGCCCAGATATCTCGGTGAACCTGATCTCAGTCAGTCGTCTAGACAAGGATGGGTGGAAAGTGGTATATGGGGGACGAAAAGTAACCTTTATTGACCCAAACGGCACTCCCCAATTTGATGGTGCACTCGTTGGGGATCTGTATGCCATAAACGGTACCCTTCTTCATCATGAGTCTCACAGTGCTCTAACGGCACGATCTTTGGATGTTGCCACCCCATTAGAGGTATGGCATATGCGTTTTGTCCACCATGGCATTGATCACATCGAGGAGATGGTCCGAAAAGGCCTGGTTGACGGGTTAAACATAAAATCAGGCCCAAAACTCCCTGGAAAATGCGAACCTTGTATCCTTAGTAATCAAAAGCGAAGGCCCTTCGACACAATAGTCACTCCAGCGACCAAAGTCCTAGAGCTCGTAGCGGTTGATATTTGGGGCCCTGCGAGAGTCCAATCAATTGGCGGTGCAAGATATGCCATGGGATTCACAGATGATGCTTCTTCCCGGCGCGGCGTCTTCTTCCTGCAAAACAGAAGGGCTGAGACGACTCTATCAGCTCTAGACTCATATACGATAACTGCTGAACGCCAAACTGGAAAGAAACTGAAACAGATCCGATGCAACAACAAATTCGATTGTAAACTATGGCGAGATTGGGCAGCTACTAGAGGTGTCTTGATCGAGCCTACAGCACCCTACTCGTCTGCTGCTAACAGTGTTGCTGAGAGAACATTCAGTATCGTTTTTGGTTCAGTGCACATTATGCTCCTCGAGGCAGGGTTGTCCATGGGCTGGTGGGCAGAAGCTTGTGATTTTGCAATAAGGGTTGGAAATTTGTTGCCGACATCGAGACATCCAGGGAAAATACCAGAGGAAGTTTGGTCACAAAAGAGGCAGTCTGTGGGACACTTGCGTGTCTGGGGTAGTCCCTGCTACGCAAAAATACCAGAGGCAAAGGGGGAGAGCAAATTGGCTCCACGAAGTCAGAAGGGTCGCTTGATCGGATTGGCAGGGCATGGGACTTACCAAATCCTACTCGATGGGCAGGGAAACCGTGTTATAACATCAAGAGACGTTATCTTCGAGGAGCTTATTCCCACTCGGACTGTACCTCCTCAGGGGGAGATTGTCGAGGATTTACTCGATAACTCAGAGGCAACAGTCCAGATGGGTAATCCTCCTCCATTCCTAGGTTGACAATCCCGAATTCCAATTGCACAAAAACCAGATGACGATCCCACGGCACGCCAAATTGTGAATACAATCCCCATCCACGATCGACCTAGTGACGAAAATAGATGCCCAAGCCATGTACCAAAACCTTCGCGTGCACAAGTCAAATCAAGTGAATACCTTCACCGAGAGGAAGCCGCCAAGATCCAAGGGAAGGACTGGGTGAATGATAATGTTGTACTGTTGTTAATGGACTTCTATGATGATGACCCAGAAGACGTAATAGCTCTCAAGACATTGGAACTTGCAGATATCCCTGACAGGCATGACCAGTGGGTCCCTGCAAACTACCACGAAGCAATGACCAAGCCAAAGCTTTGGGGACCACCCATGGATAAAGAAATCCGACGTATGGAGGAGCGAGATGTTTGGCAAGTTGTTCCAAGAGAGTCGTGGATGAGGACCATTGACACAAGATGGGTCTATGACAAAAAGATTGATGGATTCAGCACGGAACTATTGAGGTGAAGAGCTCACCTTGTGGTAAAAGGGTTTACCCAAATCAAGGGCTTGCATTACTTTGAATCGTTTGCGGCGGTCATGCAGTATGAATCATTGCGAATGTTCTTTGCTATTGTCGCAGCTAAAGGGCTCAATTTCTGGCTGATCGACTTTGTTGGTGCATACCTCAACGTGGAGCCCCAGGGAGAAAACTACGTCGAGCTCCCACAAGGATACAAAGATGTTGTCACCCGAGACTTCCCACCAGGTGACTACGTCTTGAAGATGCAGTGTGCAATGTATGGGACTATGGACGCCGGTAATGCTTGGTTCAACGAACTGAACAAGACCTTGACAGCCCAGGGACATGTCCAATCCCACGCAGATCCATGTGTTAGACTGCTGAAGAACGGCGAGGAGCGAACCATATCTTGCACGTATACGGACGACGTATCTGGAGCTTCAACATCTAAACAGGAGGGTGAAAGAGTGCGGAAGGAGATTGGAGAGGTCTACGATATCAAGGATCTGGGGAAACACAACAGTGTACTGGGGATGACCATTGAGTTCAACGAGCACGAAGGATCCATATCCCTTAACCAGAAGAATCTAATCCTCAAAACCCTCGAACACTTCGGCATGTCCAACTGCAAGCCGAAGGCTACTCCCTTACCAGTAGGATCCCTGATGAGCATGGATACCCAACCACGGCCGATCCCACCCAGCGATATCGAATTCATGCAAGACAAGGACTATCGAGCAGTCTTAGGATCACTAAATCACATCGCCAATGGTACTCGCCCAGACATTGTGTTTGCAACGAATTATCTTCAATGATATGCATCAGACCCCTGCCCTATTCATTGGAATTGAGCAATGCACGTGTTGGGATATTTGAAGGGGACATTGGAGTATAAAATTACATATCAGAGGGGGAGCTCTGAAGATGATGGGCTCACTCCAATTGGCTTCGTTGACTCATCTCACAGAGATGACAGAACCATGGGAAAATCTACCATGGGATACATATTTACCATGGCCGGTGGCCCTGTTTCTTGGAGCTCTCGGGCGCAGAAGAGGGTAGCCTTGTCTACTATGGAAGCAGAGTATGTTGCAGCAGTCCATGGGGGTCGACAGTCGAAATGGATGGGATCTTTCCTTGATGAGCTCGAGCTATACAAGGATAGACCTTACTCATTGTGGTGTGACAACAATAGCACCATAGACTTGGCGCACTTGACGAAGGGTCACAGCAAGTCGAAGCACTTCTCAATGGACTACCATTGGATCCGTGACGCTGTCCAACTCAAGGAACTCGACGTCAAATATGTCGCTTCCGAAGAAAACCTCGCCGACATCTTTACCAAAACGGTTCCAAAGCCTAAAGCAGTTGATCTTCTTCGAAAGATGGGTATGATGGGTATTTGAAGCTACGGGCATAGACTTCAGGGGGAGTGTTGAGGATTCAGTACTACGCCCTATGGTGTCTGAGTCACAGTCTGTTTATTTCATTTTACTTACAATTTCATTTACTTGCATGATTGTTTCTTCCATCCGTTCCTTTCCGTTTGCACCTCAGTCTTCTACCACAATTTACGAGTGAAGACTGAGGTGCGTACTTTACTCACATTAGTATCTACCGTTTGATTAACGTACTCTTAGATTTGTTGTCCTTGACAGGTTCGAATATCAGTCTTCTACCACCATTTACGAGTGAAGACTGAGATTTGTTGTCCTTGACACATAGCACATATACCCCCCTCCCCCCATTCTGGCCTCGTACTGTACTTTATGTGATGTGCTCTACCTTTCCCCTTGAAAGAAAAATGACTCCAGCGCCCACACCCTACTAGTTTTAAACGCCACTGCATGATTTGTCAACAATGGAGATACTTAATCTCGCAGGACATACCAGGAATGATATATGCAGGTGCCTATCACTCTCTATCTGGTTTATTCTCCCAATGCGACAAGTTTCGACGGAAATAATCGCCCAGGAATTGTAACATCATACTAGATACCTGTGCGACAGCTAGTCTCTACGTTGAACCAATTGGCTCCATGAGTCATGACAGTACTACATGTATTACTGGTCAGTTTGACCTTTTGCATTTATCTCATGTAGGCTAATGACAGGCGTAAAAGATATGAACCATACAATGGAAATTTTGGTTACTGCAGAGGCCTAACTATGATATTCATAGTGCCAAGCTGGTCCAAGCAATGCTGGGAAATATATTTCATCCTTGTGACTAGCAGGCCACATCTGTTGCAGCCATAGAGATGAAGACGGGCTAGACTGTGAAGCTTTTTGAGGAGCTGGATCAAGTCACTGGTCGCGTTGAGCATATGAAAAAGATTTTCAGAGGCACATGCACACATGATCTGAGACAATGGCGGAAATAGTTCCTCCTGCCTCTCCCGCCCATGTTCGACTCCTGGATCTTGACTGACGCAGAACATATCAACGGGTCAATACAGTCGATCCTAAACTTCATCATTATCTCACTCATAGCCCTCCCTGATCTAGTTGCAGTTTTCCATTCACTGTCCACCACACAGAGTGCGACCATCTTGGCTGGTCATGAAATCACTATAAAATGGACCATCTACTCACTTTCGTATCTCTCACCTTCAACTTCTACCTGCAGCTTTTTGGTCTTTGCCTTCTTCCAAACTGATCATTTAACCTCTTATTTTTCAACTTTGTTCCCAATGTCTTCTTTGACGATCCTCTTCTTCTCCACTCTCTTCTTCACTGCCATTACCGAAGGCTGTGCCCCCAACTTTGCAGGTGCTGCTCTAACTTTGTCCACTGCCACGGACTCCTGGTCAGCCAAAGCAGTCATTGGTAATCCTCTCAGCACTAGTTCTTCGCCCTCAAAGTTCTTTTTCCAGTAGAATGGGTTCCCCATTGTTGACTATACAGTCAAGTACACATATTTTACCGTTGTTACAGCATCATGCTGATGAGAATTTCACAGGACCGTGGAGAGCACCAACTTCACCCTCGAACTCAGTAGCGGGGCACCAGCGATTGGCAATACCGACCCGTCAGATAGCAATGTGTACGTGCTTGTCTCTCCCTTTACATATTCCATGACTTACCCTTATGCAGGAACCAGAAATGGATGGTTGACTCTATGTTTTGTACATTGAAGGATATCTCGCTGGAACCACCCAGCACTGTGGTCACTTCGGGATGTAGCATCACTTCCACCACCAACAAGTTGTGTGTCATGTCTGGAACTCCTATGACATTGGTTACTTGCGCCAGCTCAGAGGGCCAGCGATTTTATATCAAAGCTGCCAAAGCTATTAACTGATATCTTGGTTTGAAGAACAACCAAAGGGGAGAATGTGTTGTAGGGTTTGTTCTTTGGGTTTTTTGTGGTTTTTCTTCTAGTCTTTCAAGTATGTACATGCATTTGCTTCATGGACTTGTACTACTAATAGTATGCATGCATAGTCGGAGAAATGGGAATTTGATTTTATGGTTAACAATCATCTATGTGGCGAACTCAAGTCCTTGCACCCTTTCTTTGTTCTGGCATGTCGGTTCAGTCTTCAAAAAATAACCTCGTTTCTTGACGCATAATACAACATAAGCATATTGACTACCTTGGTAATCAGCACTGATGGGAGATATCATATGCCAGCCGCTTTCAACAATGCAGTAAAGTTGGGTGTGCTGAGACCGGTGACCTAGAGCAGAGCATAATTAATGAATAGAAAACATATGCCCAGGAATGGACGCAATGTACAGGATCTCCTTAAAAAGGTTGAAATTTCACGTCAGTCTTGTTTTGTACAACAAAAGTCCATCCACTTACAGCCAGCTCGAGCAGGGGAACCATTAGTGCCACCTGAATTATGGTTATCAGCATCCTATATTGAACACGGGAAAAAGGAAACTCACATCCTGGGTTATCACCAGTAGTGATATCAAAGAATGCTTTAGGGTTCGCGTACAAACTATTTCATTTTAGTTCCTGCTCTCACGACGTCGACCTCCACTCACAAGGGGTTCAAAAAGCCGAGAGGCTTTTTACCCGCTGAGATCAGGCGATCATTGATAAGGGAAATGACACTCACAAATATAGGGCTCGAGCATGAGGTTCCACCAATGAGGCCTGCTCTTCCGCCATTCACAATCTCAACGTTATTGCCTTGCGCTGTGACATCAGGGAATCCTTGGCCAGTGATTTTGAACTTTCCAGCATTGGTGTTACCCAGTGTGGTGAGGTAGGTGCTAACAGCTGAAGCTTGATAGGACGGACGAGCGAAAATGTTGGAGAAGCCTCCACTGCTGAAGCTTGCCACAACCTCGGTCACGCCTTGTGTTGCACCTACAGAAGTGAGGACTATGTAAAAGTGTCAATCCCAAGAAAGGTGGTTTAGCCAGAATAATTTGATACTCACATGGACAACCTGCAGGGAATGTGGGAATAAAGGTCATGCAAGTTTTGGCTGCGAATACTCAGACCTTGACAGGAATGAAAAGGGACACTATACAAACCTTGGCTGCCACTGACTCCACTGTCACCTAGAGTCATGTTCAGTTGTTCAGAGACAAAATCAGGCAAGGTAATTCAAATTTTACCTGATGCAAAGAGATCAACACGCCTTGAGCACCGAGGGCTGTGTAAGCATTGCACAAGCGTCTATACATTGTAAGTCTTTTCTAGTGTGAACAGCCCTGAAGGTGGCTCATGTTGCAATACTAGACGGGATGTTCATCTCGTTGAAGCCATAGCTGGTCGTCAAGACCTACATGTGTGCTATTGAGTAATGTGATTTGGAACAGATAACAACATACTTGAGGTGGACTAGGTTCAGCATTCAGGGCATTGATAATATCAAGGAAGCCATTGATGCTGTCAGTTGATGAGTCGCCAACAGAGACGAAAATGGTGGGAACGCCAGTGGCAACACCAACAGTGTATTGAATGTCAAGATTCTGGTTCAGTGTCAGCAAGGCCATCAAAAAAACCGAAGTTAGCTGAGTTCTTACAGCCTCAATCCCGGCCTCATTTGCACCCTGAGTATTCAGACCACCATTGACACTCTGGAAGGTAAACATTGTCATTGGTGGGATGTCATGCCTCAATGCAGTCAGGAACATTCAAAGATCTGCTATCTGCAATGAATGAATGCTCATCAGCTTGGGACGAACGAAAAATCAGAAATTCTACCTGAGCAAACTGATCAATGAAACCAGAAATGGCCAATCAATTAGTCAATTGAGTAGCACGAGTCACAGGAATACCATAAAGAGCTTGCAGACAGGCAGGGGTGACAACATTGTTACACGACGAAGGTGCTGGATTTGCTCTCTCGGTCAAGTTAGATGGTAGAGGAATAGACACCATGGGTGTCAGACCAAACGTGAGTCTCCCAAAAGATGTTGTAGGATGCACAACCTTGATGAAGTCCATCAGCTCAGATGATATCAAAGCAGTCAAAGTACAAATGAGGAGTTCCCCTGTGTTGATGTGCACGAAATTTTCATACCAGGTGCTGAGGAGCATGTTGGCTTTGTCCACAGGAGCCATGAAGGTTAGCCAGTCAGCAAAAGCACCACCAAGTTTGACGTCAGTGATCCCGTTCTCGGCAAGCCAGGCAGTGATGGTGTTTGCTGCCTCTGGAGTTGGTGCACTGAATTCTTTGACCTGGGGAACGATGATCAGACCAACTAAGTATATAAATGAGAGAGAAACCATCAGACCTCCTCGAAGCTAAGATGCTGGCCATATAGATCGCTGTCTGGTTCGCTGACAGCGTACAAGGCTTTCTCGAGGCCAGCAATATTCTTTGGAATGAGACCAATATGAAAATTTAGATTGGCCTGGGGATCTGCTGCGCCCACCCTGGTGAAGTCATTGGGGGCAGCATCACGCCGCTCATGCAAGGACATGACATGGGGAGTGGGACTCCCAGTCACCATGGAAGAGATTGAGAGCAGGGCAACACTCAGAGGGATGACTCCAAACATGATTCAGGACAGTACCGAGTGATGGGCACAGATAATACTGGAAGTAAAACCATGACACTTTATATACCCGCCAGGAGCATAATTCAAAAAGGTGTAGCAAGGTATTCAGCCTTGGTACTTGGATGACCAGCGATAGCCAGAAATAGCTTGGATCCCTTGATCAAGACCCTCACCCAGTCGTTTCTGATGAGGAAAAAGCGGTCTTAACAAAGACAGGAGTTCCAGGTGCTACTATAGGCTGACTTGTTATATGGATGATAAGCATGGGAAGTCACATGATCCATGATAGGAAAAAGCGCTTCTTGTGGTACTGCAACTGAAATGCTGAACAGTTATGCCAGTAGACCATAGAAGCCCTAGAAATAGATCCTGAAGTAGAATTAAAGTCGAATCGCTGATCCATCACAATGTGAGTTGCATTCTACAAGTCCTAGAATCATGAAGCGTGACTACTCTAGTAGTACCGCTGGAAATGCATGTACAACCTACAAACCGAGTGAATGTAGACCATATGGTCCAGTAAGAAAGGCGCAATACTTACATGCTTTATATTTGTCATGATGTAGGAGGCCAGTGGCCATGGTCATAGTTCAGAACAGGTCGCGCCAATCGTGTCCATCTGCTCATTGTAAGATATAGATAGGTGAAAAAAATGGACAAGGTCCCAAAAATGGAATGCCAGGGTTCTGTGCCGATGCAAAGTGTGCCAGTATTGTGGCTGTGCATCAGATTCATTTTGAAATGCGACCACCATCCTGTTTCTTCCTCGACCTTTTTTGTAAGATTGCTGTAAAGTTGAGAATTCAACTTCTCATGAAACGAATGGACGGACTTAACTTCTTTTTTTGTACAACCTTTACCACTTCCGCAGAATCTAAATCACGTAGCATAGTCAGTAGAACGTAGCTGAAGCACGTAGATATATGACATGTATGCAATTATGTAATCAATCTTGCTTTACTTGTATCCACTCAGATCTCCTACGGTTGCAGTACTGCGCCTCGAGACCACGGACTCAAGATCGCTTGATCCTCAATGGATCTCACTGCACACCACAACGTCACTGCGCTACACGATCTGGGTAGCTTGAACTTGTATGAATCCATGGATTCTTACATTGGTGGACACATTGGGAACCAGATTCTCATCGGTGACATTGTAATTACTCTACATTGTCAACTAACTATCTCTTAGTTATACCTACTCTTGAATCCATACAGTCTGGAGTCCGATTTATCGGATCCTAAGGCGCTATCGACCTCAATCGCACGATATCAGCCAACGACGATAAACCTTCCATCTTTGTCTCATCCTCGCCGAGACCGCGACGTCTCTCGATTCAGAGGGCGAGGAATCTATCCATACTACCTTCACTCTCGTCTCAGTCAACGTCCATCGTTTCTCGATACTCGACCATCGTTTGGAGCAACTATGGCCACGTCATCACCTGCGGACAAGCCCAGCGGGGCTAATGAGGCTGGGGAACCTCAGCCGAGTCATACCCCCGGGGGGCTATCGTGGAATTCACTGATGGGCCAACTCTTAAGACAATATGTTGGCAATGATCGAGACGAGGACGCCTCCATCTCTAATAACGTGGTCTACTTTTCCAATTGCGATCTGGAGCCTCAGAACATTGTTGACACTGGCAACCGACCTCTATCCAACCGTACTCGTTTTCGCCTCACTGACGAATATTACAAGTTCTTAGTGAAAACGATGGACGACCTACAAGAGACATTGAACCAGGCTGGCCAGCTTATCGGTCGAACCATGGTTTACCAGGTCGATCCGAAGCTGGTTTTCCATACCATCTTCAAAGGGACTAAGGATCTACCGAGTCTCAATGTTGCTTGGAACGGAATACAAACCTGGTTTAGCCTAGGAAATGAACATTTGTACAAGTATGCCAACCAATACGACTCTGATGATATTCTTACATCTCCTGTCTCAACGGCGCCTGAACTTTACTCACCCTTATCTCGTATCAAGGAGGATGGAGAGAAGCTACGATATCTGTACTCCAATATTCCTCATCATTGCGGACAGTTAGACGAGGCTCAACAAGCTCGTCTCAATACCTTCGTCCATTGGGACTCAGTAGTTCCTCTGCCGGATATCCTTGACCGTGCATTTCCCATCAACCCAAATTCAGCGAGGAAGGATAAGCGAGAGAGCGTGTTAGGCCTGGATATGAACCCTGTTTCTGTCCTGGAGCCATCGAATTCATCAACGATTCAGTTTGGCAAAGTTGATTTTGAGCTACCAGATCCTTCTCCCTTACTAACTCCGGATCCTTATGGATGTCCTGCAGCCCATGCCAGCATAACTGAACTCAGGAAAGTGCTGTTTCCAGATACGCCACCAATGCCGTCTCGTCCTCCGAAACGCAGGAGCTTCGCTCCAGGAATCGAGCCCACTCCTTTTACTGATCCGAGGGATAACCCTTTCGCAACAGACGAAGTCAATTTGCCAGTACCGTCTTCTCGACAGTCATCTTTCGGGAGTATATTTGACAGCCCCGAAAAAAGCTTGCGAGAGCATCGGTCCGTGAAAACAGAATGGGAAAAGAATGAACCTTCCAGCTCATTCCCTCAATCCTCCACGTCACATCCGATGCCTTCAGCATCCACCAAGTTGCCTCGAATTAATCCTGATTCTCCAGCGTCAAATGAAGCAAAGCCTCAGCCAAGCTTTACTAATCCTATAATTCCACCGGTTCCTCCAAGAGGACCACCTCCCTTACCTCCTAGGCCTCCTTTACATCCTCAACAGAGAGAGGATCCGAACATCCGTCAACCCACAGGACATACTCCACCAGACGAACCCAGTTCCAAGTCGTCATCTCATGATAGTGACTCAGAGCCTGATGACCGAAGACCACCTCCAGGAGGTAATCCTGGTGGTAACCCAGGTGGTGGAGATGATGACGGTGATGGTGGCGGAGGAGGTGGAGATGGAGGCGGTGGTGGAGGAGGTGGTGACAATGGTGATGATGGAGGCGGCGACAATGACGATGATGGAGGAGATGACGGGGATGATGAAGGAGCGGACGACGATGCACATGATAACCCTTGAGGGCATCGAGGAAAGAAAGGTGACAAAGGTGACAAAGGTGATAGAGGCTCGAAGGGCGACAAAGGTGATAAAGGAGACAAGGGAGAGAAAGGCGATAAAGGTGACCAAGGTTCCCGTGGCGACTCTGGCCGAAGAGGGGAACACGGTGAATGAGGTCCACGAGGCGAGAAGGGAGATAAGAGTGAACAAGGTGAACGAGGACTCCAGGGTGCTATGGGCGCTCCAGGCAGAGACGGTAGAGATGGACGTGATGGGCGATGAGGAAGACGAGGCCATCAAGATGGCGGGGGACCCCCAGGAGATTCAGGGGGCAGCGACACCGAAACGACTTCATCCTGTTCTAGACGAACACCGAGTTTTGTTCCAACAATAAAGGCAGAGATCAAACCAGAAAATTTACCGTGCTGGGATGGAGATCCGTACACTGTTATTGAGTACTTCTATGAAGTAATGCAACTCGCAGAATTGGGAGGTCAACTTCCCGAAGCATTAGGATACTGGCTATGGCAGACTTTTCCGAAAGGATCTGCTGTGCGGAACTGGCATCGTGCTCTCCCCCAATTCGAACAAGCTCGATTGCGAACTCATGTTAGTCACTTCTTGGCGGCTATCAAGGACAATTTCCTGAGCATTACTTGGGAAAGAGACATGCAAGATGCTTACCGAAACCAAAGGTTCCATCAGAGGGGTCATGAGCGAGAGTCCCTGCAAGAGTTCATCAATCGAAGAGCTATATGGACAAGAGTCCTAATCAAGCCCGACGACGGAGGTCCGCTTGAGGTGGAATTAATTCTGAAGAACGTACCCGTAGCCTGGTTATCTACTTTACAAGCAGACAGCATTCGATCCATGGTAGCTTTATATAAATGGGCTACAGATAACGAAAAGAAGCTTATTAGCGAAGCTCGTAGGGAGCAATTCGGGTTGAACACTTCTATATCTGCGGACCAGTTAATACCTGTCATGCGTAGACTAGGGGTTACTATGTCAAGAGTACCCCCGAGGGAGGTGCACACCATAGGTCGAGAGGAGGAGGATCCAATAGTAGAGGAAGAGGATTCTCCTGAGTCACGTATGGCTGCTCATTCGCAGTCCCAAGGATGTCTTGGCTCGTCCAACTATGAAGAACAGTCTGAAGCCTTGAGAGAAGCCTATCAGGTATTCAAAAAGTGGCAACGACCTCTGCCTAAAGGAGGGTACCCGTTTCCTCGACACGACGAAGTAACCACCAAGCTAGGTAGAGCTCCACCTTCCCCTTGCAAGGTGTGTGGGAGCCCTCATCATTGGGACAAGGAGTGTCCTGACTGGAACACGTACCTCAAGTTGCCCCAGAATCATAATAAAACCGCTCGTGTAGTGTCCCTAGACTCCTACGACCACGATGATGCTGTAACCACTTATGAATCGGCATACGAGGTCCTGCTCACGCAGAGAGTAGCATCTATAACATCTTCTGAAGGGGCATTGGATTTTGAGAGGGTGGCTCAATCAGAAGTGAAGGATGCTATCGGAGCAACCTTACCTTTAGAGCATAAGACCCTGAATGACAAGCCCATTCCGAGGGAGAATCCCAGCTCCAGCATGTATAGATTTGTGCATCGACTTGAAACGGTAGAAGATGACGAGAAATACACTGGAGAGACACGTAACAAGTCCCTACGCTATGTGGTTGAAGACCCATGGAGCGAGGATGAGGATTCAAACAAAGAAAGAGCAGAAGTAAACAACACTGACTCTGAAATTCCTAAAATTAGCCCTACAGAAGATAAACCATTTAGACTGAAGGCCAGATGTAAAACCAAAGCTGGGAAATCTGCAGCAGACGTGTCTGTACTGTCCCACAAGGGGTGGGTTGGGCACTTGAAGAATCCTATGATTGACCTGCGCAATGACTCTTGTGCGGATATATCCTTGATCTCGGAGGATTTTTACAATTCCCTACTCAATCCTCCTCCCTTGTGTCAAGGAGAGAAGCTACGACTATGGCAGTTAACGGATGGCGACAACACGATCAAAGGTTTCGTGCATATCACTGTTCTCTTTTATTCAGAACACAACAGATTAATAGAGACAACGGTAGAAGCGTACGTTGTCCCAGGGATGACGGTTCCCTTGTTACTTGGAGAGGACTATGCACAAAACTATGAGATAGGAGTTACTCGGAATTTGGAAGAGGGAACAAAGATCCATTATGGCGACACTGGAGTAACTGTCCAGGCAACGCCGGTTGACCGCACCGCAGATTTCAAGAAAGTCCGGAAGAGCATGTACTCTAGCCAGAGCTTTGTGAAAGCAAAAGCCCATCGGCGTAACCGGAATCTCCGAAATCGACGATGAAAACAAGCCGAATGGTCTGGCAGGGTTGTCCGAGCAGAGAAGGATTATAGAATTGCAGCTCAAAGTTGCTGCAACGTGCGTGTTGGCGGGGAATTCTTGGATGACCATACATGGATCGTATCATGAGGATTACTTGCCAACAAGGATACATCTTATTTTACAATCCCAAACCTTTTTCTAAGGGGTAGCAACAGAATAATCCCGATTATGAACAGCTCAGAGACACCTCGAATCGTGCGTAAAGGAGAGATCATCGTGGAATTGGAGGATGCCAATGACGTCCTGGATTGTCCTAGCACTGCAGATGAGCTTAGCAAGATGTGCCATCATGCGGAAGTACTGTACTCCTTTGTACAAGGTCAGATGGAAACCGGGAATGATGAGGACGAGGAGATATTGGGTCCTAAGACTGCTGAAGTGCCCGATCCTACTGTGTACCCGGCAAGCAAGTTGAGAGACTTGATAGATGTAGGCAACCTGTCCGAACACTTGAATGAGCAAGTCTGGAAGATGCTAGAGAAAAACATTGATGCCTTTGGGTTTGATGGCTGACTTGGACACTATCCTTCGAAGGTCAAAATACGAGTCAAGGATGGTCAAGATCCTATAAGTGTACCTATGTATGCATCATCCTCAGCTAAGCGCGAAGTTATCGATAAACAGATTGATGCTTGGTTCGAACAAGGAGTGATTGAGGCATCAAAAAGTCCATGGGGAGCCCCTGTGGTCATCGTCTATCGAAATGGAAAAGCTCATTTTTGTGTGGATTACAGACGTCTTAATGCTGTCACAATAGCTGATGAGTTCCCGATTCCATGACAAACAGATATTTTGAGTGCACTTTCAGGAGCTACTGTCATGTCCTCCCTAGATGCCCTATCAGGTTTCACGCAGCTGGAAATAGACAGGGAAGACGTGGAAAAGACAGCATTTAGGACTCACTGAGGCTTGCTACAGTTTCGACGGATGCCGTTCGGATTAAGAAACGGCCCAGCCGTATTTCAGCGAGTGATGCAGGGGATTTTAGCGCCCTACTTATGGTCCTTCTGCCTGGTGTATATTGACGATATCGTTGTGTATTCAAAATCCTACGAGGAACACATTGAACATCTGGACAAGGTTTTATCTGCGATTCGCGGAGCAGGAATCACGCTTTCGCCTTCCAAATGTCACCTATTCTATGATTCAATTCAACTCCTGGGACACAAGGTGACCCGGCTAGGGCTGTCGACACACCAACAGAAAGTGGAAGCTGTACTGAATCTACAGAGACCCACGAAGGTCAGCGAGCTGCAAACATTCATTGGAATGGCAGTGTATTTTACCGCATTCATACCCTACTTTGTGGATATCTGCACTCCGTTATTTGAGTTACTGAAGAAAGGTGTCAAGTGGTGATGGACAAGCACCAAGGAATATGCCTTTGAATCAGTGAAGAGAGCCTTAGCCTCAGCTCTAGTGTTAGCACATCACATCGAGAACTTGCCATACCGACTGTATACCGATGCGTCCGATTATGCATTGGGATGCGCCTTGCAGCAAGTTCAAAAGATATCAGCAAAGGAGCTGAAAGGCATGAAAGCATACGAAAAGCTTGAGAAAGCTTGGGAGGAAAAACAAGACCTGCCCAAGCTGTATACAAATATACGAAGCACCCTTGGGGACAACCTGTATCAGCAACAATGGGGGAATTCTCTAGACGAGACAGATGTATGGATCGAACGGGTCATTGCCTATTACTCACGGCGCTTTTGGGGGGTGGAATCATGGTACTCCGCAACTGAGCGGGAAGCTCTAGCCGCTAAAGAAGGTCTAATAAAGTTTCAGCCTTTTATTGAAGGAGAAAGAGTTCTGCTTATTACCGATCACTCTGCTCTACAATGGGCGAAGACCTATGAGAACTCAAACCGCTGTCTCGCTTCTTGGGGAACAGTTTTTTCAGCCTATGCCCCAGGACTTGAAATTATACACCATCCTGGCCGTAGACATTCAAACGTCGATCCATTATCTCACATTCCCCATGATCCTCCATATCAATTATCTCCTTCTGAGATAGAGACAGGCCCCAGCATCCAGCTTAATGATGACCTAGCGCAAGTGCAGGAGGATGCAGCTCAGCAGAAGCCCGCCAAGCGAATACACCAAGTATCGCTGGCAGAATTATTGGAAAATACATCATCTGTGGAAGCCTATGTTTTGACTCGCAAGCAAAGAACCGAGCTAGAAGCAGTTGTCAACAAGAAAGCTGACAGGAAGTCTCATGTAGAAGAAGAAGTCACCCTAGCAGATATAGAACCAGCTACAGACATGCTATGGGAGCCCGTGCCACAAAGACCACAACTTCATGTACAAATGGGAAAGACTTATAAGCATCGGTGGATCGAAGCCTACAAATCAGATCCAGTCATGAAAAAGATTTGGGAAGAGGCGTCGACCCCAGAAGAAGAATGGGTGCCTAGCTCGAGATACTACAAGGATGCTGAAGGATTAATGTATTTCTGTGATGCTGATTTGCAACCTCGACTCTGTGTTCCTCTGAGCCTACGTCAGGAGCTTATCAAGGAGGCTCACGAGAATCCGTACGAAACAGCTCACCTCGGACTCGAACCACTGTGGTACAAATTATCAGTGAAATTCTTCTGGAAGCGCATGAAGCTCGATCTGAAGGCCTTCTGTGAGACATGCGATGTGTGTCAGAAGATTAAATACACGAACTTCAATCGATTTGGTTACTTACGGCCGAATCCTATTCCATCAAGGCCCTACGAGTCGATTTCAATGGACTTTATTGTTGATCTTCCTTGGTCAAATGGTTATAACATGATCCTTGTCATTGTAGACCGTCTTTCCAAGCATGCGAACTTCATACCTACAACGACAGGAATTGATGCTTTAGGATTTGCCAGAGTGTTTATTCAAGAGATTGTTAAACGATTCGGCCTACCTTCGAGCATTGTATCTGATCGCGATCCTAGATGGACGGCAGAATTCTGGAAAGAGCTAGCGAAACTGCTCAAAACAAAGCTTGCAATGTCATCTGCCCATCATCCTCAACACGATGGGCAGACAGAAATTGTCAACCGACTCCTAGAAACTATGATCCGTGCCTATGTCAATAAGGACAAGTCAGATTGGGTTGACTGGCTGGCAATTCTGGAGTTTGCCTACAATTCACATCTTCATACTTCTATTGGCACCTCGCCATTCATGCTCCTGTATGGGTTTCAGCCACGATCACCCCTGGACTTCAAGAATCCTTATGTCAACCCAAAGATACGTGGAGCAAAAAGGGACGAACCAAGAAACTATCTGATCAGACTGAATTTCCATCGGGATGCAGCTCGCCAAGCGATTGCCCATGCCCAAGCTCTACAAGCGAAATATTACAATCGAGGTCGCAGGCCGACGAAAGGCTTCGAAGTCGGAGCTAAGGTGTTGGTCAACCCGCATACACTTAATTGGCTAGAGAGTAAGGGACGAGGCGCTAAATTTAGCCAGCATTGGATTGGCCCATTCGAGATTACAGAAATCATTTCCCCAGTTACATATCGGCTCCGTATGAGCGACCGATATCCGGGAAGTCCAGTATTCAACATCGAACACCTCAAGCTATATCGGGCTGACGAGGACGAAAATCAAGGACAAACGAAACTACCAGAAACGCGGAGCCACCTCAGAGAAACAGATGAGGAGGAGATAGAAGATATAGTTGGACACGATGACTCGAAGAAGAAGGGAATACGATATCTCGTCTGATGGAAGAACAAGGGGCCACAATTCGACACCTGGGCCTCTACGGCGGATCTGAAGAATGCGCAGGAGATACTGCGGCGATACCATCAAGATCATCACTTGTGATGATCACATTAGTGGCGTCAACAGTATGGACTGTGACTCCGGTCCTTCACTTATACCCCGAGTCTCTTCTTTCTTCGCTTTCTACCTTCCCACTTTGATCCCCTCTCGTTACTAAAGGACGTGGTTGCCCGCCCTTTTTGTCGAGAGATTCAATAGTCTACTGAGGTTTCCCATTAGACTATCAGAATGGAATCACTATTCTTCCGTACTCACAGTGGTCGTATCCGATGCTTTGAGGCCTATCAACGTGGCTCGCTTACTTTTGTAGGCTACGGCCATGAACATGCAGAACTACCTTTCAACCCACTAATAGAGCAAGATGTGTTAACAATGAGGCTAGATGCCAGTTTCCCTTCTTCATTCGCTCCTTATGCACCCTTCTACGGTCTACAGTACCCAATTCGCTACGACATCGAAACTTCATGGATGGCGTTCACGCCTTTACTGCCTATAGACCAAGTCTTAGTACCCTGGTACTACGATCTAGGAGAAACTGCATCTTCGGCTGAAACTCACTCCGGAGTTCATATCCTGGACTTCCACGATGCCAGGGACTATAGGGATGATGTTCGTCACTTTCAGAATGCTATACAAGCTATCAGAAATCTGCAAGAATTTCCCATGAATGTGCCTGCACCAGCCGAATACGACGCTAACCAGCTTGAAGCAGCCTACGCAACTGACTTGGAACTTCAGCAAGTCGTCTTTGATGCGAAGGTCTACATCTATTACTGCCTAGCACAAATCAACTGGTGGAAAAGGGCGTACCAGTATTGGGATAAAGGTCTCAGCACGAACGATCTTCAATTTATTAAGAATCTGAACCTAGAGGACGCTCCAACGCACGGTGCTTGGGGAGATCTCCTGCAAATTGGTCACAGCGCAAACTTCGATCTGTGGTCGTCAAACGAGGTACCTTTCTTCATTTATAATTCGAACAAGAGCGAACTATCTCCCTATCATTACAAGTTCGACATCCCTTTCTTGCAAGCAGTTAATCAGGAATTCACGAGCCGGGGACATCTGAACGACTTCACCATCAACTGCCCTATGTATGCTGATCAGTGGCTTGAAGCGTGCAAATCCGATGCTCTGCTTCGGCCGAACGTAGTCGTCCCTTTCCCGGTCGGAGACAACGAGTCTATTTTCATCGAAGACTCCGCTGTGGTGCTCGCTCGTGATGCAGTGGGATGGAAGTCTCGTGTAGTCAGAAGAACAGCCTGGCTGGGATTCAAAAGTTTGTACGACTACCAAGTCCTTGGGCGCAATCAGGACGATAAGCAAGTAGTGGTGTTCTTCCTCTGGAGGAAATTGCCAGCATTGGAAATGGTTTCTTTGCCTTATGAGAAACGGCAGAAACTACAAACGTTCATAAGCATTTTCGAGAAGAAACATGGTCGATTAACCCCATCCGAATATAGGGAAAGATATAGGGTTGTATGCGCTCCACCCCTAGGGCAGTACTATGATTTGAAGACGAATTTATTGCTACCAGAAGACTTCCGAGCGACCTCAAAGGAATCCTGGTTTGACCCTCAACCATTGGCTAGAGCAAGCTGGAAGCACAGCTCTTTGACTAACGAGCGAGGCCAAGTTGTATACGGGCCTGTCAAAGCTTCACCACCGACTCCTGAGTACACGCTCCTGACTGGAGACTCACCTTTGAAGGGGAAACAAACTCCAAGGGGCTTCATCCAAGGAGCTACGTACTCCCTTCAAGGAAACGAGCTAGTAGGCCCTGAATTTCAGTCTCTCGGCAATAAGAGCTGGGCTGGCGAAGCTACTCCTGCGCAGGCAGAGGGATCCGAGCCTCGCTCACTACTCGAGCGTATTGAAGGAGTCTCCCCCACCAAGCGGTCTGTTCTAATGACCGTAGCTACCTCTCGCAGAGATGGCTACAAGGACCCAGTCACTACTCCGAAAAGAGCGAAGCTCAGCCTTCAAGACCGACTCTCCAAGGATGGGGACATTAGTTCTGTCGCCCCGTCAGAATCCTCTATAACGACAGACTGGATGGCATCTATGGTGAACCTTACTCACATGGCGGACCCAGGAGCGGATTCTCCCACTTTCAAGGACAACGAGCCCTTCCTGGACGTACCGTATCTTCCTCAGACGCTTGATGAAATTTTAGCTCCGCTTAAGGAATCCTCGTTCTCGAAATGGCTCCCACAGCCAAGGTACGGTAACACGGCCGCTGATTATGCGTTCAATGACGAGTATCACTTCATCACGGCGTCTCATGGAGTACCGCTCGCTACTTGGGAAAGGATACCGCGAGCCCCTTGTTTTGTCCTTGACCTCCTATCATGGGGAGAGGCTTGTTTCCCTCGAACCTTGTATTCTGCCAGAGCCTTGGAGAGACTGACGTTCACTGAAAAAGTCTGCTCGTTGGGGCGCATTGTACTGGACGCCTACAGAGAAGCTTGTCTGAGATACTTGGCAATGAAGGATCCAGAAGCTATCACCTTGGATGAGCTCTTGAAAAAAATGATCAATGCAGGAGTTGGATTCCACCTAGCATACCGCATGTCTGATTGGAACCTCTTTCAGACCAAGGCAGACGACATTTCAGGTGCTGAAAGAACACTAGCTGATGCAGCGCAACTGCCAGGGTATGTGGAGCCCAGCTTGCCATACAGTACCGGAGGCAATACTACGGTGCTATTGTACCGTAACATGCTCCGAGATTTGCTCAGTCGCCCACATGCTCATGCCTTTTTAGAAGAAGGGGGAATGGCTGCCAGAATCGTTCGACTATTCAACAAGTCTGCTCTCGCAAGAATCTTCGAAGGACCATCCATGAACGTGACTTGCCATGGCCTAGGAGGAAGAAACAGCAACGATGAGTCCGACGACCTCCTCATTTGGGATCGCGCCACTCCGATTGAGCTCGATAACCTACATGGAGTAATGCGCGCTACAGGTGTCAAGGGTCAGGAAGTCGATCACCAAATTTTCCCTACGCTGCCATTGCTCATAAGTCTTTGGCCTGAAGATGCTTCCGTAAATTCTCCAGGGAAGTCGTATGGCGGCATCTGGAACTTAGTCCTCGACTTAATGTTTCAGTCTATACACAAAGAGATCATGGACGGTCATCGCCTCAAGGTCAGGTGCAGGAGCCAGTGGACCGATTACGTCCGCTCTTTCTTCAGGAAAAATTGGGCTAAACTGGCCTTCATACCCTCCGAGCAAGATGTCGAGCTGGGAACCGCTATTATCAAGGATGCCTACTCAGTTTCATGGAATGGACGTGCTTTCGATGAACTCACGGTTCCGGTGGACAACCTTGCTAAATACGAAGATGCGAAAGAATGGTAAATGCTGGGGGGGCTATGTAAGATTGCTGTAAAGTTGAGAATTCAACTTCTCATGAAACGAACGGACGGACTTAACTTCTTTTTTTGTACAACCTTTACCACTTCCGCAGAATCTAAATCACGTAGCATAGTCAGTAGAACGTAGCTGAAGCACGTAGATATATGACATGTATGCAATTATGTAATCAATCTTGCTTTACTTGTATCCACTCAGATCTCCTACGGTTGCAGTACTGCGCCTCGAGACCACGGACTCAAGATCGCTTGATCCTCAATGGATCTCACTGCACACCACAACGTCACTGCGCTACACGATCTGGGTAGCTTGAACTTGTATGAATCCACGGATTCTTACATTTTTTCCAGTTCTAAATGGTTGAATCGTGAGCCTTAGCAGTGCCCCCAATCAATGTGATCTGTTTTATCCAAAACTCAACAGGACCCAGAGATTCACTGGGAAACTTATAGTATATGATGGCAAGTCCTCGGAAATGAAAGAGAAGATAAGTAATAGGTAAAAGGAATTCAACTAGTACGAGAATCTCCTGATGGTGGCTGACCCAGTGACTTTCAGGCAGATCAGCCATGTGAAGCTCACAATTCAACAAGAGAACCCTGACACTTTTGGACTGAAACTTGGATCGTTCAAGCTCTCATGCAGGACTTTTCAGTGGGACCGATTTTCATCCATACTCAACAGCCTATCGGTGCTTCAGCATAGATCCCCAAGGAGTAGTTTGGATCTATAATCACCTTCAGTAATGATGCAAGTTTGTCTCAATTTATCTACCTGCTACTTTATTCTCCCCAGCGCCCTAAGCCCTCTCAAGAACACTTACCGATTGGCCAAGAGCAAGCCAAGCCTACATAATGCTATAGATCTTCTCCAAGGAGACCAAAAAATGCCATTAACATGAATATTGTGCAGATACTGCGACCCTCCAGGTTCTGGCTTATTCTTGCAAACTCATGCCAAATTTCCGAGTCCTGTGTAGTATACTTACACAATTCAGTGCTAACCTAAGCTTCTTGGCAGCAATGCATGATGGAGGTTTGTCCTTAGCAGGCCCACCTGAATACTCAACAATATGTGATGGCTGTTACGAGTAACTTTCAATTTTTGAACAATTAATTCTCCTTCAGTCTTTTACGGTTTTTAGTCTGAACTATACATCTGATGTCTCCCTCCCTGACACTGGACAGTGCTGAGATTCCCTGAACTTCAGTCTGTGGTTGATCTCGAAGTGCACTATATCGCCTAGGACCGCAGTTTGTTACTGACTCACGTGCAGATGAGGCTGCTTATAGGATACTCTCAATAGCCACCAAGATTTCAAGCATGCCACTAAGCAAGAGAGCCAGCCCAAGGTCGCAGTGCGCAGTTACCAGCGAGATCACAAAAGACTTTGGTAAGGTGGTCTTCATGACGGCCCATGCATGTTAGCTTCCTTGCATTCTTGCATTATTTTTATAACCTGCGTCCTTTTATAAATACACGTTTGAGCTATCTAGATCTAGTCTCAGATCGTATCTAGGAACCATCTGCAGAAGTAGATTCTCTATCAGTTCCCAAAGAGGTATTCACCGCTTGCCGATTTCAAATTCTAGATTTACACGCTCGCTTTCACTTGCTCAGCATCTCATACAACCATTTCATGATTAGATTTCCATCCTTGATATACTGGGCACCGGCAACACCCGGTTCCAGAACGTTGATGAGCCTAGACTTCCATGGCAACGGCAACACCAACTCAGGAATGAGATTAGGAAATTAACGTGGTTACACAGCAATCAAGGCGATCATGTGTGCGAGTGGGTTCGGGGCACCTCCGTTGAAGAGACTCTGTGCGCGCAGGCTAGAAATGCAACAGCGTCAAAGACACTGATCACACCCACACCCAACACTACACACACAAACCCTCAAAGTTCTTGGGGGGATATTATGTGATAGAAGCAGATTGAAGCAATACAACTAAACTCTCCAAATATATGATACACATGTATAGCAATAGCGCTCATAGGGTATCTAGATCTCTCTAAGTCCAAAGGCTTTTCTAACAAGAGGAGCGACAGATGTCGCTGGGCCTCAAGGCAAAGGTGTACTACAATACACAACTCGTCGCCACACACCCACAAAACCCTCAATAAGTCTCACGTGACACACACAGGTGACCACAACAACTTAAACACACTCTAAACACGACTCAAAGCTTGCGCTCTAAGCAGAAACCCTTCACAACATGTCCACTCAAGCCACAGGATTCGAACCTACGTGCTCCAGCTTCCAAACCGATCGTAGACCCACAGTGTTTGAACCTATGCGATCCAGAGACACAATAACCAATAAAACCCCGTCCGACAAGCCAAAGGGTTTGAACCTCTGCCACCTGTAGCACCACGCGTCACAAGAAACCCTCAAAACTCAAGAGCGTGTCCGCAATGACACAATATCTCTTATTCTCAGGGTAGAGCGCAAGTCAACCAATCACTCAAACAGCACACAAGTGCCGCGTTAGCTTTCTATGCCTCACGCACTACTCAAGTCACTCAAATGTTATCAATAAAAGGTATATTCTCTCACTCGAAGCTACAAACTAATCCCGAAGCTAGAGCACTAAGCTGAGGGCCTTTGCGCTCCAACAAGGGGGGTCCGAAACTTTTGCACTATTACTATACTACAGTATTTATATACACTGCGCTCTACCAATTAATACAACCTTAAATAGAAACTCTTGGCTTGTGGAACTTCCTTTCCAGGGTGCCGCGCCTGTTGCCATAATCACGCCATTGCTTGGCGCTTACTCAGAGCTCCAGCTCGGGGCCAGATCCTGGTCTCTCAGCTGCGCAACATTGGTTAGCCACGCTATCCACACGTACTGATGTCACCTAGTATCTCCTCGGAGTCGTGGCCTAGAGCACAACTCATCTTTATAGTAATAATATCTTCTAGTGATTTCCATGGTCTTCTAGGACCACCCACTTCTAGTCTAGGCCTCGCGCGCATCAGCCAAAGTCAGAGACTTTGGTCTTACTTCAATTCTACATATTCTGAGGTCTAGAGCGCTAGCTCCCAGCATGGCAGTGCCTTGTGCGTCATAGATCAAGGTTGCGCGAAGTATCAATTATCTCCTGAGCTTCGCTGGTTCTATTCTTAGTGCGCGTCTTCTGTGCATTGTCAGTGTATTCAGTGTCAAGTGCTGGGGCTTTAGACTTAGCACGACCCTTATGGTATCACTCTATAGTTAAGCCATGCGCTCCACCAAACATCACTCAAGGTATTGCATTGCCTGCACTTCGGACATTGCGCTCTAAGGTGTATCTCATTTCCTTGGTATCTAGCTTTTATAAAATGTATGTATTGATACATTTCGCGAAATTACACGTGTGAACACTTTTCAAGCATGTCACCATGCAGTAAATCAATTCCTCTATACGCAAGTATACACTGTGACTTTTCAGTCAGCGAAGTAGTACTGCTTGGAGTACTAGTAGCTTTGGTTGTAAGCCGGTAGGGATCTCTCGAAATGAGAGGGAACAGAAATGGGTATGACGTGAATACCATGGATCCATAAGCGAAAACATGAGAAGAGACTAGAAAAACGTTGCTAGACGGCAATCCTAGCGAAGCGAGCGAAGAGAACGGTAATAAACGCGTGAAACTGAGTCTGGGAGTGGGGAAACGATGTGAAAACGTGGGACTATGTCTGAGAGCGGTGGGAGAAGCGTGAACGAAGTACTGAGGGCGCGGTGTCGAGAATAAACGTGGAAATACGGAAACTGGGCGATGATACTGAGAGCGAGAACGGGAATATACTGGTGATGGCGGGGTACTGATCCTAAACGATATGGAAATACTGATGTCGATGTCGAAAACTGATCTTGTACTGAAGCGATCCTATCCTATGTCAAAACTAACCTTCAAGTCCACTTGTGGGACTGTCCTATACGAAAACTATACTGAAACTGGTCCTATACTGGTGCGAAAACGATCCTAAGTCTGCTCGGAGACTACCCAAGTGGGCGACGATACGATGATGAAAGTGAAAACGTGAAACGATCCTATGCTGGTGAAGTTGAAACGATAATGGCCGATAAAAGATAAACGTGGGCGAGGTATGGCATGGCAATCACATATTGGCACAATATGAGCGTGTACCAATAGTGTCAAGAGCGAAGAGTGAGTGTCAAACGACCCTTCACAGTCAAAAACCGTGGAATAACTCTGGTGAGCTTGAGAGTTGACGTGCACTCGAGAATATGCTGGGGTAAACGGTATATTGCCGTGAAACGGTAATAAACGTAGTAGAACGGTGGATAGTCTCGATGCGTAGGGGTGGGCTAACTGTAAGCTGCCTGTAAGCTTCGCTAAACGACATTTTTCTAGCTAGTTTTTATACTACAAGTACGAAATTATAAATAGAGTAAGTATGCGCAACTTAGTCAGGCCGTAAGGCCGTGGCTTAGTAAAATCCATGGTCAACATATGGTCTTTTGACTTCTAAAGTAACAGCAACTCGTCAACGTTGCCACGTATGGATGGAAACCGTATGGTTTTCTGGAGCGATGAACAGATCGTGGGGTGCTGTTTTGCTGCGGACTGGTGAGGTATGGCTTTCGTACTGAAGTGCATGCTTGGGTCTACGTCGATTCGAAGTCTTGGCGAAGTAACAGCCTTAGTAAAACGCGGTCTGTAGTTGCCATGTGCTCAAAATATCATGGATGGATGAGTGGCCGCGGCAATCACGTCATTTCATTTAGTGATTGATTGACACGTCCATGAGGCTATGGGAAGTGATGCAATAATTCCGTTTTAGGGTGATTGGCAATTGAAGGTGCCTTGCCATGATGGAATACGGCAATTATGATGCGTAACGAGATGAGATGGATAACAAAGCGCGTGAGGAGTGGTTGCCGTGGTATGAAAGTAGTATGACTTTGTGTGCAATCTTTGGTTTACTGAAAGTCCATTGGGTGGACAGGAGCGGCAATTAGTGCATAAAATCCACGAATTCTGAGCATACAGAGCCTGGAGGCTCATCAACATGAGCTGACTAAGCCCATTTTCGGCTATTTTGATGGCAAATCAATGTTAATTGCTTCAACTCTCATTGATAGACTGTCCTGCCTCCTCATATAGCTCCATATGAGTTCAAGTATATAGTAGTACTAATTTACCTGGAATAAAACTCATCTTCACTGTCATCCTGCCCTTCAACATCAACATCTATGATCTCTTCTTGGCTGCTTTCAACCCCAGTCTCTGCTCCTGCATGTTCAGCCTCTACTGCCAAATTCCCTGCTGCTTCATACTTGGATATAGCTGCCTGGAGATGTCTGTACCTAGATTCTCGATCACCTCTGCCTTTGGCACCAGATTTAGCCTTTGGAATCTCCAATCCTGAGCCATTTTTACCATTCTTTATATGCCAGTCCAACTGCAAATCCAATGCTGCTACTGTGAGGTATCCATTTGCACCACGCCGTATCTTGTATGCTTCCTCAAGTGCCTGAGAAGTCTGATAAGGATCACATCCATCAACGGCTTCTTCTGCACGTGCAATCCTGGCAGCACGAGTACGATCTTTGTCAGCGTTCTGGGAAGCAACATCCTTCATATGCTGAGCCATGGTATGTTTGATAGCACAATTGTTCCCAGAGCTATCCTGTTCACGGATGAGTTTCCGTAATTCTCTACGTTCCTCAGATGTGAGGGACTTCAGGTAACTGGAGGCTCCATTTTTCTTATACATCTGAAGAGCATTGAAGTAATTTAGGGACATATTTGGCCGGATACGAGCTGCCTGTTGCCAGTTGCCAAATGCACCTTCATTTAAGTCATTTGTTGATTCCATCCAGGCACTTTCAATTTGCTCAGTAGTTGCAGTGTCGATTGCTCCCCCTGCCAAGAATTTGGAAGTGAATCTTTCCCAAGTCTCTAGTGCTCCTGTACAGAATGAAACCAGTAAAGGAGATAGGTGAGGTAGCTGGGGCTTGCACTGGAGAATAGCATATATAGCCTCTGGCATCTCCCATAGTTTCCCATCCAGTGAGCCTGTTTCATATGACATGTCTGGGCTGAGGAGCAGGTTGGGATTAGCAATGATTTTACACAGGTGGGATTTTACTTTTTCATGCAGAGGGCCTAATTTAAGCATGTTTGTTTCACTTCGAAGAGGACCACGTATTTCATGCATATAGGGAACCCCAATGGCCTGGTAGTAGATTGTGATGACCGCAAATTCATGTTGGGTTGCATTATCCTCACATCCATGTTTAACATTGCGCTCCATGTGGTTCAACATTTGGCTTGCTTTATTTTGTTCAACATAGCTCAAGAATTGGAGGATAAGATCAAGATATGTGATAATTATTGCACATGCCTCAGCATGAGATTGAAACCGGGTATTGCTTGTATCAGGGAAACAGAGTGTAAAACCCATCTCAAGATCCCAAAAATACCGGAGTGTATCTTGCTGACCACGCTTCCGGTCCTTGTGGCGAAATACAGCACCAGCTAGACTTGAGACCTTAATTGCCCCACCCTGTGTACAATCTTCTGCACATTTTGCAGCTGCAGTCCCTGCTCCAAGATCAGCAGCTGCTGCATTGTCCTGATTGTACATTTTGATTGGGCCAGAAATGCCATTCTCCTCCCACCATCTTGACATATGAGTACATCCTCCTTTGAATGCATTCATCTCTTTATGCATACAGCATCCAGCCCAGATCAAGAGATCAATATTCTTCTTCTGACTGTCATCCAATTTCGTGAATTCAGCTTCTCCCAGTTCAAAGGCAAACCTGTGAAAGGCTTCATCATGGTGTGTTTTTCTTTGATTCTGGGAAAGATTTTCCCAGCTTGCCATTCCACCTGCATTGATAATAGCCTCCTGTGACACCTTGAATAGAATATCAAGAAGCTCATGTGGTGTTGACTTTAGAATTGTTTCCTCCCCACGCTTCTCACGTTCACATCTTTGCTTCCATGTTTGCAAAAGCCAAAACAGCTTCTTCTGATCCTCTGCATGATCTGTATGCATTCCAGTGACTGTAATCCAGAAATCTCTAGCATCTTCTCCACTTTGACAGTGAGGGCTATGCTTATAAATACTGTACAGATCATCAACTAGATCTACCCATCTCTCGAGCTGAGTTTCACTTGTATGGTTGACTGCCATTTGAATTCCAAGGAAAAACTGTGTCTTGTGGTTATTCTCATCAATAATAGTTGCATGATGAGATTCCAAATTGTTATTTTTGTGAGTGGTGCCATCACCGCTTATTGTTAGCCCTGGGATGAAAGATGAGTATAACTATTCATTGCATAGGCCATTAATATGACATACCTTTTGCATTTTTTATACATTGAACAACTTGCATCTTTGCTGCAGCCCCTCCCTCCAGTACAATCCACTTTGTACTCCAATCTGAAACACTTCCTTCAACAGGGACTCCAAGGTGATTGGCCATTCTATTCAGAACACTAAGAACACGCTCAGGATTGACTCCATCTTCAGCAATGAGATCATTGATTAATGAGCATGTGTCATCAGGAATAATACCATTGTTCTTCAGCTGGAGAGAAGGACCATCAACAATGGTAGTCTTCATAGCATTCGCAATGCGATTCGGAACCCGTTTGATCTTTGCCTTTAGACTGTGAAGCTGCTTTCTATCCTCCACTCTCCCCTCTGCCTGAAGAGTCATCTTGGACATCATGACTTCAGATTCCTTCATTAGATGGGCAATCTCATCCTCCAAATCTCCAATGTATGTAGCCTTCTTGCCCAAATCCTCTGCTTGTGTCTCCACCCTTTTCTGACTGCGTTTGAGCTTCTTCTGAAGACCATATAGGCGCTGTTGGTAATTCTCGGCACATTTACGTGCCTGGGAAAGCTCTGTCAGGTCCAATGGACCTAGATTCTCCTGTCCCGATAGCATGGGTCCAACCACATGTGCTGATGTTTCATCACAAGTGTGATGGGCAGCATTGATCTTTCCAAATTGGAATTTTTGCTGTGCGGATCAACGTTTGGTGGCACCGGAGTATCTAAAGACGTTAGAATGACACCCCATGATATGTTCCGTGTGCTTGAAAGGTGCAGAAAGGTGTGGAAAGGTGCAAAAGGGTGCAAATAGCTGTGTGATGCATTTGTTTGGTTATGTTTGCAAAGCCTTCGGACTGCTCATCCAAATGCACCTTGTACAGGCTTCCACAGCCCTTGTATCACTTCGAAAAAATTACAGTATATCATTCTAAAATAAAATACATGTATTCTTTGAGGCACTTTTTGAAAAAAAGCATTTTGAATGCCATAAACGTGCTGAAACTATGGTAAAATGAGGTCTAAAAAATAATTTGCCTTGGAGAATACATGTAAAATTATGTCCTGAGTAAAATCTTCCTGCAAAAGTTTCCATGAATCTTCTTCCTTCGACCTGCAGTAGGTGCATCCATAAAACTCCCATATTTCGGGCCGTGATCGAGATCGCTCAGAGCGCGAATTTTGGTGGGGGTTGCTGGTACCCAGATATACATTGACATCACATTTTTTGACAGGCTACGGACTTACTGAGGAGAAGATGGACACTGCAGAGAGACGATCACCTACCCCACATCCAACGGACCAGATCCTCATCTGCTCTCGTATTCCAGACATGAAGAAGACACCACTCACCTTCCGAACACTTTCAGACAAGCGTGGTGGTCACTGACCATGACATCATCTCCATCGAGGTGAGCTTGTGAACCTCTTCTGACCAGGATTATCAGTGTTTAGCAGCATCGGCCCCCCATGTACCTAGACACAGACACCTATATGGAAGTACTAATTAGCACAGGCAATCCCGCCCCCCTTGGATCAGCCACTGTATTGCCCAGCAATTATCAGAGTATTTGAGGACTTGGTTTCCCTGGTTAAGGCTTACAGTTTTGAAGTTCTGTGCATGCCCTGGAGAGACCTGGTGCAATATACTACTGACTTTCAACAATGATCCTCCTCAGAGTCGAGAATCACAAGAAATTTCACTTGTCGGGCTAGGGTATAGGAATTCAGTTGATGATTTTCTTTTCTAGGACTGAGTCATACTGTTCAGTTACTGGTGAGATTTGAACAAGGTGACGGACTCCAAAAAATCCAGCGTCGCTACAAGCATCAGATCATATGCCACTAAGCCATATGGATCTTAGCGGTCTTGTTTTTTCCGCAACGATATCTAGGCAAGTGTTGTGGTTTTCAACTGTGATGTCCAATAAGTACTGGGAGAATGGTCCATTCCTCCTAAGCTGTCATGATTTGTAAATAAAAGAAACACATGAAATATAAATCATCGACTTGTATGAATATTGCCTAGTGCTGACAATGAGGGTCGAACCCAAGTCAATTGTATCAACTGCCCCACAAAAAAACCGGAATGGCATACAGGAGTGTAAACTGCCAAGCCACAACACTCTCAGAGAGATATTTATTTACTTATATATAATGCACAACAGATAGTGTTTTCCTCAGTTCCTACACAAGGCAAGTTGACATCTTTTTCAAGGCCTCAAATGACGCATTCCTTCCTGACGCTTGTGGGCTTACAATCAACGCAGTAACAATTTCAAGAACTTCGCTTCTGCATTATGCAAAAAACATTATCAACTGAACAACGTAGATGCTTGGAATCTTTCTTTAATGCTTGCAACTGGTGCACTTGCACTCGGCGCCCTGGCAAGAGCAGCTATGTTTGAGGTATGTCAAA